>CM052334.1:8983524-9045858 GCA_028455595.1 Lasioglossum vierecki
CGAGCCCGTGTAGTTTCCGCTGAAACGGCGAAAGCAATCTCTGATTTCGAGATATCAGACACGCCCAAAGGATTCCTGGATCCGCGAGCTGTATTATCATCTCTTATTCACCAAGGTTAGATGACTGCGACGTGTGTTCGCTTAATCGGCGGATTACCGTATAGTCTGAAGTTCAGGCGACGTCACGGTTTCCCACGGGATCGCGTACAGCCGCGGGTGCTTAAGTCGTAAGAGCCTGTTAACGTTCTTGCGAATATGGCTGCGTCGATTAGAGGAAGCGTCGCGTTCAAGTGGCTGGGCTGGCAGCCTGCGAGTCTTGCGTCGCGTGTATAAATAGACATCAATAGGAAGGATCGGCGAGTCTGCGAAGATAACTCGCATCAACGAGCTCCGAGGCCTTCTCCGATCTATGCAAGCGTAAAGATACACCGCCTCGGACCTGCTCTTCGGCCGAACCTGCTCTGACCGCTTCGGCACTTCCGGTACGATGCGCAGGCCGGTAAAATCGGCATTGTGCACGATCGAGATTACAACGGTTTCATAGCTGATCGTCCGATAGCGATCCAGGATTATATGATATACCAAGTCCATGCATATATAGAACATTGGTAATAACGTCAGTGGGTGTAATCGATGTCTCGGAACTAGCTACCGGATGTTATCCTTCCACCCACAATTTGTCTCAATGTGGGCTAACTCCATTTTGTCATTAATAAGACACGTATTATACATATTTTTATTATTGTTAGAAATAAATCAAGTTTGCAGAGACGGATTAACTTAATAACTAACTTTAATCTTTAATCGCCACACCGATCGACGCTTGTTTTTTCCGATCATCATTCTATCCTTCATCGCTCGCATGCCGTTTCACTAATACAATATAAATGTACATATACATTTTCCAACAATTATATATCATATAATAAATCTATATAATATATTATTATGCCAAAATGTGTACAGTCGGTCACGAAAATAGTGGTACACGTTAAAACGTTTAAAGATGGTAAAGAATTGCAGACTTTCACGATTTTCAGCTTCCAACTGCAATAAATCGAAGGATTCTTAGAACCTTTGATCGACACAGATCTGCAAAACGTATTGTTTGAATTTTCAATATGGGCCCACACAATTGTAAAATGCAACTTTTCGTATTTTTTTCTCCAATCCCGACCAATTGCATTATTGAAAATATTTGATTTCACATCCTGTGGTGAACTGATTGCTCTAGGTTTCTGAACGAAGCTCAAATAATATAATACGATATTAAATACGTTATCGTCTTTAGTATAGCGTCCGAATATTAATTCGTATCACTGTACATATACAGCTTCCCATACCGTATAATTTCCATAATTACACGGGGCAAATAAGTTCTATACCGAGCTACGAACGCGAATAAACAACGACAGGTCAAAATCCTACTTTACACGATTCAATATTTGGCAAACAATCAAACTGATGGCCGATGAATGGGAGAAACTATCTCCCGGTGGGACGCAATACATCAAAAATACAGCCCGGGGGAAAATCGGCGGTGAGAACCCGTTGAAAGGCGCTGGAGGATGCACGAAATGGTGCGATGAAAATGGGAGAAAGACGGCGCGACGGGGCACGGGTAGTACGAGAAAGAAATCAGCGGCGGTGCATAAAAGTGTACTCGAACGGCATAGAGAACGGAGAAGAGAAAAAAAAGATAGAGTAAAGTGTGAAAAAGGTGAGAGCGCGCGAAGAAAAGGGAGAAAATAAAGGGAAAAGCAGAAGAGGGCGTGTGGGCGAGCATGTGTGGAGCAGCGTGAAGAGGAAATAAAAGGAAATTATAGCGAGGGAAAGGGTGAGAAAAGCGTGCGCGCGTGAAAGATTACGAGAGCAACAGAGAATAAAGAAGAAGAGCTAGGAGAAGGGGAGAGGAGAGGTGAGACGAGAGGCAGACAGTAAGTAATAAGGATGACGGAGCGGCCCCACGCAGTCGAAAGTTTCGTTGCAGCAACGACATGCGACGCGCGCGCGAGGAGAGCGCATTTAAAGTGAAATACGCCATGGTCGGCCATCGTGGGATACACCTTCGCGATGCTAATTAGAGATTAAACTCCAACAATTTGGTTTCAAGTTAAACTCGCGCATAATCCCGGATAACTTTCACCTTAATCTTCGCGCAAATTTAAAGCCTTGATTTTAAGCGTTCGCCCTAATCTACGGATTAATGCGTCCCCCAAGTCCACGGTGCTCCGCCGGAAGGGGAATAGCCGGAAGAGAAAAGAAAACCGAGGAAAAAAGGCGCGCTGTCGAAGCATCGAGGTATTTCTAAGTTCCGGTATGCTCGAGTTATGTTGTTGCTCTTCTTCTTCGCTCCGAGGCACGGTTAAATGCAAAGTTGTAATCCAGGCGGTCCGCGTTTCATGATTTAACGGTGTACAACATTTTATTGCTTCAAAAAGATCGAGAACACTTTGCGTCGCGGTCAAAGACCTTTCAAGAGACGAGTGATGGTTTATTTTTAACCAGTTAACTGTGTTCAACGTGTATACTAGTCAATCCAAATCCCTATCGCGGAGCAATAACGAGAACCTTTTCAAGAATGAACTGGCAATTTTTTATCAAATGGAAATGTGATCCTTTCTCGTTTTTCGAAAAGTTTATAATACGACCATTTGCTCTGCGTTCGACGTGTATGCTCGTTATTGCTTCATTTTAATTCCGTACTCTGTGGTGTGTTTTGTAAACTAAATAATGGTTTAATTAAAGCGAGAATATATATTACAGAATATGGGAGAATTATGGTATCATTATGGGAGATATGGATTCATCTAATACTATGTACGGATTGATTTTACTCTTGACATGCTATTCTTTTATTTCAATGAAAAAATTAATGTGATCATTTTTTGTATTGTATTGTACTTTGATATATGTATGTGGAACATTATAGAAATTACAGTAATGACGTTTGTAAAATCCTGAGGTGGTAGGGAAATTTTACGACCACATTGAAGATACACACAGCTTTCATACATTACTGTATTTGATATACATCTGTGCATTAAATGAAATGTTGTGTTTCTTAACAATTAATGTACATTTGATTTGATCGTGTTGACAAAAACTTACTTAAAAACACTTTCTCTTTAAAAGTTTGATTTGCAAAAGGGCGAAATTGATTTTCAGAAGGGTGCACTTGGAGTGAAAAACCTCTAATTGACAAATGACCTGATATTCTTTTACAAATAATATTTCTTTAAAATCGGTTAGCTACTAAACATTGAATTTACGTTCGGATCAATACGACCGAAAGGGTGTACGATGGATAAACGATGCGAGGAGAAAATTAGTTGGAGATCGGTGAAGTTTGAGCGCGACACCGTATACACATGTTCGAACTCATGCCCGAGAAGTGTGTTAGAGTGTCGAAATGAAAAATGCGCTGACTGAGAGGAGGGGGGCCGCGGCATTAACATACTTAGCGCACACGTGTTGCTCCGCCGGGGTTCGAGTGGTGTTTCGCCACGACCTGGCGCGCTACGAACTCACCGGAAGTTAAACACGCCTAGACGAAGCTGGTCCGCGCCGCGGAAAGTAGTTCGCGCCTTAGAAAACGTCCGTTCGCGATCTACACACGGAATTAGTTGCGCCCCCAGGTTGTTCCACCTGGCCGTGAAGGTGAAAGAGAATTTCCAGGTAGGTATTCGCTTGCAATTTCGAATTTACAAGCCCGAACGCGCGGAATTGAAACCCCCCGAACGAGAGAGTTTCCAGCGCGGCGCGGCGCGGCGCCGCACGATTGTTGCGAACAGAAGATATACGACGAAGTCGTAACCAGCCAGCTATTTAGTAACAGGTCGTACAGGAACGCGCTATGTACTCCGTAGAACTCGTTTGTCACTGAATTACTGTACAAGGCTGGGCGCGGGCGGGCGCACGCGCCGCTAACGTTTACGTGTATTTCCACGGGAGCTGCAACGATAAAGCGTTCGTAAATCTCGGCAGCGACACGCGTGATTTTCTTCTTCCTTCCTCCGTTACCGGGACCGTAATCAGACTCGGGATCCTTTTCGAGCGTTTGCTGCGCGGTCCGATGAAAAGATCACGGAGAACTTTCAACGGCTACGCTCCTGGAATACTACACGCCGGGACAGAAATATAGCGCGCGTTTAGATTTACATGATGTTCATCTATTTTCACGTTCCGACTCAAGCTCGTTTCTATACGTCGGCCAGTGTTGGAAGAAACAATGATTGAAAATTACTACTAATATAAAATTCAATTATTAATCGTGGCTACTGCCTAATAAACTAGCGATTGCATTATTCTTTATTAATTGTGGAATGATTATGATTTGATCTGTACTTTTGCTGTGTTAATAACACGGTGAACATTTTTTTACAAATATATATATTGTATATACACACATATAAACGACGGTCTGTGAATCCAATGCTTCGAGTCGTGAAATAAGAGCAGATTTATTATTCCACTATATTTTTTAATGAAATTATCATAATTCAAATGTCTAAAATAACGGTGACTTAATTCCATGGAAAATATTTCACTATTTTACTTATTGTAAATGGATTTTTGAGACAATCGCTTTAAGATAATAACTAGCAGTGATTTTACGGCGCACATTTTACATTACCCAAACGTTTGGATTCGGATTTGAATCATCTGGTTCGAGACCACGTTTGCTATTAAAAATGTTTTGGTAGTGGAGGAAAAGGAAAGGTGGTGTTTCGTCTTACTTATTGTGTTATTAATTTTTAGCCCTGTTTGGTGTAATACCTTGAATTTTTTCTATCTCGATGGAAAAGCAAACTAACAATAAATAAATTACGTAAATGTATGTCCCCGTGGAAACGATGCAACGTTTGTTTGAAAAACTTTTTCGTACAACAAATAACTTACAAGTTTTATTTGAAGTCGTCGTGTTGCCAGAATCACCCTGTATAATAGACGTGGTCCCTGGAGGACTATACATATGATGGACGCCCCAACATACTTCAAAGAGCAACAATGTGCGCGACGCTTTCGGACCGTAGTTCTCAGTATTTGCTTCTAATTGCAAACTTCAACTCAAATGCATCTCATAGTGACGAGGATTGTTTACTATAAAGTCCTTCACTTTATAATGATGTGGCCGCCGATTCGCCACGGACCAAGAACTGAAGTACACGTAGATCCTGTAGCTTACCTCTCAACGGAATTCAATTTTTTTTCCGAGAGTATAAAAAAGTTTATGCAACCATTAACTGAGTGTTGCGAGAAGTCGGCAGATTATTTTGAGAAACTTGTTTGTTGATAATGTAAATCCAATTTTATATAGGCTTTGCAGTCCAAACTCACCCTTTTGCAAATCGAATTCAATGTTTGGCAAATCAATTTCACCCATTAAGAATAGTCACAATTAATTATTCATTTATTTCCATCAAATTTGATATTTTATTAGACAAACGTGAACGATGTCATTACTGCGAGGGAAACGTAAGACTCAACTATCACTAACGTAATTTATAATTAAATAAATAAATAGTTAAATAAGTGGTAATTACTACACCGCGGATCTTTATATATTTAAGGCATGCAAAGATTTAAAAAAAATGATAGAACATCAATCTTGATAGAATTTAAATAAATTATAAAAATTTCATAAACATCGGCGGTCTGGTAATTACTTTTAAATAAGCATTTGATGTACAAAGAATAAATCTTTGCAAAGAATAACATTTTGAATTTCTTAACAATTAATTTACATGTTGACCAAACATTTCTTTACACCCTATACATTTACAATGCGGTATAACTAAATTATTAAAATTAGAACATAATATATTTGAATAATTTTTTCGTTTCAGACCGAAAGAAACGAGCAAAGCATTACTTAAAGTATTAATGGCGGTTTTCTGTGGTTTGAAAAATTATATATTATATTAATCCTTACTTTGGTTCGCAAGCCTGGGAAGAGCTCTTAACGGATTAGCAAAATGAAAATGGACGTGCGCACGCATATACTTGTATTTGTACATCATTGACGTGTAAGCATTTCATAATTCTAAGAAAAATATGTGTTTAACAATAAATAGGAGAATGAAGACAAAATCGATCTACAATGCCTAAATAGATATTATAATAAAGATAACTGTAAAATTTAAATGGAATTGCTAAGGTAGAACTCAAGATATTCTGTACACCGTTTTGAAAAACGCGTTTAAAGTTTACGAATGTAATTTTTGTCTAAAAAACAATTTCCAATTTGTTCAAAATATTACTGTGTCATTAAATAAAATACGAGTAAGTACTGTTGGAAAATAGAGGCTGAGTTTTTTTATGTGCGTGCGTTTGCGTCTAAACTAAGTCCGTGTCAAACCGCCACTATTGTGATATATACTATATGAATAAGTGAAACTCTGTTAAATATTAAACAGTGCAACACTGCAATATTGTTTTTCGTGATAATAAGCTAAGAGTGTATCTAACAAGCAGCGTGTAATATTATTTCTTTTCCCACATGTACCGTGACAGGGAATAGTTACATTAATTAGTAGCTCGGAGTTGTGTTGATCTAACGGGTGGACATATATTTATACATATATCGAATTGATAGAAGTGGTGAGCGGCGACGTTACTTCGTAATCACGTTAATCAAGCGTCGCCGATGTCAACGCAGTTACGTAGTTAAATATTGTACTGTTAACTATGCAAATTTAGACAGGACCGGGAAACGTACGTGTCTGGTCTCTCGTTAAATAAGTTTAGCTACGATTCCATGGCGTTGAGTCGCGGCCCGATTAATGTTACGCAAACACGCTCTTCGCCTCGACTATTCAATATTATACGGAATAAGTCTGCTATTAACTCATTTCTCCATTACTTCTTCATTTCTCTCCACCGCTACTCTATCAATTTAATTTTATTAATTATTTTTCTATTATTATATTATATTAATGTTCAACATTCTTATTATATTAATATTCGGCATTCACCTCTATCGAAATGATAAATAGAAAGAGACTGTGAGACAGTGTTTCATACAAATCCTCATATAATTATATTATTAATTGTTACGTATTCTTTATGTTCTTGAAAAAAAGAAGCTACTAAAATGACTTAGACGTCCGCATGCTTTAGGTTTATACATTTAATTAATAATATTAATAACATTTATCTCTGATGACCTAAATGAATTCCGTGTAATGTTGAAATAACTAGCACCGAAACGAACGGTCCATTTTTCACAATATAGTAAAAACCACATTGAATTAATTCAATATGTAATGTGAAATAGCTGCATCTATTCAAAAAATATTCCAAAATCAGGGGACCCAAGAATGGCGAATTTTGTGGATTTTCGAATAGGATCACGTTGGCTAAGTTAAGGGTTGAAAAGAAGCAGAAACTGTTCGGTCTCTGGTGAAAAGATTCCTGATGAAAGGATTAATACTGTGATCGAATGGTGATGCCTATAACAATAACATCACAGAAACGAGCATCGCGTCGATTCCAGTCGACGCTGACGCCTGTCATTTACTTTGTTCCCTTTGAATAGTATGATTCTACTTCCGGCGCGGGGTACTAATGCATGTGGGCCTGTCGCAGTCCCGGAAAACATTTGCCCCAACCGCAACGTCAAAAGACGGCGGGGAACCCCTCGATTCGAGTGTCTCCGTGACACAGTAGCGCGGGGGTTAAGTATACGGTTAACCATGGTGACCCATGGGGCTCACCCTCATCGTCCTCAACGGGCGAGACGAAGCAGGTCAATCGCACGATTGACGCAGCGGTAACCGAAACCATGATGCAGTGAATAATATAGCTACGGGTGCCTCTTTCGAACCATCATCCCATCGCACGGCCTGCCATGTTGGTTGCCCGATCAATGGAAAAAAGGAAATCGAATCATCGCATTAGGATGATTAATGCGGCCGAGCTTCGCGCTCGAGTGCAAGGAAAATATCTCGGGAAACTGTGTCCGGATTCAGGTCGCCACGAATTCAAAATTCGTAGACTACAAATACCGCTTTCGTGCCGTAATCGAAACAAATAAAATCTACTGTGATAATAGCATTTATAAATGTCAAATAAATAAAAATCGTATTAGATTCTGTGGTATTTTATATTAAAATTTTTAGAAGCTATAAATGCATAAAGGTCCACAGTCTAATTGTTTCATATAATTTCCATTCTTTGGTATTTTATATTGTACATAGTATTTTTCGAAAATTTGTCGCTTGACTGCAGGTCTTTATGCATTTATGGCATTTATTTTACATTAATTTACGATCATAAACTTTAAAGCTCATTAAATTTAAATATCACCCCAACAAAATAATTTTAATTGATAAATTAATTATATGTATATCGTGACATTATTAATTTTAATTCAACTGTAAAATTGCATATAGGGTTTTATCGTCCTTTAAAAGAATTCAAGAATTTTTGGTTAATAATTAATGTAATTTGTTAATATGGAAACAGTGTGTGTTTAATTCCCCCTTTCATTCCACCTCTTAATTAAGAGATACATTATTATGCTACCTTTGTACAGTCAGTATACTGCAGCTATTTAAATATCAGAATGCAGGGAAGACTTCAAATAATAATTCAAAGAGATATGTTTTTGTTAAACAGATGAATATAATTTTAGCCGAATTATTTAACATTACTTATTACATATATATTACATATATGTTGTTGCTAGACTGCAGATGTTTAATGCACTTTCCAGTGTTGGTAGACAAATTTTGGAAAAGTGGAATGAAATAAAAATAAACACAAAAAATATATACAGTGACTCCCATTAGTATTCGAACCCTCTTAAAAAGACAATAATTTTTTTGAATAATGTACTATACGATGTACAAAATGTAGTATTTAAAGTTTAAATATACAATAAAAAAGTTGTAAAATGCAAGTTGTAATATTTTTTCTACAATTCCGATCAATTGGAATTTGACAACAAATTTTTTCATACCCTGTAGCAAATGAATTGCTCTAACTTTCCAAAAAATTTCAAATCGTATAGTACAATATTAAAAAAAGTTATCGTCTTTTTAAAAGTGTCCGAATATAAGTGGGAGTCACTGTATATACAATGACAATCATGGACAATGGCGGCCAGATTTCTTATCACAGCGTATAGTGCACAGTAACCGCGTTACATAATAAATATTCGGAGAGTGACGATGCTTTAATTACAGGAATAATTTTCGCGGAAATCGACGTAGTTTTTGCGATGGAAGGGAATCGTAACGAACCGTGCGCGGCGTTATGAATCCCGTAGGAAGAGCACGGTGCGAGAGGTTGAAAGCAGCTACGGATAGCCATAAGCCTGGGGGTTTTTTGTAGGCGGGAGAAGAGGTTCGACGGGAAATATCGACGATACAACCCGTTACTTTGCGCCGTGAATAAATAATTAGGGGAATTATGAACGCGGCGGCGGAGCCGTTGAAAGACTGGTTGAAAATCGTCGGCGAGGAGAAAAAGTTGGAAACTGGGAACACATGCGGTAGACGGCCATTGTTTCGACACAGAGTCGGGCCACGGTGTCTCGTCGCTCTTATTTTCTTTCTCCTGCTCGTCACGGCCAGACCGTTCAACTGCAATTAGGATTATTTATTTTTCCTTCCCGGCCATGACCGCGCGCTCTCCGTGAAAAGGACACATATTACCGAAACTCGTTGCCTAGAACTTTTTCCACCGTGAATCGGACCTATACATGCGCTTGGCGCATTTGCCTTTCATTTGCGAGCGATAAAAGAACCCGAGCGAGTGTCTTCGTTCGCGGCGGTATTGCTTCGAACGAATATCGATCGAGTTTCGAGAGCAAACCGAGGGCACGGCGATCGTAACGATGATAAATTATAAGCAATGAATATTAACGCGTTTTCCTGTTCGCGAAAGGACACGATGAACAGTGGTCCAGCCAGCCGATCTATTAGCAGTTCATTTCGTGAAAAATGACACGCCTCATATCGGTATTTAATGCGCCTTCTTTACTTTTTAAATGTTTAGCATTAATGGTATTTAATAAAAATTGTGGTAATCATTAACAAAGAGACACTTCTCTACGATTTGGATGAAATTTCAATATGTTATGCAGCTACACATTTCAAACAACTTCTTCCTGTTCCAATATAGGTGGGTCGCTTTTAGTTTCGAGATATTTGCAAAAAAACTATTACTGTATTGAATTTGTTTACTTAAGTCCATTCTTGGTAAGAAGACACATATTATTATATTATATTATTATATATTGAACTCTCTTAGATACACTTAAGGAGTGTGATACACATCGGTATTCTATACGTATATTCTTAATTTCATTGAAACGCAAACTCCCGAGTATCTCAAATTAAACTTGAATGAACTTGCGCCACTTTCGAAATAAACGGCTCGTATATTCGCAAATAGCTGTACATTAACGAAACCAAAGTAGAATTTTATTTCGGTTTGAAGGAAATTAGTAGTACTCTGTTCAGAATTTTCAGCATGAGTCAAGATTTTAGGGGAAGAGATTGAACAATGTTAAATAATTATAATGTTTTATCGCAAACTGTAACAAAAAAGTTAATTTTTTAAATATTTTTATAACAATTTTTTTTTGATCAGTTTAAACGAACCAAATCTGTCCCTCAGTGTCAAATTGCTACACTGGTAAAAGATAATTCGTATAACAAGGTAAACATTTATTTTTCGATATTTTTTTTAATCCAAAAACTGATGAGTTTATGTGTTTCACATTTACAGAATTAAAGGCTCGAAGTTTCTGGCTTTACGTACACAAATAACGGGACAGTATAACTTGATTCGGGTAAACTGTGTCAAATTGACAACGTGTGATGGATGAGGATTATGGTGCCAATTCACGGTCAAGCATATTGCGCAACTTTATTGACCGTGAATCTTCATAATTGACTAATTAATACAATCTGAATTTGCGTAAACATGCTGCGCAATATGCCTGACCGTGAATGGCCCCCTTAAGAGGAAGGTGAAATAGGGATGCATAAGTCTTAATCCGACGAAACTGTGTAGGAGATGACAAGTAAAAAACAAAACGTGTTCCAACCAATGCGACCGTCTCTTACTGTAATCTTCTTGGACCGGGAGAGATCGATTTCTTGATAAAAACGACCTCCGGCGGACAATAGGTCAGCGCAAAACCCTACGAGGCTCTTCCCTGCGAAGTCCCTTTTCTTCACCTCGGTAGTCTATTTACTCTGTGTTTGTTTTTCGTTGTCGGCTTTCTCTCTCTCTCTCCGTCTATCCTTCGTGTTTGCACAAATTCTAGTCTACTGCGGTTCCCGCGGTCCGGGCTTTGCATTCTGCGACATTCAAGGGACAAACAGGCGGCAATGACGGCGACGCGTTGCCTCTACCCGGCCATATTGGAGTAAATAGCCAGTTCCTTGATCACTAGAATGCTTGGCTTTATGCAATTACCGTAATTGGCACGCGTATGAATAATTCGTCTGGCCAGTCTACGCTTCTCAGGTTCGACACCGTTGTTCTCTATTTATTTCGATCTCGACCCAGTTTTCAAATGCGCGCCGTTTACCTGGGAGAACTACTTTCGCGAGTTTTATCGGTGCATCATTAAAGATTAAATGTATATTCTTCCGGAGAAACGGCAATTCAGTCTAGTAAATGGGAAATCAATAAATCATTGTTCCCTTATAACTGTCGAGCATTTCAATCGGTTTACAAATAATATTTCCGCGGAAGAACAGCGCGCTGGTACAGACGAAGGAAAAGTCCGTCCTTTCAAGAAACAAACTCCACAGGTTTCCTCAATAAAATCGTTCTTTTATGTGCCCGCTTTATTCCATTCTCGACAGTGCGGCCGAACGAAAAGCTCCTATTCAATGAACTCGCCCCGCTCCTAAATAATACGACGCGAAACTCGTGACTGTTAGCGTTGTATGATCGTGATCTCTAATTCGTGGTCAAAATCATTTAATTCCCTGTTCGCTCGATATTGTTTTCTAATTGATGCGCGATAAAATTCACGATTAGCTTTAACTCCGAACAGTTTTCGGTACAGTAAAACCGCGATATTTCGCAATGACGTTCTACCCGAAATTTGTCAAGTATATATCGATGTGAACCAATGATATAATTGCAAACTTTCTTTATGTTCTTTTTACGGAACATTCGCCAACTTATTTTTGGAATTACTTTGTATTTGAATTTGCAACTGTATTTAGTGGTTTATGTATTTGGTACTGGTGTAAGTTATAAATTATACGTATATGCTCTGAAAATATCATTGAAATTGGTTAATTGGTTTACGAGTTATAAACGGTGAAAAGTGGTGAAAAGGCCGAAAATCTTGAAAAATTGAAATTTTTACCACTTCCGATTGTTCATGACTCGTAAACCAATTAACCAATTTCAATACATACAATTTATACGAGTTGACCAAACACATCTTTGACATTTTCGTTATTAGCCCAGCTGAAAAAGTTGTAAAAATCAATTTCTACTATTTCTTTTCACAATTCCGACCAAATAAATTTTTTCAACATATTTTTTCGATGTCATTTACTAATTCTTCTAGCCTTGTTCATTCGTAAAAAAGTTATTGTGATTTAAAGTCTTGAACATTACATGGAATTAACCCTTTAATATCCTTTTCGTTTAAATATCTCGAAACAATAAATATGCACATTCATAATTCTGTACACATACATATATCAGATAATTGCATAGAGAAAAAAAAAATAAAATATTATTTTCTCCTTTTTAATGCATTCTAATATGTGTGGTTTTTAAAAATCTTTTTTATACATTTTTTTTTAATATTACGTTAATATAGTTTGGCGCTCCACGGGTTTATTTATATTCACTAATATCTAAAAATATTATTTTCTCCATTTTAATGCATTCTAATATAAGTGTGGTTTTTAAAAAGTCTTTTTTATATATTTTTTTTAGCCTTCGCTTGGCACAGCTACACTGAACACGACTTGTTGCTTCTGCTGCTCATAAAAAGTTAGTTCACAAACAGAAATAAAGTTGACAACCGTGACATTGGTGTTTCCAGTGCGTTAATGTGGGAAAAGTACGCTGTCCTAGCTTATACGGTGGTTCAATCTTTACCACAGTCCCTCATGATTTCTCGCGGTCTTGTTACCGGTCGGTCACGACGTCAGCGATATTGTTGATCAATTATTTGCCCGCGAAACTCACGGACCCACCAGGTACAATAAACTCGGTTCAACTTGTAAGCTGATTTCAGCCGATTCTTCGGTGCATCCGCTGAGACAACGCGACGTCGCGTCCCAGCGAAAAAGTTAATGGAAAGAGGTTTAGGCGACCGGGCTTTGTTGCTTCGCCAGGAAATGAAAATAGCTGGTGGCTCTCTTTAATTAACCGACGGTGTTTCGAGCAGTTCTTCCGGGACGGCTCTCGAAATGCCCGTTTTATAAATTCTTTTTTATCCGCGGCGTTATTAAACGGAGCACGGGTCTTTTAAGACCTGCTAATACATAAATTTTCCTTACAACAATTAAATATTGCTCCCCTACTAAGAGGAAGAGAAATAGACGTGCGACACTTTTGCAGCGAAAATATTTATTAAGTTGAATTAATGGTAAGGGAATTTTTACGTATTTATTGGAGGTACACTCCGAGGCTGCACAAAATTTGTGCCTTTATCTTCTGAATTATTATGTATTTGCTATATGATCTAGTAGATTTGTACTCAAGACGGCTGCAGATCGATGTTCAATAGTTGTAGGATCAATAATTTAGGAGTTATGTTTGCTTAAAGTTGCGCGTTGAGCGCAGAATGTCTGTTAGATGTATGAAAGACGTACAGTTTCGTAACAAGACGTTCGTAGGATATACTTGTATTCTGAAGACTTGTCGAATGTCCAACAAGATATTTTTTAACTCAAACTTCTTTGTTGAGGGGATAACAATTTTCAAGCGTTACGAAAATTTCGGTCGTCTGAGGGGAATAGTTTGGTACGTGGTGGAGAAGCAGGAGAAGAGGAAAGTACGTTAGCGGCTTGAACTATATACCGGGTGTCCAATACTTCCCTTTCAAGGGTGTTAACTTCCCAGATAAGCATATTTGGTAAAATGAATGTTTGGAATAAAAGTTGCAGGGATTAATGGAGCATATATGTCTATGATTTGTATTTGACCTTCGGATCCATTTTCAAGTTTAGTTGGATTGTGATTTTCAGATGACTTGCACTAGACATTTGATTTTTGAATACGTCTTTCTGCTATCTGGGTCTTCTGATCAATGGCCATCAATTTTCGAACAATCATTCAAAAATTCCTCGTGCTTACTGACATTGAAAATAATTGCTGACACGGAAATACTAATAGATCGTACGAAACACTGATACAGAAGAAATACGAAGAAATAACATGCAGTTACCATTTATTTGGGAGCCGTATCCGCGTGATATTTTATCGAAGCTAATGGCTAACATTTTGATGAAATATTTACAAAGCGAAGCAAACGAGTCGCATCGATTTTTTTAACGCACTGTCGCGCCGCGCCGTATTCGCACAATATCTGACCGACGACACGGCACCGAGAATTCTTCTTTTTCAACATTTCGTCCTGATTCATCTCCAGTTCGCCCACGCTATCCAGGACGTCGCTCTCTCCCTCTCTCGAGCACTTCAATTAGATTTCTTGATAACGTGAACGGGCACATGTCCCCGAGACATATGTGCGTGTGCCGATGCATTTCTCCCGAGTTTAATTAAAGCTAAAACGGCCCTTTCTTTAATTGAATTTCGAATTAATAGTGTGTTAGGCGTACTTGCAAGCTGTTTATTAAAATGTGACTGGAGCAGGACTCCGCTAGAGCCAAGTCTGCATTATACAGGCTAATAAAAGATGCATTGATGCTATCGGCGTACTGGTTCGATCAATTTTTAATTAACAGCAATTCTGCAATTTATCAACTTTTCAGATCATCTTCAAGAAAATTAATAACTACATCTATAAATTATTCAACAAAATTACAATTAATAAGTTACTCATTTGCTTTACGAAAATAATTTTACAGTTGTACTGTGTTTCGCAAAGAATGTAATGGTGTGTATGTAACATTTTAATCTGCATTGTTTTTTTTAGGAATGCCTTCAACCTTTTTAATTGTAATACTATATTGTTTTTATCTGTTTTGTTGGAGTAATCATTCATTATTTTGAACCATCGAATACTATCTCTTCGAGATTTTTTCGTTCGTCGTTTCGGATGACCGAAATAAAGGAAGAATTTAAAAAATTCATACTGGCGTACATTTTTTTGTTCATCTGCTTAATCCGGTGAGGAGCAAAATTGAGCGAACGATAGGAAGGGTATCCGAAGGGCTTCGCTGAAAGATTAAAAGAAATGTTTAACGTCGAAGCAACGGGCTCCGGCGGGAGTAAAAAGCCCATTGGCAAGATATCGTCGCGGTTTTTGGTCGTTAGTCCCTTAATCGTGGTACGCTGGAATTGCTCACGGTGCGGAATTATAATTAGCAGCATCTAATTCGCGAGCAGCGCCGCAATTAACCGTACGCCCACCTGCGCCCGATTCTCTTTGCCATGCCGGCTCTCCTCTCTCGTCCCAGTGTCCCCGCGGTCCGCGAAAAATATCGGGCCGGTTCTTCCTATCTCTGGGATCTCCAGAAAAATAATCCCGCGGCACGTTCTCCAATTACCATTCGACCGATAACTATTCCGATGGAACAAAGGAACCGCCTAGTTGAATAAATACGGTACGCAGCAATTGATACACAGCGACCTCTAATTGCACACGAGCATTTGATTAATTGCTCATGTCGTTTTCACTTTCGTCGGTCAAACAACTGCTAATTGGAAATGAATATTGCAACAACGAGTCGAGCCCACGATTACCGTGCGCATATGCTGATGCTACTTTTTCCGTTATTCCCAATCAACTGCCAAGCCCCGTAGCAGGAGTGGCAAATGGTAACATTTAGTGGATACCGTTCCCAGATATTTTTGTTAAAAAAAGGATCATTCATCGTGTTTTATTATATCATTATCGTGCGAAACCTAGGGCCCCCTGGTAACATTTGCTACGGGCCCCGCCCTGGCTTAATCCGGCACTGGGTTTAGAACTAATGAAAGTCAATACTTTTTTATTCAGAATAAAAAATATAGAATAAAGAAATATATTATTCCATTTGAACAACAAAGTATACCTTCGAGTCTTCGTAACGCTTCTACCTCTAAAAAAATACACAATTTTGGAAGTTATAGAAGTTATTACAGGAAATTATTACAGGAGTTTAAGTTGCGTGGACTACCCTGTACATATATATTAATTCATATTATTTTAGAAAGATCAATTTCTAAACAAATAGTATTATTTAAATATTCACAATCATCTTTAGAATGAATTCAAAATTATCTACCATTATTCCCTTCATATAATGAATTACCTATAATTATTATTAAATTTTAATATGGCAGAATAGTGCAATGAATTTAAGCTTCATTTATAAAATATTTTTTATTTTTATTAAAAATTACACTAATAATTTTAATTTTTTAAATTTATTTATCTTTATTTATTATATTTGCTGTTTCTATACACTATATTATATATAATATATAATATATATATAAAATAATTGTAATATATAATATATTATATAATATATTAATAGATAATTTATATATATAAAGAGAGAGAGAGAGAAGGATGTAGAGAACAGAAGCAAAATGCTGTGATCAGGAAGCAGTAAATTGGAGCGTTTACTCGCGAATCGAAAGCAAACATGTATCTCACGTAGGAGCGTAAACGTTTATTAGCGCCGGCTGGGGACACGCGTGTATTTTAATCCTGGGTCGAACGGGAGGGAGCCGGAGGTGAGGTTGGATTGATCGTTCGGCAAGAGGAACACAAGGCAGCAGAAGGCACCAGAAGCGGCTCGGCCAGTTCCCAGAGCTCTGTTCGACGGTTTTACGAAGTCGTAAGTGCCTCGAAGTGGGAACAAAGCCGGTGCGCGCCAGGCCGCGCCGTCGCGTGAACAGCAAAGCTGCCCCGCAGGACCAAGAACTTGCAAGTCCGCCGCTCACGACTTTCCTGGCTGCCCGCGACACCTCTAACGAGTCCCCGGAATTATCCGAAGTGGCAAACTGTTGACAAGGGGATGTCGCGGTTCCCTCGAATCCGCGTCTGTTCGCCTCGTTCCGTTTGCCTCTCACTGCGAGAAATTGCGCCGGGAGGCTTGGCCCGCTCGCAATCAATTATAGTAGATTGATCGATTACACCTTACTGGTTCAAAACCGAGGCTACCCACCAAGTTGTTCGAAATAAAAGATGCCAAGGTTACCTCTATTATTCTTTTGAATTGGACCACCACTTTTTAAACGCTCGCGATAATAGTCCATTTCGTTATGCATTCAGTGATTATAACTGTTCAAGGTCGTTCAAGGTTACGCATCTTGCTTCTCCTCGAAAAAAAGCTATTCAAACTAGAGCTCGGACTTTTACCCGGGTACCCGAGTACCTATGAGAGCAAAACTACCCGGGTATCTCATGAGATAGCCGACTATCCGGGTACCTGGGTATTTCATAAGACATCCGGGTACTCGAGTAATTTTTGTTTATCCGAATACCCGGGTATCCGGGTAATCCTCTTATCTATCTCATAAGTCACAGCTCCAGTTCAAACGTCGCCTAGGAAGAATATGCGACACCATTCAAATACTGACGCTCAATTGTCCAGATGATTTTGTTCGACCTCCTACTCGCAGCGCTACAATTTAGTTGGAGACTCGATCATCCGAATACCTTCGTCCATTTCAACACAGAACACCCCCAACAATGAAAGTAGAACTAACTCCAAACACACCGCGAAACATTCTTCCAAGCGGTAGGTGAACGACCGAAAAGAGAAACGTCACCGTCCGAATTCATTTGTTCGGTATCAACGGTAACTACACCGGTGTCGAACAGCAAACACTTCACCCGAAGCGTTGAGAAGAAAATACGGTCGTCGGAGAGTGTCGAGACCGAGCACAGGAATGAAAGAGAGATCCTCGGATAAAAGCTGTGCAAGATGTCGGAAAGCACCGGCGCAAAAACTATCCAAGAGAAGATGATAGCCAGGCCGAGAGGTAAAGTCCAGGTCCGAACTGTAGGACAAAGTGTGGGGAAGGTTCAACGAGGGTTTCAAGGGAACGAGGACGAGCGGAAGCAACGTCGCAAAACGTGTGTATCTTGGAGGAGCGTGGCTGACATAAGGGGTAGCCAAATTAAACACGGGCCTAAAACAAGGGCAGCTTCTAATTTGCGCGCCGAGGCAATTCAACCCTTTCCCTATCTCGTTCATCCTGGCGCTCCGTTTAAGCAAGAATTACCGTCTGCTTGCAGACGGGGAGAGGGGGGTGTAGTCCTTGTTGAGGATTTCGCCGAAAACCACTTACGCTTAAAGCCGCGCGCCGCATCGGGCCAGGCCGGCGGGGGTTGGCTACCAACTTTTCCCAGCCGGAATAATCGAATTGTTTACCCGCCGATAATTATCATTCCTGAATTTAGTCTCCTCGTTCCGCGGGGACGACGATCAAGTGAATTTTGCCGACGGTCCGGTTAGCATTCAGCAGCCAGGAACCGAGGGAGTGAACAATCTAGCCAGCAGCTATTTATCATGCCGAGACGAGACGTTATCGGGATTACATCTAATTACTCGACGCTCAAGATTCGAAAGGATGTTCCTCGCGAAGCAGGATTAACAGGATACTCCCTCCCGCCTCTTCCACCGTCTTGCTCTTAGATGTAGCTACGATGGAAAGTTCTCGTAGACCTGCAGCACCCGGGTTTCGCTACGGAGGGAGACGCTAGATCGTTTCTTCGTTTCGAGATACCCGCGGGAGAACGGAGTCAGGAAATCTTGGATCTCATAGTTTAATCGCAGCTGCTAATCTGTCCTGTGTCTCCTGCAGGAAGTGACACGAACTGACGAAACCTCGACAATGGGAAATGGCCTTTTCTTTTGGAACTATGCGCTACAGCCTGATAACCTCTCTGCGCACAGTAGCTTTGCAAATGTGTTTGAACCGGAGGATTAGGATTAGCGATTATTGATACTGTTAGCCAATATCGATATATTACGAGTGAGTCAATTTTCGAAGTTCAACAGTGAGAAACGTTTTTGACTATAAGTAACAATACTTGAAAAACCATCAAAATCCAAAATATTTTCCATTGCAGACAAAATTTATTTAAAGACAATTTATTAATTTATTAAATTATTATTAAAGACAATTTATTTAAAAATTTTTTAAAGACAAAATTTTGAAATTCAAAGTGAAACTAATTATTCTGTGCTATGATGTCACAGCAAACTAATCGAAACAAAGCATTCCTTTGTCTACACATTTCCAATAGTTTTTCACAAATTCATAAAACGATTACAACCATAGAAATTGTATAGGAGAACGTTTGTCAGCTTGTACTTTATACAATACGCGACCAAGTAATTTTGTGCAGCCTGTACAGCGACGGACATTCTCTTCAGCAGTGCACCGGGCTTTCAACAATTGGAAAGACACAAAACATTTTTCCCAAGCGACGACCGACTCGCTGTCAACCCTACGGATGGTTAATTATTCTTTGAAAAGTATATGGCCCTACATACGAACATGAGAGGATAGTGTATCTGTTTCAGTCGGTGATTACACGGTTCGCGTCTACCCGAAATACGAGTGCGTCACTGGCTGGTACAGCGACGCTTGTCCCAGTGTATTAAAACTTGTCGGAGCAAAATCGCTGGCCGGCGAATCACCGAAAGGCGATAGAGGAAGCGCTGGCGGGTCTCCGTCGACTATGAAATGCACAATTTCCGTTCTTCCGGCGCACGTAGCTTATCTTTCGGCCGCAGTAGCGCGTGACTTTCGACGTCGCGCGGAATATCCGCAGTCGACATTGTAAACCGACGGAGATAACGGGCTGCGGAACAAACGCGCGTCCGTATAAATTCATATTAGCGTTGCTTATACGCTGTTTTACTTCCCCCCGTTATTTTTCGCTTCTTCCCGAGCCGGCGATCTACCGAACGACGGTGATCTACCGTTCCCTCGGGCGTCGCGGGGCACAGTGGGCCACAACAACGAACTTCCCCCCTCCTCGTGTTTACCCGAATAGCGTTTCATCTCTGAGCGTGACGGATCAGAGTCGTTCGCGATGCGCCTAAAGAAATTTTCAGCGGATCCTAACCGTAATCGGATTCGGTTCTTGTAACCAGGAAGTAACTCGTGTAACCGGGTTATTGAAGACATCATTGCATGGTTAACTTAGTTAACCTTATCTTACAAAACGAGTTACTGATACTGTTGATCAGGTTTTTAATTTTGAGCAGTCACGTATTTTGTATTTGTAGATTATAATAGAAAAATGTATTTGACTATATAGTACTGATACGAGTATAAAAGAAAATAATATACGACAGGCATTGAAAGATATAAGAATTCATAAATTTACTGCTAGACCGAAAATCGTGAAAATCTGCAATTTTTACCATCTTTAAACGTTTTATAAGCTATAAATGCATACAGATCCGCAGTTTAATTATTACATACACAATACATGCATATGTATACAGAAAAAATATATACAGTGACTCCCACTAGTATTCAAACATTCTTAAAAGAGACGATTATTTTTTTTAATATTGTACTATACGATTTTCGAAATTTTCAATATAGGCCCACATAAAAAAGTTGTAAAATGCAATTTTTAGTACATTTTCTTCAATTCTGATTTTAATCCAGGTTACGGTTCGGGTTAGGTCTTGGTTAGGATTCCTGGTATCACTTGAAAAATCATCGACATTAGAGAGTTTCAAGGTGTTCTACAGTTTCACCATTAGGCGAGATCTCCCCATCGTGCAGGGTACTCTATCGGCGCGACTCGGGGCACGCGGCATGTCGACGACCGCTTGAAAATTATGCGAAGAAGCTTCTCTCCGTAGCGTAGGTTCAAACGAGCCACTCGAACCGACGGAGACCCCGACGGAAGCCGTTCTCAAATGCAATCCCGACGGATGGGAAACTTTCCAATCGAACGGAAAGGTCGCGTCCAGTCCCGGTAAATGTTCTGATTACCATCAGCACGGCTCGACGCGGCGGTGACCCTTCGCTCTCACCGGGTCAAACTGTGTCTCCTCTGGCACCTCTTTACTTCTCAGATGCTCGTAACATCGATTTTTAAACTTTCAACTAACTCGACTGTGGAGAATATTCTCTTTTACGATTCCGACGTCGGGGAAAGCGCAATTCCAGTTCGCGGCGGTCTGTTTTGGTTTATTCAATAGGGGTTATGTGCGTTAGCGACTTGCGGCCACTTCATAGTGCACAGTACACCGAGTGTCCAATCTAGGTGGAAAAATATCATCCCCAGAATTGAAGGCCTTACTGCCATCGAATGACCCAGTGCGATGAGTCGAAACCGGTGTAGGAAATGTTACGAAAAGTAGGTCCCTACACCGGTTATCACTGGGAGGACAGTGTGTGTGTGTGTGTGAAGGGTTGAAAGTTAACCCCTTTACCGAGTCCTACGCTACTCCGAATTTTCATCTTTCGGGGTGTACGTAAATGTATTTCCTCATCGTCCTTAAATAAAAAAAGGTGGAAAAATATATTACACAACAGCGTGGGCCCCAGGATTCCATACGGCCCCGAATTTCAAAGATATTTATTTAATGTGAAACGCTATGAAAGTTTTCTTGCAACTTCTATATCTAACGTGAGTTTGGGGGCAATTAATATAACAATGAATATAACAAAAAAAATACATATGTAGATGTACATGTACATATACTATATATATATAATTTATTTATTATTATATATAATTATAATTTATCATAACAAAATAAAAATACGTGTATACGTATACAATGACACTTGTTAATAATCGGACACTCTTAAAAAGATTGGTATTAGAAGCTAGAATAATTAATTTCATAAATCACTTCATCAAAATCGATAGATTTTAGATGAGAAATCTAATATTAATAAATTAATACTCATATGATATTCCAGCTTAGAAAGAAAAATGTTAGACATCTAAGCAACATTATGGAGATGAAATCACGTTCCAGTAATAATTCTACGCGTTCATATCATCGCGTAACATTTTGGTGAATATCACTAGCCTCGATACATCATTGATACCGCTGATAGCAGCCACTGAATGTAGGTTACTAGTCGAGTTAATTTCCTGACGTAGATAGTCAGCGCTGATAGGTAGCGTTTGCATTCTGTTTCAGTTATTGCGCAGGGGAAATTCGAAGAGCGAGCGACCGTGTCATACGCGCAGTTACCGATCTTCCAGCGGTGCGTTCACCGATTTCCAGAGTTCGATAAACGATTTCGGCCGGCGTTGAAATCCGTTCCGAGCTATTCCGAGCAATTTTCATCGCGATAAATTTCATCGGTTGCACAAGCTTTTAATTGCTGCAAGAAGCTGCCGAGACCCAGATAAACCGAACCATCCAATAGATCTACTAACCATTACTGTACAGGGTGTCAATAAATTATGTAGAAAAATTTCGACGAGTGTAATACGATACAATCATGAAAAAGTTTTACCTTGCAAGTCTGTCAATCTCTTACACGAAAAACTTTTTTAACATATGTATAAATAATATATAGATATATAAAATGATATAAAATTGACTGTTAGTATTTTCTTTGTAATTCCAACCAATTGCAATATTTAAAAAATTTCTTGTAGGAAACTAATTTTTCTAGCTTCTAACAAGAATCCAAGTTGTATGATTCTATATTAAAAAAATTATAGTCTATTTAAGAGTGTCCGAATATTAATAAGATTTCGTTCAGACGTCATGTATTAGACTAATTGTCCTAACTTCTCGAAAACATCGAAGTCGTATAATTCAATATTAAAAAGGATTACTAAACCCAATATTAAAATCATCCTTTCAAAAGTGTACGACTATCACTGTGACCCGCTGTATGTATAAGTCACGAATTAATGAAACTCGTAAAAGTTAACGTCGATTCGAGGACCGTATTGGGTTGACTTCGTCAGAATCTCTATTAATAATAATAATAGCTGCGGCATTAAATGGCTTATCCGATAGAAAGCTCGCAGTGTGGTAGCGTGAAAGGAACGAGCACAAAAGACGGGTTCGCGCCAGCTCGAACGGTGACGCCATTTCAAAGACGCATTATAGAATTTCGCAAGTTTACTCGCAATAACCTCCCCTTTCTCAGCGAAGCTTTTTCTTAAAAACACTTCTCGCCCTGGCAGCTCTGAAAATCACGTTCTTCCTGGAAGAAAAGGGTGCATCCACGCATCCCTTAAACCCCCACACCCCTCGCACCACCGGAGACCGTCAGGTTGAGAGAATTGCTCAGAGAATTTTCATTTTCCTTAACCTCGGCGCCTTTCGTCCGTCACTTTCTCGGAATGACCGAGCCAGTTAGAAGAAAGACTTCAGATCAGCATCGTCTGCCGTATTTTTCACGGGTAACTCGCAGAAACTTCTCAGAGGCGTTGCGCTGCTGCGTTCCCGACCGGAAGTTAGCTAGATATCTTCCATTTTACGCTCTCGCTGAGGAATGAACCCTTCATCGTTTACTCTACAGGGTGGTCCACCTAAATATTATTTGTGATGACTAGACTTCGAATGTAGTATTAGGTTGTAAAGTAATAAAAATGCAGGATTTTTTTCATTCACCTTATAATTATGCTTTTGATATTCAGTTTTATTGAATTATTATATTTTCTTAAATTATTTAGCCTTTTTTGTTTAGATACCCACATATTTAATAATGTAAACAATATTTTTAAATATAGTAGTTTATCGATAATCGTCCGCAACACGGGTCTGTTCTGGGACAATTTTCCGCGAGGTATACTATTCTTTGACTTTTGTAACTAATCCAATAACAAAACTACTTTATTCATCATTATTTTTTAATGGGACTTTGACCAACGTATTTAATATAAATTATATATAACATTAAAGTATAGATAAATTCAATTAAATGTTACTTTTCAGTGAAAACATAATTATAAACAATTTTAGAAGCAAAACTTTTCAAAAGTGCAACTCTCTCCCCTACAAAAATTTTTAGTGGCAACTCAGAGTCACCATTCGAGTGCTAAGGGTTGAAAAATCACATGAAAATTAAAGATGATTTTCTGTTCGGCGTTCGCCTATCGTTTGAACAAATCTGGAAGGAATCAGTGTAGCTGTTTAACCGTCACGGTGTCCCACGGATTCCGGGGCAGCGGATATTGTCAGGAATCGAAAGTGAAGGGATAAACACAGCACAGGAAGGCAATGCGTTAGGGTGAAGGGACGGGCAGGGCGTTTCCAGTCAAGCTGTAAGTGCTAATCAATCGCCGCGGCAGTCGCTCGACACTGGTTTAATTAATTGACTAATTGTTATGCTAATTACTGCTACTAAGTTTGAGCGTGTCCGTCCAATGGGAACCATGGCCATCGGGAATCACCTCGGTAATCGACTAGCCGGGGAAATTTCCATGCTCTGCTCAGAATGTCAGGAGCGCATGAATATTCCGCCAATTTACAGCAAACATCCAACTTTAATCACGGTCTCATTAACTACCGGACCCCAGGTCTCCTGACCCACCGGTACGTAGTGACTGAAGTTCGTCGAACATCGGAGGAACTCGTTGATTTTGCAAATTAATGGTCACCTACGTTCTTCGTTCTACGTTCCACCTCATCTCCTCTTTAGTAAATAGCACCGTTGAGATCGTTTCAAGTTGCAGGGCATTTCCCATCGTTTCCGCTGGAGAAAGGAAAGTCAAATGACGTCGTTGTCTCGCGTGCCATTCGTACAGTTTTGAAAATCATTGAGACTATTCGTGTTCAATCTGCCGACAAGGAACGTCTCCTTTTGTCGCACAGTGGGATGTTTGGCACAATGTTATTAATACTGTCAACGTTATATATTTATATTGTTGAATTCGTCTGAACGCCAGCTACAACATTATCAAATCAGAAATACTGAATCTAAAAAAACAATTATTTTTAAACATTAGTAACTATAAATATATATTATTTAAAAGTCACTAATGTCTAAAAAAATTATTTTCTCCTTTTTAGTGCATTTTAATATATAAGCGTGGTTTTTAAGAAGCTTTTTTATATATTTTTTTCACTTAGCTGATATTTTCTTGATTCGATAAAATATTAACACTATCAATTTTTCTCATAAAGAAAATCCGTAGTATAGTAATTTAACTACTTTTGCGGAAGTTGGTTGGAAGACTTGCACTTTGAGGATACAAGTTGTAATCTCGTAAGTTTTACTTTTTATGGAATCTGGAGGTGAGCACAGAATCGCTCATTCTTCGGTCTGAAGTTTAATGAAGATTCACGCAAGAAGACGGTGGCCGAATAATTCTCTTTTGAAAAGTGTTTAAACATTGCTCTCTCGAAGCCTGTGGTATTTCGAGGAAATAAGAAGCCATTAAAAATTGTTGTACCATTATTCGAAATATTGGTCACGTTATTAGAAATGTTGGTATCGAATCAATAGACTATGAATCTTTATGCAATTATGGCTTCTGAATATTTTCGAAAAATGCTAGGTTATCAAATACGACAGAATACGGCAGAATTATTTCTATTTTAATTTATTTCTAAAATTGCATAAACATCCGCAGTATTACTAAACATTTAAGTATCGAATGAGGTATTACATCAACTTGAAAGCTCATGTTAAATAGAATTATTTTAGGTTGGAAGAGATGTTTAATTTTCGAGTTAAAATTTCTCCGGGTACGAAGGTCTAAGTAAAATTATTAATTACTACAAACAAATCGTTAAAAAGAGAACGTTGAAACGTATTCTCTTACAGGGTTGTTAATTCGTGAAAATAAACTTGCAATGTTCGTCGAAGAATTTGCAAGTTCTCGTTTCGTAAGGGGTGAACTGAGGATCGTTCATTTTTTCGATAGGAATCTCAGCGAAGTTCATTAGCCGATAAAATCAGTTCAAAGTTAGAACTCTCTCCTCCGATTATTCCGAGGAGACGGCAGCAATCGTCTAGAGAAACGGAGAACCGGCGAAAATCTTAAAACCGCCGGAAGGGGCGTTAGCAACACAGGAAATGGCACTTTTACCCCCGACAGAGGAGGATCGAGTTCCAATCTAGAACCTGGTCTGTAGGTTGCACACTTTCTCCACGGATATAGCAATATCGTCGGAATTTCCTACAGAAATCGTAGACTCCGATATAAAGGATATTCGGAATTTTAGAAAATAGCGTGAGGAAATTCGATCGCCCGTGGAGGATCTCCCGTAACGGAAAGAACTGTGTTATCGGAACTATAGAAAAATTGGAAAGAATTTCTTCGATGGTCGTAATTCTGCCATTCGAGTATTGTCATCGGCGATTTCGACATTGCACCTTTACTATACGTACCGCATATAGTTTTCAAAGGATGTGACGCATGACTGAAGTGACCATTTATTTTTTTTCTTCGAAACGGAATATTCACTCAGGGCCCTTCTCATACATGAAAATGCTTACAATGACATTTTTCTTACTTTTAGCGAATATATAGCTGCGCTACTAGGCACAGTTGGACAAACTCTAGTCACAGTTATGATTATTGACTAATAACTTCATGATTTAGTACCATTACACTAAACAAAAAAATAAAATTCATTCATAATTAAAAATAAACGAAAGTAACTTATATATATATTTATTATCTACAAGATGTAAAAGGTTTCGTTCGGATTGGTCCATCAATTTCGTTGTAATCGGTGAACATACATAGAAAAAAAGCTAAAAAAAGGAAAAAAGGCACATACAGATCGAAATGAGTAACCTCCTCCTTTTTCGAAGTCGGTTTTAAAAATTATCACGACAATGAAAGTTGTCTGCGAGACCATTTAATATGTTTGTTTCTAGTTAAATCAGCGACGAGGAAGATACAGACGCTTATTGTCCGGGGATTAGCTCGGGCAGGTAACAAGAATTGCGGGTCGACGGACGCGTTTCTGGCGCGCATTTGCCGTGAAACGTCACCGTCCGTGTTCCTTTGTACTAAACGCGGACAGTTAGGATCTCGAAAGCGTCCCTTTGCTCGCAGCCTCGTGAAACTGGATAAGGTAAATTCGGAATTCTGCAATAAACACGTCGCCTGGCTCGGAAAACGAACTGGGGATAATAGAAAAACAGTTCGCCGAGACGATTCCGCTGCAACCCTTTTATCATGCTCGGCGGGAGACAAAACCAGCCCCTCGGATTGTAATAAACTGACAGGCTTCCAGCGTGCGCGAGACCGCTCCGCCAAAGTAACTTCCATTAAACTTAACAACGGTAATATATTTAGCCTTTTCGCTCGTGAAATCATTCGATTTGTACTTCGTTAGTAGACTGCGGATGTTTATGCAACTCACAATTTCTCTAGGCTTTTAACAATGTGGAAACAAATATTAGATGATTGCATAAGTTCGTGGCCGATTTTCGTAGATGTTGCAAACTGTACTCCACGGCGGAGTGTAAAAACAAAATGTATAATATTCTGACTATATTATTTTTCTTTTCTTCATCCTCTGCGGGGATGGAGGCATAGAGGACATTTCACGGTCACCTTGATTTTCTTCAATGGAATCACCTACTTTCTGTATCATGAATCGATAGACCATTGAACTCTGAGTAAAAATGTATTGACCTCCATATGTCCTAAATAGTTAAGGTCAACACTTTTATACTCAAAATTTGATATTTTATCGATCTATGGTATAAAAAATAGGGCATTCGAAACAAAGTTTCACAGAAAATGTTTCTGTCACGAAATTTTGATAATAATATTTTTCCATATTTTTACAAATAACAGAGATATTCAAGGTGGACATAGTTATTGCCCCACTCTGTATACAGGGTGTTCACATTTGTTTTTTTTTAATACGAACATTATACGATTTGAGCACCTGTATCCTAAATCGTACTGCTGTTTTTCAAAAATCGTTTTATATTTTCACTAGAAGTCCCAAACATTGATTGGTTAACAAAAACGAAACGAGCCGGTACGATTTAGATGACCAGTACTCGTTAGGCAACTCTCCGCTACAATGTTGGAGAGAGCCGTGCTTCGAAAGCTGAGGCGAAAGCGTTATCGATCTTGTTTCACCAACCATCATCGACACGAGCGAGCGGCAAAGGCAACAATTCGCGATCTCCGCAGGGAGGATTGCCGGGGCGCAATCCTCGGTAGACAGTAAGTATGTACGACAGGTGTCTTTTAGGTGTGAAACGTGATCCAGGCCGAAGACGCATACGTGCCTCCGGAATCAATATATCTTCTGTAACGCGTCCTTAGCTCATCGAACGACAGCTTGTACCGGAAGATTGAACAACCACTTCGACTTTTATTGTTCGCGGAACAGGGAAGTTCGAGCGACTCGAGGATCCATTGAGGAGTTCAAGGAACTCGTCCTCTGCTCCGATAATATAATAGAATTCGGTGGGAGAGAAAAAAAACGAGCCGGGAAATGGAATAACGTCCGATCGGAGAGCCAAGCAGTAGCAGGACCTCTTCCGCCCGCGAGAACAGTCGGCTCCCCGTCTGTAGATATTAATCTTTTGTCGCGCAGAAAATTTTCTTGAGATCGTAGAACTTCGCCGAGGAATCCTCTATTTCTCCGATTATTATCTGATGTCTCTACGATCCCCGTGTAATTCGCAAACTGAACGATCACGAGGAATAAAATCATTTCGAGCACACTTTAGTTTCTCAGTGAAATCACTATCTACCGGGTGATTCGCCAGAAACAGAAGAATCGTATAGCTTGAAAGAAATATTAGAACAGGCAATGTAAATTGGCATTATAAAGAGGCATTACAAATTAATTCAAGGGCAGCAATGAAAAAAGCAGATTCGAAATAAAGTGAAAACAGTAACATTGCAATATTCTTCGAATATTTCCCTTCAGTTCTTACGTTCTTTGTGGATTGTTTCGATGGATCTTCGTTATTTGACGGAGCCTTAAGAAACAATATAATAGCTTAAGAAAGGAAATTTTCATCAAATTCAAGGTTATTTGATGTTCATAGTGTACACGTTTTGACATCAGCTACGAAACTATGAAGTTGAAAATATATAGTGCCATTTAAAAATCATCGATGACCTTTAAAAGACCTGGAAAACGATAGCTATCGAAACATTTTTTTGTATCACCATATTTACCTCTTTTAATAGTACAATTTTTCTGTGTAACATTTTCTTTCATCTTCAAGCTTAATTACATGCTCGCAACGACTGTTTTCAGATGCCACGCCCCCTGGCTCCGACCATGCTTTTCGTTCCACGTGGCAGAGCATCATAGGAGGAATTCGTGGCCCATTAGGGCGACAGTGTCATATGAATAGATTTCCACATGAAACGTATCTGATATACACATGTTATTGTCAGTACTTCGCCTGTATGCAGTAGAAGTCTGAATGAGAGCAGTCTCTCTGGGCCAGTCTTCGTTATTGTTATAAGTATTTAGAATATAAGTCATGTACATGTAAAGTTCAAACATTTTATGTACGAATCTACACCCAAGTAGCACCGTACATCCGTGGGATGTCCTTTCATGTCCATTTTACGTCCATACGTCCCACGTCCGTTACGGACGTCCCTCGGACATTCATTGGACCTAAATTTCGGATGTCCCTAGGATCGCACCTTATTCGGACATTCCTGGGACTTATATCGGACATGTAGGACGTATCTCGGACATATGGACATGATTCGGATGTCCTTGGGACATACGAAGGTCCAATACGGACGTACATTGGACGTACATCGGACGTCCGGGTGCTACTTGGGCAATGAATAAATAAAGAGAATGTAATACGAATATTTGTCGTTCGATTTGTTTTTGACTTGTACTACTGAATTTCGAAATTTTCTACCGGCTGACTTTTCGTTGACTTGTACCATTGAAACCCAAAAATTCTGAAAATTTTTCGGCCTTTTGACTTATTGTTGACTTGTACTACTGAATTTCGAAAATTTTCGACCGGCTGACTTGTCATTGACTTATACATACTACTAAAACCCAAAAACTCCACACAATTTTCGAAAATGGAGTTTCAGTAGTGCAAGCCAACGATAAGTCAGACGACCGAAAATGTTCGAAATTCAGTAGTACAAGTCAACGGAAAGTCAGACGTCTTTAATTGAACTTTATTTCAACAGCTTCAAACATGTTACATTAACTGTTGTAATTAATATTCTTTATTTTTAATTCCAAATTGAATGTGTATAGTGGTAAGATGAGATGGACGTTCCTGTCAGGAATGCGGCGTCGTTCGGGAAGCAGTTCGTGACGAAACAGTAATAATAATAACTAGTTTTGTGGTCTCTGGAAATGTTCAAAAAATGCTTTAATATAAAATTCCACATTTATCACACGACTGCAAAAGTTCGTATCATACAATCACTATTCGTTTGTAATTGTAGAGAAGAATAATAACTATGCATATAATGCGTTAATAAAGCTGCATTCATTAAAATTTAACCATTGAATTTTATTTCCAAATCAATAACACAACAGTATTATGAAATGATTATAATAATTTTAGCTGTTTCAAATTATATCTGCTTATTTTTGTCATATATGCATACAATCCACTATGTAGTAATAAGCCGGAGCAATGTTACATGTTAAACAATTTCGCACGAGGCATTTAGCATTTCAACTCCTCAATTACCGAAGGACGGGTACGAGCCAAGAACTGATCGTTGTCCGAGCCTCCATACAGTTCCTAAATGGGCGGGGATAAATCACTGGACAGCCATGGAAGCGAGGACCATAACAACTCGATAGACATAGCTCTACACACACACACGCACACCGTGGCGTCGTCGGCTCGATGTCCTAGCAGTAGCTGCGCTCTGAATTCTGGTGCACAGCATCCACTCAGCCGCGTCGCGACGCGCCGATGATCTCAAGGGGCAAGATCAATTTTTCATCGCACGTTCGAACGACGCATCCTCGAAATTAACGAGGCCCGCCGTTGTCCCGGCCGTTGTTTGACATTAGTGTAATGCGCGCTGTAACGGCCGGTGTAATACGTGACCGAGTGTGAATTATACGCCGACAAAGGACCACGCCGGGAATCCGAAATGGCACTCGCGTCCCGCGTGATTTAGAGCCTGCCGTGCGCTCGCGCGCGCGCTAACGCTAGTCTACCCGAGCGTTAGAGCACTTTGGTGTTAACCGACGAGATTGAATCGTATAAATGACGGGCCGTATGCTCGTGGCGGAACAAGTAGAATGCTGGAACAAAGGAGAAAGGCCCTGCGACCCTTCCCGCGAACTTGCGAACCAGGTGATTTGTTGTACGAACCTACCACGACAACCTCGGAACACGATCGAAGCACGGTAGCAGAAGTCTACTTACACACCAAACTTCCTTCGAGAATTATCGCTGCACTGACACCGTTTTTTACATCTTTTTATTACTCTTGGGGAGGCTCGATGGCCCATATACACGCTGGCAAAAGCGAAATCTTTTGTTAGGTCGTTGCATATGGTCTGATTTTCAGAGCGCATGTACAGCGCATGTACAATTGAATTACATTGTATTTCAATTTAATAGTGATTCAACTACGTCGTAACTGAATTACATAATTCACACCTTTCGATTAATTCAATTACAAAGCATTTTAATCGGATGTGTTAATTGAAACACAGCTCTCCAAATTATAGCCCAGAACTTCGAAGAAGTGCGATATATATTGATGTTTTTCTTTCATATACTATTTTATTAAATGTTTCCTTTCCTTTTCACTTGCCGTACACATCAGATTTTGTCCCTTCTGATTATCATCTATTTTCATCGATGGATCGCGCACTTTCCCAGGAGCACTTCAAAAATTACGAACACGTCGAAAAATAGCTCGATGACTGAATCGCCTCAAAATGTGAACCATTGTTTTGGGAGGGCAACCACAAATTGAAGGACAGATGGGAAAAATGTATGGCTTTCGAGGTTCCATGCAAATGACCGACACAAATTTTTCCGACACCAGATTTGACCGACACCACTTTGGCCGACAACGAAACTAAAATCGTTGTCGGTCAAATTCGTGTCGGTCAAAACAGTTGTAGGTCAAATTCGTGTCGGTCAAAATCATTGTCGTTTAAAGGCGTTGTCGGCAAAAAGTAGTTCCTGGTCAAATCTGAAGTCGGTCAAACCGTGTCGGGCAAAGTTGTGTCGGTGGTTTCCATGGAACCCACCTAACAATTATGTATACTTCGAGTAAAGAATTTTTTCCTTCGTCCCAAATTTAAATTGGTTTCCTTAGTAAAAAAATTAAGAATTATTAATCGGTGTACTTAGTAATTCCCGGAGTAATTGAATTTTAATTCCGCACAACTATGGTTCGCCATGGCAGCCGAAACGTGAAGCGTTAAAAGCGATCCTCTTATACTTGACGACTCTCGCGAGCCAGCGTCGAGTCACTTGTAAAAATGAACATACATACGTACATACATACATACATATATACCGGTGGCCCGTAACCGAAAGCCGCGAAAGGCCGCAGCACGGCCGTTCGGTGAATATGCTAGCGCGAAATTACGACCGATATTTACCAACCATTTGCTCCGGTGCGAGCAGACCCTGACTCTGCACAGCCGACGCGACGTGCGACGACCTAAACACTCGCGCGATTCACACGCGAAATTTATGCCCGCGGCATACGGTTTAATGTATTTACCGGTGGAAATTCGCGAGCGCGCCGCGGGTTACGTTGTATATGTGGCGCGCAGAGGTTCGCGGAGCTACGCGACAAATTCCAAACGTCATCGAGCTGCGGGGTTATCGGAACGCCATTACTTACCGCAGCAATCTCAATCCCGACGGAGTTACAACGACGACGATGACGGCGACGTCGACGACGACGTAGCGTCCCGGAAATTCACCGCTGAAGAAAATTTTATGCGCGACAGGATCGACCGCGAGGGTAACGGGAAAGGAATGTAATAAGAAAGCCGCGCGGCAACAAGAACACCGGCAAAGGGTTGCACGGGTTCAGAAAGTCTCCGGAGAAACTTGATATCCGATAAAACTGCGCCTATCCACCGAACGCAAAAACCTATTTTATGGTTGCGCGCGAAATTACTCGGGAACACGCATCGCCGCGACGGTGATCGCATCGAGCGCTATTACAATGCTCGAGGAAGTGTCGAACATTTTGTACCGCGAGGGCTGTTACGAATTTTAATTTGCTTTTCATCTGTACTGGGTCTTTTTCTTAGGGTTTGTCGGTTTTGATAACCGGTCTTTAAAAGAAAATTATGCAATTTTAAAACCGGTTTTAAATTTATACGTACCACTTATAAGGGATGTCTGAAAATTCCTTTAACATCCGGAAATTCGAGGTTCTTGAGATCATTTGAAGCAACATTTTCCTTTGCAAAAATAGTGTCCGCGGCTTTTTTAAGGAGTTATTAACGAAAAACACAAACCAACCAACACGCGTCTAGGTCGCGCTCTGATTGGTCTGTGTTTTTTGTTAATAACTCCTTAACAAAGCCGCGGAGGCTATTTTTGCAAAGGAAAATGTTGCTTCAAATGATCTGAAGAACCTTAAATTTCGTCCATTAGCTACAAAAACTGACATTATCAAGTTGTCAGGATAGATATTATCAAGATTATATAAAGATTATTCAACAAAGGTAACTGCGACGTCAAACAAAGTGAGAAAAAGAAAATCAAGATATATCTATGATAAAAAATGCTGTGGATATAGAAATAAATAAATATCTACAAGAACTCGAATAACACAGTAAATTGCCAATGCAAAATAAACATTTTCCTCCCATCTTTAACAATTCTAGTAAATTGAAAATAACATATTGACATTCATAAATCGTCTTAATGTTTTTACTGTTTTAAGTTACATCCATTTTCATCGTAAATGCAACAAATCCGCGGTCTAGTAATTACTTAAATTAACAATGTTCTTATCATCTTCCTGATAACAGTAAATTCGAAACCTAAAGTCGAACATATTTAATTCGATCTGTATTTTTAGAATTAATAAAATATATACTCTGTATGTGCATGCAGCTTTCCGCAGTAGCCATTAAAAATAGGAAATGACATGTAAACTGATGTAGCAAATGCACGTGAAGGGTCGTGAAACATTTCTGGAAAATAGCATGGTCGCCAAGTCAAACGAGATTTTATTTTTCTTTCCTGGCACTGTAAAGGAGGATATTAAACGTCCTGCACAGAGACCGACACGACTTCCTCGACGACGTAATTATTTATTTAATGAAGCAGAAATTGAAGATTTATGACATGTCTTGATGTTTAGTACACTGCAGATATTTATGTAAATTTAGTATTTTATTAGTGGAAGAAGTAGGTAGTAACTTTATCCCTTGCATCGACAGTTTAATCAAATTATCGAATAAAAAAACTTTGCATTTTATTAATTACTATGCGCAATGAGTCTAACTAAAAATTATTGTTTTACTTGCAGGTGCATTCTACATATAATGAGCCACATATGAAAATACATTTTATAAGGTAAAGATTCGCTTTATTGATATAAAGATACGTGTAGTTTAATGTTGTTATTAAATTGTCGACCTCTATGCAAATTAAAAATATTGTTTCAATTGGATACAAAATATATTGATAAGTCTATTAATATAATTACTATAAGTATACATATTAATGTATGTTTCTCGTCAGCATAAATTATCATAACCTGTATTGCATATGTTTACAACGTAATAGGATATTTTGTTGTTATTAATATGTTTCATTTTAACTTATAGCCATTTTTAGTCATTTGTCATCGTGAAATTCTGATTGTATATTTAGTTATTAGTTATGTCATTATAGTCAGTACTCAATATTCATTTTAATAAAAATTTAGTAATTATTCGTTAGTCATTACGCTCAAATACTTTTGTAGTCGTTACTCATTAGTCGCGCTCAAGCATTTACTTAGTCAATAAAATATTAGACATTTTTTATAGAGCTTGTGATGTTACTAGTGAATAATCATCAATGTGACTAGAGTTTGCCGAACTCTGGCTGTAGCTAGTACGGGAATGCGGTGCGGTGTAATGATTTGCACAGTTAACCGCGGCGACCGGGGGTGACAATAAGAATGTCCGCAGGTATGCCGGTGACCGTCAAAAATGTCGACAAACGAGACATAATTATCGATGCGTCATTGTCAGCCAATCGAAAATCGTTAGCGACCGCGTGTACCCACCGGCCGCGTGTAGCTGGCCACACGTTAGATCAGCCGTTAACGCATTCCCCGCCGCCATTTAGCGCAATTTAGTACTTTATGGCGATTTGTTCGGTGTGCACGGCCGCGCGTGCCAATCGAACGAGACCGCACGGATCCGGAATGAATGATCAAAGCGAAACTGTGTCGCCGTTTATTTATCTCGCACGGTGTACAATCGGGTTCGTTATTCCCACACCGGGACCGAGACCAGAACTGTCCGATTTCCCAACACTGTGCTTTTCGAAAATCGCCGGGAACAAAACGCTCCAGGACAAACACTTTTTTACCACCACTTCCCGGCGATCCCTCGGGATAGCAAATACGCCAACAAATCGGGTTGCGGTTCCCCGCTTGCCGACCATTTTTCCGCCGTGTCGACAATACTCTAGATTTTTCGAAAACATTAATTTTTGTTGGCCGCACTGCCGCCGGTATCTATTGTATTAGCTATAAAGGAGATTTTTGCCGTGTTTTTCCTGAACAATTCGACGTCTTTTGTTTAAAGATTTTACGAACAAATAGGGCGAATGCACCTATTACAGATGGTGCACGTTTTATCGCGGTAGTTTTTCCTAGCGAGATTGAGATACGTGTAAATAAATATTATGCTCTGAATAAATTTGAACAATTCAACGAAATTGTACTCTCGATGGTGAGACAAACGATACCCACATTGATACAATAAAAATAAAAAAAAACTTGTCTTCTCTTTTTAACAAACCAATTGAGTCCTCAGCATTACGTACATTCAAATGAAGGAGGCGTTCGTTACTGCGGCACCAGTGAATAAAAGTCAATTATTTTATAAGAGGATATATTAAAGTTCTGAAATTGAAAATAAATGGTGGAGTGGGAACCTTTTTAGAGTTTTGCGTTGAAATATCAATTTCAGTAATGCGAAGGCGAATTGTTTGTCAAATATAACTGCAGACTTTGTGCGTGTATCAATAACAAACAAGATTTTTGTATTGCCGAATCCATAATTAAACGATTAGCAATTAAACGAAATGACATTTGACTTGCACAAACACATCAGCGGAAGCTGCGGGAGCATCGCAACCAAATACGGAGATTTTGAATTTTATATTTTAATGCAAACATATACTATTGATTTTCATTGGCTTTCGAAATATTACGCGTACGAAACTCAGATGAACTGCCGCGACGAACTACAAAACATATTTTATAAAAAGCATGCGATATCGTGTCATTTAATGTTTATAAAAAAACATTTTGAGTCTTTAATAATTTCGAGATTGTCAACATTAGTACACTCACCACTTCAGCATGTTCTGTATACAATTGGATGTTTACATAAATAAAGTGCAATTATACGTTAATTTTTATATTAACCTTTGTAGATAAAAAAATAGTGTCTGCGTACGGTTTATGCGACCAAATCTCCCCGAGGCTGTCGCTCTAATCGAAGCATCACTGTACCTAGTTTGAACGGACTTCTAAAAATAGGGTTCTTTAAAGAAGTTTGGCTCTCAAAAGAAATCTAAACCGTTGTGGTAATTATATTTTATTTTATCGACTAACTAGTTTGCTGATTGTTGTTCTAAGGATATTCGCCGCGGTAGTTCGGATAGGTTTGGTCGAATCATGGGCCAGATGTTTATTGAGGAAACACGTATTTGTACGGACGTGTTTTCTTAGCACGTTTATTTATATTTATTATTTTGAAAATGCAGTTTTAATTTTTAAAAAATATTTTTCCCTTAAATAAAACTTAAAAACTGACCTCCTTTCAATTTTTTTATCCGTATTTAAAAAACCATGCAGTGAAGGGTTAACGTGTTCCCTCGTAGAGAAAGTGGCCGTACACTTTCGAACAGCTGCCGTGTAGTACATCAGCAGGGACACGGTTAAGCAGCCCGCCTGTCCGAGATGCCGTGTAACGGGAGCAGCGTAAGATAAAGCGGTCGCCGTGAAATCAATTAGCCCCTCAAGGCCATCGAGCCGGCCGCCTCCCACCTGTCTCGTAAAAAATAATATGAATGAAGCAGCTCGGGACTAGACGGCCAGCCTTGGGGGCTAAAGCGACGTGCGACAACGACGCTCGGCGTCGAGACGCGCGTGCCAGGCATCGCGTATTACGTACTAGGTGGGCGAGTACTACGACCGGTCACGATCCACGCCATTCGACAAGGGCCGCGACCCGCGACATCGTGTCGGCCGGCTGACACGTTTAGATTGATGGTAAAAGGGGGAGTCGCCCGTAAAATGATATCCGCGGGGGTTGCTCGAATGTTAATTACCTGCATAATTAATGCCATTACCACGCCGCGTCGAGCCGGTTCGGGCCGTGCCCCACAGTACTTCGATTCGAAGTGTTAGCTGGACGAAGCCTTCTTTGTGATTACTAGACTGCGAATATATATGCAAAAAAAACTTTTTAAAAAACTATGCTTATATTAGAATGCACTAAAAAGGAGAAAATAATATTTTTACATATTAGTGACTATAAATAAAAGCGTGGAGCGCCCACGAAGATTATTTATTGTCACTAATATCTAAAAATATTATTTTCTCCTTTTTAGTGCATGATAATATATTTTCTTTTTTATTTTGCAAGTAGAATCTCACAGTAGAGATTATTTTGCCATACAATATTTTTTAATACATTATTATACATTAGATAATACAATACAATTACATATAAATAATCGTTTCATGATAATATAAGCGATATAAGCAACTGGTACAACAAGGAAAGGCTCAAATTAATGAATAAAGTCAGTAAAATAAATTTCCAGCTTTTTGTTAATATTCTTATTGTCTAAACTCTAGACATTTGAGAACCTGTCAACCGGGCCGAACGAATAGTCTCGCGACACGTTGATAACAGTCCTCAACCATGTCCCTATCGTCTGTCCCCTACACCGTCGACGCACCGGTTTTTCATCGAGGGGCGAGCGAGTCATCGATTAGTCTCCGCATTATAACTTTTCAACACGCATTTCTGCCGACCAGGCCGCTACCATGTATATCCCTTTCACTGTCACCTTTTCATTCTCCCTCTCTTCGTTATCCCATCTCGCCTACCCCCGACAAAGCGAATCAAACCAGTGGTTAGTCACTGTACTTCGACATACTCGCTGCTTTCTAATTTCCATTCTGCCAGCACGGGGAACAGAAGAAGCCGAATTTGCCGTTGCTCTCCGGTTATTAGAGTGCAATCATTCCGATCGCGATTGCGCGATACGTGCTTCCCGAAACGCACGCCAACGACCGTGAATTTAGCGCTCGCCTATCTGGGATACGATCATTCTAGAGTTCCAATATTGCCGCAAACCGATAGCGCAAGCAATGATACCATTCGGAAAAAAAACCGAGAGATTGATTTGCGTCAGATATGTAGTCAAAGTCGTGCCATTATCGTCTGAGCGCGGCTCAATGCTTGCTACCATGCGCAAGGGGGAAAATGTACACTAATATGTCAAACAAACTGCGATGATCTTGAAAGCCTCGAGATAATGACCTTGGCAAAGAATGTTCTTTATCGAGAGCCTTTGCTTCGTGGTAAAATAAATTGCTTAAAAGACTTTGGAGACCTAGAAAGCCTCTTAGAAATATTCTTTTCTGAGCATTTGGTTTGTGGTTACCAAAATTGTACGAAAAACTTCGGTGACCTTGAAAGCCTCTAGAAAATGATCTTTACCAAGCATTTGTTTTCTGGTTACGAAAATTCCATGAAAAATTTCTTACCATAACCAAATTTACACAGTAGTTGTTTACTCGTTGTCAGTTGTAACATGTATTCCGTCTAGATAAATGTAAAATATGTACATAAATTATACATCATGATTATAATCGGCGTATAATAACTAAAAGAGAATAAATAGAAGAGTTTACACCGAGTTTGCAATACGAACTGACGGCAAACATAGCGCGGGAACATAAATATTCATCAGTTAATTAGCAGAAACCGTATTTGTTAATAATTTTGTTTATTACTATGTTTTTCTGATTAACTAATCAATTTTACGCGCTGTGAATCGACATCTCGCGAACATTATGCTTAATATTTTGAATCGCGTTACATTACCTTTACATTTTGGATCATTAGTGATTCATATGCAAGTGATGTTGTGTTCGTACAGTAAATTTCCATGAAATTAAATCTACGAGCTACTAGCTTTCATTCGGATCCAATATACCAGGTTTTCCCAAACTTTTTAGCTGCTTTTTAGGTTGATCATCACTCGCTTTTCATTGTGATGTGGAAGATCCTTAATTGTGTCGCAGTGTATAAAATCATTTGCAAATTGTTGCGGAACATTGGTGTTCCGCGGAACATAGTTTGGGAAACTGTGCAATAGAACATTTCTTCGAAAGATTTCCGTGCAGCATCTTACTAGTTGCCCAAGAGACGCAGACACGCTCTCGAATCGCTAAACGGTCGACAATATGCCACGCGGGTTGTGCTTTAAGCCACAGAGATCGCCTCATGAATATTCACCTGACCGCTGAGTTAGTCGGTCAGGCGCCCGCGCCCGTCGCGAGACGTGTCTCCTCGACACGATCTCCCCGTCCGCGTCTGTCTGATGTTCAGCTGAGAATTCGAAACTTCGAATGACATGATAATCCGTGTCGAAGTTAAAGTTAGTCGATTGACTCGTTTCGGAAGTTCGTTCTTCCTCGATCTCCGACCGTCGCACAGTGGAGTATTTGTTCGCGAAAGTCGACTAAACAATCTTTTATTCGCCTGAGTAAGGTAATGTCTCTATTAGAGCAACAGCCTCGGGGAGATTTGGTCGCATAAATCGTGCGCAGACACATTGGTTTTATCTACAATGGTCGAGCCGAACATAGTTTAGTTTAGTTTAGAACCCACGGTTTTTCATGCATGCGCGGAAATTTTAGCCTCAGTAACGTAACGCAGACTTTTAAAAAATTATTGGTGTATACATATGAAAAGGCAAGGGGTTAAGCTACCCTTAAAACGTTAACAATTAAGTTTCAAAACGGAACACTCGTCCCGCCAATAATACAGGTGCACTTCCACCAACATAACATCGGGGCCCTGGCCGCTCTGCTGCGTCATTGTAGATACGCTACTGTTTTAGCCGCGCATGCGCAAAAAACTGTGGGTTCAATCGAAACACTGGCGGGCCATTCAACTGTGCTGACAACGGCAACTGTTCGCGTCTCTTTCTTTCCTACAGGTTGTCTCAAAATTCCTTCAACATCCGGAAATTAGAGATTCTTGAGTCTCTTCTGTTCTGGAGAAGAATCTCTAGTTTTCGGATGTTAAAAGAATTTTGAGACACCCTGTATACGGCGACTGCGACTCTTCGTGTCACGTTTGTAGTGGTTCACATCGATATACCGAGCCAAATCAGATAACTAAGTTGGGGGGGATAACTTGGTCGCAACAATCGTGCGCAGCATTGTCGCTCTAATAGAGACATTACTTTAAATAGTAGCGTGATTCTGAAAAATTTATAAGTATAATATTATGACGTTCAGATTCTAAATAACATTGCAATACTTTTGTTCAGCATTTCGGACCAGATACTTCAACTGTGCGTCGATTCAAGTCACCCTTGTACTACCTAGTTTCGCTCCAGTTCTCCCCACCTTGTCGTTTATGTTTCCCACGAAACTCGCGTCGATAGACCATTGCTTCAAGATCCTAAATTATAATCGAACCTGTTGCGAGTAAGGAGTAAGCTATCCAACACGATTAAACGTTGATTTATACCCGATATCGATTATCAGTTAAACCGACCATCCCAGCTAGCGTAATTAATTCTCATATAATGGCAGTGTCTGCCAATAATCATACTGCATACCGGACTGTCACGTGCAAGTGGGTCACAGCTTCAATAGCTGAACTATTCGAAAAAATATACAAACTGTAATTTTCACACTTGATTTTAAGGAAGAAATTAATGCTTGATCTAATACCTAACTTTGTTTGTACGATGTAAGACGTTTGTTGTACTTTACCGATATTGAGTCCAACGAATTTTCTATCTAATAACTTTAACATTATACAATGTTTTTTTAGACATAAAACCATGCTTTTCAGTCTCATCCAGCTAGACCCTTTATCCAAAACTTTGTATGACTTTCATTTGATTTAATGCGGAACACATAACCGAAAAACCTAAAATATAAATGTTAACTCATTAATTTGACTAAAACAAAATTGTAACTTTTTTATTTTATGTCACTGTGCCAATTGGACACCCAGGGACAGATGAGGGTTGAAATTACAGTTTTAGGAAGTGGCAATCGTTGCACACGAACAAGAACAATCTAATACAGTGCTACTAAAACACGGTGATACTTCACCATTAGAAATCTATACTGATTGAGAATGATCATGCCCCATCACTATCGAACATCCCTGGTGGGTGTGCGCGCATCCGACCCGACCCAGTCCGGGCCATCTCAGTCCGGCGTGATTAAAGTTATCGGCGACAATGAAACGCGGGGGCTTCGCGAACTAACAACTAATTACGCCGAGTTGCCCGGAGGTATTACGTATTCGGGAGTTCCGTGTGTCCATTGGGGATTCGAATTTCATAAAGGGACACTATTCCATATTCAAAAGCCGGTGTATCGTATTGTCGCGGCTTCTAATGGAACGGACGCGTCCCGACGCGACGCGAGGCGCCGCGTTGGATACCTCCGAGCAAGAATTCTGGCCCGCCACGTTTTAACGCGATTCTCCGTCCGGTGCACCAGAGTTTCGCGGCCGTTGTAATAAGCCGCCGCTAATTGCTTTAACCAGGGCCAGGGTCGAACCGCTCGCTACTGTTTGTCCCCATGAATAACTGAGGATATGGTTTAATCGGTACTTGATTACTCAGGTATAATTATTGCTGTCGCGCGTGGCTTAAAGGTTGCTACATACATGTCCGGCCGGCACCGGCCTGCATTTTTTGGTATCCATACAGGGTGTCCCAAAATTCGTGTACTTCCCGGAAATGGGAGGTTCCTTGGGTCATTTGAAGCGACATTTTCCTTTACAAAAATGACGTCGGCGGCTTTGTTTAGCAGTTATTAACGAAAAGCACGGACCAATCAGAGTGCGGCTATAGCGAACGGAGTCCGATTCAGCGACAGGTCCCGCTTAGCGTGGCGGCGCCATTGGCCGAGCCAGAATCAATCCGCTGTAGCTGCGCTGTGATTGGTCCGTGTTTTTCGTTAATAACTCCTAAACAAAGCCGCCGACGTCATTTTTGTAAAGGAAAATGTCGCTTCAAGTGACCCAAGGAACCTCCCATTTCCGGGAAATACACGAATTTTGGGACACCCTGTATATGTCCGGCTGATTTTTGAGGCAATTAGAACACGAACGTTTCTCATTACCATGATGTTGTAAAGGAGAGCTATCGGTAGTTCACCCGAGGAGTCGTAGAAACCTTTTTTACCACGTTTATATTAGCTAGCCGAGTTGTTATATGCGTCAAATCTTGAAATCGAATTTTAAACCACTTCCCGATCAGCTAGAGACTTCAAAGTTTCAACATAGCTCAGATCTGGATGACCAATAATATTAAAAAAAAATTTTAAAGACTGTGCGTTTAGGATTTCAACAATATTTTTAAATATTTCTCTTCGCCTCTTGCCACGCGACTCCACTACGCGTTCCCACTCCGACTCCTACTCCGCTCCGCTGGCCCACTTCGTTGCAAAGGAGCTCTGTTTACTTACTGGGTTTATTTGGATTAGGTCAGACGGTCGGTAAGCAGGCCTTACTAAATACGCAAGGTAATAAAGACTAAAAAGTAGAAAATAAAGAAATATATAAAAAGACTTTTTAAAAACCATGCTTATATTATCATGCACTAAAAAGGAGAAAATAATATTTTTAGATATTAGTGACTATATATAAAAGCGTGGGGCGCTAAACTATATTAATGTAATCTTCGAGGACGCTCCACGCTTTTATATATAGTCACTAATATCTAAAAATATTATTTTCTCCTTTTTAGTGCATGATAATATAACCGTCGTTTTTAGATGGTTGCCTACTCGAAGGAAAAGTATTGGAAGAAAATTGGACAGACATTGCCGGTTATTTCTATTTTTATAAAACTAACGCATCAGTCACTTTCGATCGTCTCGTAGGATTAGCGAAACAGTAGAAATATTGAAAGAATTTCAAATTCCGTTATATTCAACTAATTGATCATTTAACGTGGTAAACATGGTTTGGGTGTGCGAACATGTAGGACCGCTGCAAACGTAGACGCATTTGTCGTTGCATATCGCGTTTCCTTGCGCTAGGGTGCATCTTGGGTCCTATGCAAATTTGTGTCTCTATAGCGGAGGGATCGGACTTGATATATGTACTTAGGAGAATTAGTCAATAGTATGCTCAAGTATTATTATCTTACTAAATTGCCGACACAAGTGGTACACGATTGGGCCATATATGGTATGTCTATGTATTAGATGTACAAACCCAATCCTAGTCCTCTCTTCGATTGATTATTTACTAAGAATCAGAATATATTCTAGTTGTCAAAGTGATCTGCATTACTTTCAATGCACCTTCTCCATCTTATCAGTAATTGATGAATCAATGAATGGAAATGAATCAATGAATAAAATTGAATGAATAAAGTAAAATATATCAATTAATTCAAATTATCAATGAATTAATTAACGAAATTAATCAATGAACGAAAACAAATGAAAACTATCAATGAATGAATGAACGAAAATGAATCATTGAATCAATGAACGAGAACGAATGAAAATTAATCAATGAATCAATTAACGAAAACGAATCAATGAATTAAAGCTGGAGTGCAATTGATTAATGCGTTGAGTGTCACGCCAATGTCAATGGAAATCAGACAAAGTCGATATTATTATAAAAATGAGTTCTACAACATCGTCACAACTCGAATTTGGTTCGCTGAATAGATTGTAATAATTAGACATATCTGTGCAAGTTGAAAAAAATCAATTTGTAGGTAATAATTAATAAGGGAGTTGAAAGAGGATTCGGAACAATGGGTCGGCTAATCGATCTCGTGTAGTTTCAGGGGAATGGATCATTCGTTTTCGATGGAACAAAACAAATAGAAGGGTCCAGGGGTGCATGATCCCTGGGGGTAACTAGGGGAATCTATAAAAGCTGTTGATGGCCCTTGGAGACCAGTGGAGGACCACCGAGTGTTCAATTCTGCGATAGTTACAAAAGCATTGACACTAGCTTGTTCTGCTTACATTGAAAATAATATTTTTCCCAGCAGCATAATAACAAAACAATACGAAAATGTACAGATTCTTTCGGGAGAACAATATTTCTCGACTTTTTTCACCGCGTAACCTGCTTTTATTATAATACAACTACTGAACATTATTAACCTCTTGCCATATGTTCTTCAATAGCTGTATATTAATAAAACCAAAATAGAATTTTATTTCGGTTTGAAGGAAATTATCAGAATCAGTTCAGACTCTTTATCACGTGTCTGACACGATTTGCGAGGCAAGGGGTTAAATAAGTGATTATATAGTTAAAAGTTTCCATAAGGAACGCACGAACGTGGTGCCGCGAGAGAAATTCGTCCATTATGAGAGGCGTCGGGATGTGGCTTTGTGTACTAGAGAATCGTGCTCTGTCGACATAATAGGATTCGGTTTCAGTAAGCGGAAATTTCGGATAGTTGGTGGTCATACGAAATTTGCATATACGGTCAGAAATTCGCAGAATTTATGTTAATAATATAATTCGTTTCCCTGGGTCGGGCGGTTAAGTAATACGAATCGAGCGGGCTCGTCGAATGAATACGGTGAGGGAATCATTTCGGGCATTCCTAATATCTCCACTGATTATTTTAGTGCCACATATATGTATATACGTATTTCAATGAGTAGAGCGATACCACATAAACCACCTAATATTATCCAACCCTAGGTTTGTTCACTTTTGTGACAACGATACGTATTGCAATCTGAAACAGATTCATTATTTAAACTTGCTTTAGTTAAAATGACTAATAGTCTGATTGATAGTTAGTTATAGCAAAATAGTCATTAGTTAAAGCTATGACTAGTGCCATATAGTTATGACTAACGAATCAAAAAGTTTTAAGTGATCGTTGGCTATTGCTTATTAGTTATGATTAATCATTACTCAGTTTAAATTATCAGTCATCAAACTTTAGTCATCAGTCAATATATAGCCAACAACATAGATTAATATCTACACTTAAACTATATAGGAATTTTCAGTGACCAAACAAAGTTTAGATTTAAATTCGGTTTATAAACTTTTCTTGTAATCTACTTTCTCCACAAAAATAAAATTAGAAAATCTGCAAATCTTTTCCTATCCACTGCCTTTTCCTTTCTCGTCAGAATACCTTATCATAATCTGTATCGTATATGTTTATAACGGAACAGGATATTTTTTTTGTTATTACTATGTTAAAACTTACAACCATATTTAGTCATTAGTTATGTCATTATAGTCAGTATGCAATATTCATCCTTAATAAAAACTTAGTCATTATTCATTAGTCACACTCAGGTATTTAGTTAGTCATTAATTATTAGTCACTTCTGCAGAGCTTAATAAAACACGATGAAAGACCTTTTTTTAGCAATAAATATCTGGGAATGCTATCGACCAAATTTTAAGTCAATTTTCTGCTGCAAACGCGTAGCATTTGTTGCTCCTGCTACGGGGCTTAATTTACACTGGATGTAAATGTCACGCAAAAAAACAGTTAAAAATCCTCCAGTATTGTCGCGATAAAAACTGGTGCATCTCTCCCTAAATTATCCTACTTCGCGACGTCAGATTAGAATAACCGAGTGCGCGTAATTATTGCATTTTTTCTGCGGAGTTTGTAGGGACGCGGGTGACAAACCTGCTTCGTTACCGCGACCTCGACTCTTTCCGACCGGCATTTCCATCGTGGAATGTCTACACTTTGTACACGGTCTTTTCGGTCGACTACAATGCCCCCGGCTGGCTGGCTCGTTATCCAACAGGGGAAATATATCTTTATCTCCGGCTTTTCTTTGCCGGCACAAAGGGGCGCGCCGAGAAATGTTCGCGGCCTCGGCGACGGCGTCCCGGCGACGCGAGTGGCCCCGGGTGTTTGTAATGCTGTTATTCGAATGTAATAATGCGGCTCGAATAGCCAACCGCGTCGCCGAGCCGCAGACAGCTCGCGTCCGCAAGAAAATATAGGAAAAGGGATTCCAATCAATTTTCCGATTGGCGGGTCCATTCTCAGGCTGAATCGTTTCGTGTCTCTCAATAAGACCACCAACGCGCGATAATTGGCAACTCTTTTCCGCCGACGTACAGCGATCATCTACTTCCGTGTTACTTTCTCCGCTGTTCCGTTCTTTGTTTCCTCCAGAATAGAATTCCCACCCGTTTCCCCGCCCTGTCCTCCCCTCTCCAACCCGGTCGCCACCTGTATCGGTAAGACGGGTTTGCATCCCTCGGGAAATTAAATAGAGGGGTATTAATTTACCCTGCCTCATTAAGCTTGGCTCTGCCACAGGTATCATTATCGGAGGATCAAGATTACTTTCATCGATGCCGCGGCAGTACCGTCCTCGGACACGGACCCGTTATATTAACGCACAGGTCTTTTTCAGAAATACATAACGTCTATACCGGATGACTCACCACGTATTATCCCACTTCGATTACGTCATTATTATTAGACAGCGTTTTATGTATTTATAACGGAATCGGGTAGGTGTAATTTAAAACAGTGAGAACATTAAAAGAATTTGAAAATACTATTATATTATGTGCAACCTATTGAGCATATTAATCCTCACAAGGTAAAAATCCTATTAAATTTTTGGGAGCCGTAGATGCATAAAATCGATATTTTCCTTTATATTTTAATTATTTAATGGAATGCTAATTTACAACGTTGTACGGGTTCTTAGCGTCAATGCAAGCCAGCATTTTTTTAGAAAACTATTGTGATTCGGTAAAAATGAAAGAAGGAAGCGTTATTATTTTTTATCTGTATAAATTATTTTACCTAATTATCATCCTATGAACTTTTATTGCTCGATAATTAGATTACATTGTTCGGTCAATAAATGTCTTCTAAAGGAAGTTTCGAATTTCAAATAACAAAAAGCCCTCGATATCGGTCTCCCTCGTGAAAATCGGTAGGTCCTACAACTTCGACGGTATTTCCTTCCAAGTAACTGACAAGCTCCTTTAGTTACCGGAAGCTTAGAAATTAGATAAAGCCTTTGGAAGCTGGCTGAAAATAGACCGGGACTGTCAAAGGTTAATATTCATAAACTATGAATATTCAGCCGGAACGCGGACGACTTTGGCCCCGAAGTTAATAAATCTTAATAGTTAACAAGGCAGCGATGCGAAGAAAGTTATTTAATTGGTTGGCCAACTATTTAGCAGATTGGTTGTCTAACTATTTAGCAGATTGGTTAATCAACGCTGCATCTAATATCGCCTACGGGTGCCGCTGTTTTACGGTTTCCCGGTGGAAAGTAGTCAGCGATTGTCGGCACCGCGCCCGTGTCGTCGCAGCGCAATAGCAGTTTCTGAGATACACGGTCTCGAATAATTTTGCCTAAGTAGATTACGCTCTACGTCGCAGCGTCATTTCCGGGCATGTCGTAAAGCAGCAACACGCACAGACGTGTGTGCAAACACAATGGCCCAGCTTTCCACGCGTACATCTCCCTAAATCACGCGTGCTATTCAGGGTAGCCAGATGAGGGGTATTGACTCGGATCGAGGAGAAGAAGTTACCCTCTCTTACAGTAGTGGATTAGTCACATGACAATCTGAGACATGTACGATGTGACGAATACTCGTGACGTGACCAGGTTGTGGTGGAAACGTGGGGAATAGCGTCGTAGAAGGGAAAAGTGGAGAGGCACAAGTCTTAGTCTGGACACCAGTGTTGATTTGAGGATACAAGCCTTAATGTGAGGGCACAAGTCTTAATCTGGGGAGACAAGTTTGAATCTGGGGACACAAGTCTTAATCTGAAGACACAACTCTTAATCTGAGGACACAAGTCTTAATCTAGAGACGCAAGACACAAGTCTTAATGTAGCTAGGAACACAAGACACAAGTCTTAATGTAGCTAGGGACACAAGGCACAAGTCTTAATCTAGGGACACAAGACACGAGACACAAGTTTTAATCTAAGGACACAAGACACGAGACACAAGTTTTAATCTAGAGACACAAGACACACGATACAAGTCTTAATCTAGGGACACAATATACGAGATACAAGTCTTAATCTAGGGACACAAGACACAAGTCATAAACTGGTTACTCTGGTGACTCAGGTGCTATAAACAATCGAGTTGTTCAACGAGTTGAAGGAAAACTGTGTGATAGTACTAATAATAATTTAATAATAATTTTAATGCTGGCTTTTCTTCAAATTACTTTGAAATTGTAATATTACTGTTCAATCATTTATTATTTAAAGTATGTCCATAAAAGATTGATTCGGAAATCAGCTAGCAAAGTTTCAATTTGTGTGATTATACGAGGATAGTTCCTCATTTCTAAAAATAAGCAATGCCAGAATTAGTTTCTACTACCTCAAAACCGATTAAACGCACTCTGTTTGTAATTAATAATGTACTATTATATAATGCAATTTTAACTTCTGATTATTGCAAATAAGCAATACCAGAATTAGATCCTGCTTCCTCAAAAACGACTAAAACCGTTCTGTTTGCAATTAATAATGTACAACTCTTTAAAATCACATTCGAAATCGGTTAGCAAAAATTCAATTTCTTATATTAGCTCATCCCCTATTAAGGGTAAGTTCTCATGCGAGCTAGTAAGTAAGAACAGAATTAGATTTTACTATCACACACACGACTAAAGCCGTTCTGATTGTCATAAATAATGTAGATTTAGCAGAAACGTGAACACGGATGTGAGGATTTTCTCACCACCATTTTGTGCAATTTAGGAAAAACCTGTTCTCGAAAAATGGAAACTAGTGCGAATATTAATCCGGGGAAAGAAGAGAAAGCCGGACGACGATTTTCCTTTGTCACGACTCGCTCGAGGTGCTTGCCACTTTTGTAGCGTGCGTCTTATGCAATTCATATCTGTCTGCGTAAAGCTGCGACAAAGCCTTCAGTAGGCTCTCGGGTGAGACTGTTTCAAAACGTAGAATTATTTTGCGTTTCCACGTAATTCTACATTTTGTAACTGTATGAAGTTTTATTACTTATGAATTTAATGAAATTTTTATACGTTCTTTTTTAATTGGATCACACGATATCTTCACACTTTCATAGCTGACTAAATAACTGGTGACAGAACTTTTACGGTACAGAAATTATAAAGGTGTATTGTACGAAATAATTATGGAGTTGTAATATAAATTCGTTTGGTTATTTTCCATCTTTTCCTTCCATTTATCATTCAAATTTATCATTAAAATTAACAATAAATTATAAAATTGACTACATGTATTAGTCTTTATTTAATCATTATATCGAACATGAAAATTTTGGCAGAGTTTCCAAAGAAATTAATGATTGGACTTTGTCAGTTTTAATTTTATTTTTACATCAATGATTGATTTTGTGAAATATTTAATTACGGTCTCTACAGAAATTTGCTACACCGCACAATTTAATTCCACATGCTATTAAATTGCTATAGAAATTTATTTACAGTTTCTACAGAAATTTGTAACTGTCCATAATTTAATCTTAATTTAATTTTAACACGAAATTATTAAATTGTAGAAATTTGATTTTTTAGAAATTCAATAACAGTTTCTACAGTAACTCGCTACTCTCCGCGTGACCAACACTTAGTACACTATAAATAATCTAAATTTTCGAATTTTCGATGCAGCATCTACAGGAATTTGGTGTTGCGCATGTGTAAAGCGCACTATAAATAAACGATGATCCCTAGTCCAGTGATCGCACTTGTCCTTCCGCTCACTTCGATCGATCCGTGTCCCCAGGAAACTAATTCGTAGTCCCCGTGTGAAGCTACAAATTGACCCAACCAAAGAAAAATCGCCCGTAAATCTCCCACCGCGAGCAAATCGCCGATAAATTTCTTATCGTCGCCGAGGAATCAGAAACACCGGCAAAACACCGCACGGCTCTTCCGATCCCCTGACAGCGACCAGCCCTGCGGTTTATCAAGCCTCGTTTCTTTTTTTCGCTTTCATCTAGCTTCCGGGGGTATCAACGAATCACGAGTCGTGAATCGCCGTCATTTTTTTTTCGCACGGGAATTTCGCTTCCCTTAAAAAAGAAGTTGGTCGTGCGCGTCACCCTTTTAACGAACCCCTTTATCGTCACATTTTTAACACTGGCGTCGTTATATGGATTTCCAAGCTATCAATTGGTCCCGCGACACGCCATTCACGCGAACTATATTTCATCGAACCCTTTTGTTTCGTCTCCGCGAAAATATTCAACCGGCCGACCGCATCCCATCTGAAATTCCATTTATTTACTAGTCCCATTCTCATCGCACCGGCATTCCAGATACTCGAGGGTGCACGCTCGAAAACGTCGATACTGCCAGGCCCATTTCTTAAATAATGACGCTTTGTGCGGATTCCGCGGAACCTTTTATCTGTCAGAATACACTGCGCAGCTAGGGTTGCCGTCTGTAAAATCGCGAACCCAGAACGAACGACATTAAAACCCCGGAATTTTCCGTCTGAAACCCGGACAATACAGTGACCGAAATAATGGTAGGTTCATATCATTTTTATATTATAACTAGACCGAGGATCTTTATGCGATCATGGCTTTTGAAAGTTTTCAAAAATCGCTAGGATATAAAATACGACAGAATTTAGTACCAGTTTAATTTATTTCAGATATAAAGAGGCTACTACCACGGAAAATAGGACTCTATTTTATTCCACTTTCTTAAAATTTACCTACAATAATTGAAAATTGCATAAACATCCGCTGTCTAGTTATAACAATGTGTTTCGCGTAAAATTTCTATCATTTCTATAATGTATTTGAATAATATCATTTTTATTCATGTGTTCGTTAATCAATATTTAGTTTGTTACCAACCTTATCTATTAATAATTACTATAATATAAACTATTTACTAGGTTTATGTTATTAGTAGACAGCGAATTTTAATGCAAAAGAAAAATTTTCTATCAAAAGTGAAACAAACTGAAGTGATATAGAAGTTTATTTTCTTTGTTAATATATTTATTAGGTGGAAATTGATGTAACAGTATTTTTAAATTCTTCGTTTTTGTTCTATAATATTGGGGACAAATGGCGTCATTTTAAAAAAACTCAAGATGAACTTCACTTTTTCACGCGAAAAGCATTTTTCGAGATTTAACAACATGCGAACATGTAGCTTACCAAGTACTGAGAAAATATTAATATTTTGAAAAGAGAGGTCCGCGTAACTGTTTCAGGTTGTAAGTGTGTTACCAGTTATAGAGAAATGTCAAAGGAGGAAGCTGAGTGGTTCAAAGCGTACTGGATTCGTACAACCGTATTCTTTTCAGATGTGCAATCGTGCATGTGCATTATTGTGCATTCAAACAATTGTATTGTCTTTGTAATGAAAATGCACTCGACCTGTTCTTCTCTAAATGTTAAAATTGCTCTTTGCTCTTTTTCCACTAAGGTAACGACCGCGTGATATGAATTAACTAACAATTATTTTTATTCTACAAAAATACGACATGAAAATCCTTGGAGTGTATTCAGCATGAAGTTACTGCTAAAATGATTCTACAAAATGAAAATTATATCTGCTAAACTAATAATGTTACTGCTAAATAACTGGTATATAAAGAAAATTAATGATTCTATATAAAAACTTGACGGTGACCATGAAATCTCCGAAAATTACTCAACAACAAAAAGTTTATTACCACCATATTATAAATCTCCCTGTCCTGAACAACTTTTGTTAATAGAATTTATCAATATCTCCAAAAATAACAAAGATATTCAAATGCTTTGTGCATAATTTATTAAATATTCAAAATTCTCCAACCGCCAAAAAATTGACTATCAATATATTATAGATTTCCCTGACCTGAACGTATGAATATCTCCAAAAATAATTCCAGGAAATATCAATAAAAATAAAAATTCATTCAAATTAAATATTCAAGTGCAAATTTTTGCAGAACCACCCTGTATACGTAAGCGACTTCAATCATTTCGATACGTGAGGTTTGATATTTGTCATGCGCTTGGTTTTCCTGAATTCTTCTCTTGCAACGTTCGAAAATCTTAAAAATACGGATAGCGCTATAGTTATACATCACAATGCATCTCCTCGGTTCCCGAACAAATATACGAAACAAGAAGTTCGAAATAAAAAGTAAAAAAAAAATATTCCGAATTCATAAGATTCCGAGAATGATAGGGAAGAATGATTTGCTTGCATCTATATTAGCAATACCGACTTTCCGGATTGGTTGTCTCGGCGTGTTACATATTGCAGGGATGCACGGTAACATCGTTTCACGGTGAATGGAGATTCATCTTTACGATTGAAATCTCGCGCTCGAAATTCGTCGAGGCGTTGCCAACAAGCATCGTTCGATACTTCGTTCATGAATAAGTTGGAAATTTCGGCTGGCTATAACCAAGTTATTTCCCTGTTAGAATATACTCGACAACAATACACGGCGTCGTAAATGTAGTTTACGAGTCATGTTTGTTGTTGCTTCCCGAGTGACTGGTTAATTGTCTAAGCTGAACAAGTCTGGTACCATTATTTTTTTTGCTTATTGCTCGTGTACAGGGTGTATAAAAAGTACCGGTCACCTCTGAAGAAGCTTGCAGCAAAATTGGACAGATTATATCAATTTCTCTTCCATAAAATATAAAATGGAATTATTTTAGATTGGAAGAATTGTTTAATTTTCGAGTTAAAATATCTTCGAGTGCAAAGGACATTCGTCCCTAGACCTGTACCAAATTATCATCGTCTCCCTGCCCGATCAGGTAGTCAATTTGAAGTTGCAAAATACGAGACAAAACCTCGCATTCATTGTTATACATAAGAATACACAAATTTTACGTTATAAAACACATAAATATAGGTACTTAAATTTTTTAGGAATCTTCTGTTCCTCTGTTGAGTCTATAGCACACTATTATTAACGCGGATAAACTTATCATAAATCAGAAAAGCAAGTCAGGTTGCGATTCTTGTCTATTCAGTGAACATCCTCCTAGACAATAATCAAGGGATTACTGTACTGCGATTGTCACCTCGGTTTTCCCGTGAATGGTTAGGGTGGGGAACGCGAATGTGTCGGAAGGAATTTAGGTTGTGGTGCCCTAGATGGTGGTTCGGAATCCACCTATAAACTAAACTATAAGTCCCATCGCGAAATACAGTAATCCCTTCGTTCTTGTCTAGGAGGCTGTTCAATGAGCAGACAAGAATCGTAACTTGACTTGCTTTTCTGATTTATGGTTACGTCGAAAAATGTAAATGCAACGGATTTGTATATATATTTGGTTCTTCCTCTACTTATTTAATTATTTTATTCCTTAGTTAATAACAAATATATTGTAGTTCCATGTTTACAATTATTCTGTATTCCATCATAAATACTCTGTATATTACAATAATTTATAATTATAAATTATTATCAATATACAATTTTATAATATTATAAATATAGTATGTAAATTATTATAATTATGATCATTTATAATTACAATAATTATAGTAATTGAGAGCTGTATTTAATATAATTCGTAAACGAAATTATTTAAAATGAGCAACAGTGGTATCCAGTTCATGTTTATTTACTCGAGTACCCAGTTCATGTTTGTTTTTCTGGGTACCCGAGTATAATGTTTGTTTACCCGCATACTGAAGTAGAACCCGGGGCCTCACAAGTAGCAAGATGGTCTCCCAATGGTACACAAGTGATACAAATGTACCGAAGATTGGAGTTCTTCGATGATGCTGATCTACAAGTTCAACCCAGATCAGTTCTGGACAATGGCCAGCTTCGACTGGAAACCGTGGCTTTGTAGAATGGCACAATGTTACTAGGTTACCGCAGCATCGGAGATTCATCAGAATCTGAAGATGCGGTACGCTGCTGGCCCGCAATTCTGCCCTTGTTATTGTTCATGCGTCTGCACTCCCGTTCCGATTTATTGACCGCCAATCAGTCTTTTACTCTAACTTGTTTCTGACTTTGTTCAGATCCACGTGGAGCTAGGCGTGCCGTCTCGCCGTGTCGACGAACGCTGGAATAACGTTTCATAGAAATTCGCCTTGTAATCGAGCTCGTAACCATACACTGGCCAGGGAACACTGCACCGATCGGATTGGATTGGATCGAATCGATGTCAACGCGGACCTGATAAATGTTTCCTTGGCCGCCTAGAGATCACTGATTTTCTGCATGTTTCAGTCCCTGTTGATCAATCGTTAATGCAGCTCACGGACCAGCCCGGCGATGCAACCGACGCGACGCATGGATCCAGCCAATCCGAGTTTCGAGATCGTTGCCGAGACGATTTCACTACGCCATGATTTGATCGAGACCGATAACCCCGCGGGATTCCGAACTCCGAGTTCAGTCCAGACATCGACGCCGCGGATGTTAATTAAACGGAGCTGATACCGCGTTACATCGGCAGATCTCCTAACCCGTTTACTCGCCAGCATCTCCCAGGCTTCTTCAAACGTTTGCCTGTTGCTGATCTTTTGCACTTTTCCGATTGCTTCTCCCCCTGTCTCGGCGATTTAAGTTGTACAGTTAGGTGTCCAGCAAAACCTTAAATACTGTCCGACAGGCGCATTCTGGGCAGACAGTGTTTGCAATGATGACTTGTTTTTTTTTATTTATTACTGAGTCTAGAGGATAGAACATAGAGGACGGAATAAAATACGAAATGAAATTTTATTAAAAAAAATTAAACCGACTTCAAAACGCACTAATAAGTTCACTAAAAGGTATGAAATAATCTCCATTTTATGAAATATCAAATACCATATTAAATACAATACAATCTTTTCGCAGGCAGTGCAAAATCGAGAATTTTCGACAATGGAAATTACGAAAATCCTTAAATTCTTCTACATACTTTCACATGTTAATGTATCATTCAATTTTCAATTTTCTGCAGTTGAAAACAGGCATTTGGTCGGAATTGTGAAATACAATCAGAAAAATTGATTTTTACAATTTTTTTAGTTGTGGGCAAATAACAAAGATTTAAAAGATGTAAAATTAGCGGGGGTTTAACTCGGGAACTGTTTATCCGATTGAGCTATAGTTTTCTTTGAAAATTGGCGTAACAAAGAATTGAGAAAGGATACTAATTTCACATGGTCTAAAACATATTTCATTTAGAATAGAATCCACGATGATGACGTTAAAAAGTGATCGATTTGGCATAGAATGATCCTAAGACTTTTGCACAATACTGTATTCTGATGTATATGGAGAATCGTCCTCTGTTGATTGAGACTCAGCATGCTTTAGGGAATCGATGCTTTTTTGAACACGTGTACCGTATTGTAAAAAGACTTGGGTCCCAGAACCATCTTGTGTTACGAAAGTGGTGCACAGTGCATGCGTTGTCGGTTGTTATCTGGTACCGATCCGTATTTACAGAGGCTGGAAATTCGATATCGAAGATTCATCCTTTTTATAAACTAGATCAAGATAGCCGTTGCAGCTGATATTACAGCCTCACAGAATCCATCTTTCCTGCCGCGAAATCGATACTTTTAACAGAGCGTTGGGGCTCACGGTGAAACGCTACGAATATTTCCAGCGATTGCTATCGGCGGTCGATCGCCGATGGTCGGACCGTAAGGTTCCCGCAGAGTCGCCAGATCAGGGTAGAGAGCATGAATCGAGGGGTAAACGTTACCTTCTCTCCCTCTCCCTCTCTCGCTGCCAGTACCATACTCTAAGCGTGGGGAATAACGTCGTGGAAGGAGAAGGTAGAGTGGGGACACAAGTTCTAATCGGAATACCCTAATGAATACCTAAATTATGTAACACACTTTAAAGTACATATCCAACCAGGTTTTGACTCCTGCGAACCTGGTACTGAGACTATTTTGTTTCTAACTATAGCCAAAAAGACCTTGCACAAAAAAAACTAAAAATTACTGTTTATTATATTTACTTCTAGATTTGATAGCTCAGACTTCAGACCGCGCTATGACGGATGCTTATAAGGGAAGTTACTGCTTCAATTGCAACGAAGATTGACCGGAGGTGATCGAGATTTTTTGAACATAACCAGTTCAATATTGTATATTGTCAAAACAATTGTACGTTTATCTGCGTAAAATTATTATGGGAAAGAAGAAATTTCTATTTAATTCCTGTGTTCTGCAATTGATGCATAATTATTATTTTCCATATACAACTAATTCATGTTAAGGCATGTTAAAGTCGTGGAAGGAGTTGAATAGATAACGACACCCAGCACTGAGAGTTTAGTGTAACATCAATAGTCAAATATCTACTTTATTAAAAAGACTTTATTAAGAAGTAGAAAACAAGAACTTAGAATTAAGCAAAGAAAAGGAGCGAAGACCAGTGAAGCACAAAGGCCTTGGTAGTTAGCGTGGGGAATTGCGGCATGGAAGGGGAAGGTAGAGTGGGGACACAAGTCTTAATCAGGCGACTCTGCGTGGAACGACGCGTTTACTTTGCTCGGCGAGTTTATTGATATTACCATTAGTCGCCGCGACAGCCGAACGATGATGAACCCTTTCAATCGATAGCTTACGTTGTATTTATTGTTCACGCGAACGACGCCGTAACGAACACGAGCCTCGTATAACCCTTTTTATTACCCTGCTCCTAAACGTATCGACGAGATGCCTAGCCGTTGCGCCCAGGCTTCTAAGCGAATCCTCATCGGACTGTTTATTGAAGTTTGATATTTCATTAATCGCATCGTCGCTTGCATTATAATAAACCCTCTTTGGAAAGTTGCGTTATTAGTCGTTCGACGGTAGCCATCTCCGTGGAATCTCTTTGGCGAAGCTCTTCTGCAGACACTTTTAACTTGGATTCACTGTAATCGGAGATTTAATAGACTTTACAGATGATAATGCTTCAGCACATAATTAATATAAGGTGTTGAAGTAATTCAATTATTTCCGCGACACCATCCGTTCAAATTAAATGCTGTCCTCCATTTCAGCTCGGTGCACACGGGGTGTCTCATTTCAATGCGACATCCCTGAAGGTGTTCTTCAATTTTGTCAGAGGAAAACATTTTTTATGTGTACTTTGAATGGTATTAAGTGATTGCAAAAAGCAGGGATTGCTTTTTTAAAATGTGTTGTTTTTCCTCGTAGTTACAATGATTTTATAGAATTTTAAAATCAAGATGGATTTTGTTGAACAACATTTATTGAAATAGTATATATATACATGTAATTTCACATTCGAATACTATCGTATTGCAGCTAAATTTAGCCAAAATAAAAAAACTTTTTAAAAGCCATGTTTTTATTAAAACGCACTAAAACGGTTAGCGACTGTAAATAGCAAGCGTGGAGCGCTAAATTATATTACCGTAATATTCGTGAGCGCTCCACGCTAAAAAATATTTTTTTTCCTTTTTAGTGCATTTTAATATAAGCGTGGTTTAAAAAATTTTTTTTATTTTCTACTTTTTCGTGTTTACTTCCGAGCAGATTTAGTAAAGCCCAGGTTCGATTCACCCTGAGATACTCTGCTGAGATTTTTTTTATCTTCTAAAGATAAAAATAAATGTTTGTTATTCTCGATCGTAAAATGTTGTTAACCAATATTTTATAATGATCTCAGTGCCCAAGTTCGATCTGTTATAATGGAATAATAATAATTTACGATTATTAGTTAATAAGTTTAGGACATTGAGATAATTCAGAATAATTAATGAAAGTCCGTGTTATTGAAATTTGCAAAGCTACCGAATAAAAATCACGGTTCTACCGTTGCTGTATAAACAGTGATTTTTTTTTCGTGCAGCAGAAACCATAAAGCGACTGGGGTAGTTCACGTTTCTCTCTGGAATGTATCGCAGCAGAAGGAGTTAGCAGTTAAGAGTTAATGGGCAACCTTGCGAGAGGCAGTGCTTGCTCCACATTCTTATTTTTCTCATTAGAGCTTACGATACCGGGAAGGGAATTTACCCAACGTGACTTTCTTCGGACGTGTCTGACCCGCTTGTCAAAAAAAAAAGAATTTCACTATACCGGCGCGGACGGCGACGGGGAAATAAAACTCGCGGTTTAATGGCGCCTCACCAGATGCTCCTATCGTTCGTGCACTTCCGTCGAAACGACTGCTCGGTTTTCAACAAACATCCGCCAACTAATTAGCAGGAGGCGAAATTTGGAAAAATTGCGAACTCCTTCGACCGGTAGTTCGTAACAATCTTTAGAAGTCTGTTTCACATCAATCTACTTCTTATCAATTTAATTACTGGAAAATTTTGATCACTATCAAACATTGCCTCTTTAATAGAACCTGTACCTGAAGTGTTTGAGTAAACTTTACTTTATGGAACTCGAAATTTTTGCCTTTCTCCTATAAATCATCATACAGGATGAGCTACCTAACGTTGCCACCACAAATATCTATGTTGTTTTTAAAAATATGTCAAATGTTTGAAGGACAAAGTTGAATGGTTCAGTGGGGTTCACATGACACCAAAAGTATTTTTGTTTTTAGGTGATTGTTTTTAGAAATATCAAGGTCACCTTCATTTTTCTTTAATGGAACCACTGTTTTTTTAAACAGCTACAATGATAGTTTCTTTCATCGGGAATTCAGTGACTATAATTATTCAAGGTACTAGAAAATGTATAAAACAAAAATATGGAAACGTTTATCTCCAGTGAGACTTGTAGTAAACATGCTAAGGTCCTCAGACGCTATTAAAATCATAAATAAAAATCGAAAGAGACTGCAGAGACGCATTAAATTATTCGACAAATCTATTTCTCCGAAGTAAATGTTGCGTAGAAACGGACAAGATCGATTGCTCATGCTCGTGGTTCTTGCTTTTTCAGTTTCCCGAAGAGGTTTTGCCGGGCGAGCGAGCGCACGATCAAAGCAGAAAATCTGTAATATGAAAAGACGCGAGCATCCCGTAGAACGGTTAAAAACCTCGTCGGCCAAATATTATGGCAGAGCAAGCGGGTGGGTCACGTGCAGACCGGAAATTGATTCCGAGTAGGCGAGTAAATCTTGCGTGCGTCGATCTGTCAGAGGAGGTTCTGACTGGCTGTTCTGTCCGCGATCAAATTGGCCGTGCGCTGCTTGGCAGGGGACTTTTGATCCCCAGTATCGAAGGAAGAAGACCCCGCTAGCCTGAGTCCCGAATTCACCGCGGGTGTGTACGACGCGCGAGGATCATCGAAGAAGGCGGAAGATCGCGTTCCGCTTGAAAACGTTCCGCTTGAAGCTCTGGTCGTTCTGTCGGCGGAAACATCAAAGGAGCCGGCCGGTCCTCGTGGAAAAGAAAGAGGGAGACGGGAACAGAGAGAGAGGGAGAGCGAGTTCATATAATTTACTTTTCGCTTCGACGAATTTCAATAGTATCGGAAATCTAGGTATCCCTCTGCGCGTCCAACCCCCTCTATCCCCGCCCCCGATTCATCCGCCGAACTGACGTCTGCCGGCGGTAATGACGTGGATCCACAAAGGCCCGAAATTAGTTTCGAACGAGATTCGATTCTTCGCGAAACGACGGGGAAAAAGACGCGTGGTGAGCCGAGGGGAGGGCTCCCGGAAACCGAGCCGACCCGGCCCTACCCCTCCACCACCCCCTTTTCACTCTGCATCCGTCGCGGATACGCAACCCCCCCTGCAGCAGCCAGCAAAACCCGTGTCTGGGCTGATCAGGGATGATGGAATCAGCGGAACGAAGTTACGCGGATTGACGTTAAGGAGAAACAATCTTGACTGGCTGACGGAACCCGATTTTACCCTGACAAATGATTCCGCCAACTGCGACGAACACGTGTCTAACGCTCGTCAGGTGTATACCCGCCGCGCCGCTTTCAGCTGCGTGGTAAATGTTTGATTTCATTGGCGCTTCGTATCGACGATCTACCGGAAAGAACAGGTCTTCCGATACATCTAGGGTCGCTGCGATCGACAGGGAAACGGAGAACGTTTTCATGAGATTTTTCGCGATCGATGCGGACGACGGTTTCATTGATAAAATTGCGCGCGATCGTGGAAGTTTGACTGACTTGTCGATGCCGCGTTTAGTGGTCTTCAAGTGTGTCGTTAAGGTGATCATTTTGAACCATATTTCCCTTTTTAAGGTTTTGGCGTTCGGCTTTAATTTACGGGATATGTGAAACAAACTGTACAGTGTTTTTAATATTAAATTATTAATGCTCTCGGAGGAAAGGTTCGATTAATTGTTGCTTGATTTATAAAGCAATTTTGCAAATTACTAAAGTAATTCCGACGTTTCGATCTTTATTTAAATCATTTTTCAGGGGTTACTAGAATTGCATCTGTGAAAACTTGGAAATTTTAGAATACATAACCGAAAATTCGTTGTGATGAAAATTAATAAATTTAAATTGAAAAACAATAATCTAAAAACAAATTTAAAGGATATTCCTACATGTATATTTTCCGACTTTACGGAAGAGAAAATGCATTTTCATTGAATTTTTATTTCGCATACATACATTTATGAAGAAGTTGGTTGAGTGAGAAATATGTATAAAACAGTATAGCAATCGAAAAATTTAAGAATATCGTCGTGTTGTTTTTAACGTAACAAAGTCATTAAGGGATGAAATCAATTTATAGTTAATTCCAACTTCCCACAGCGAATGCAGAAGATTTTTATTTTGCATGAAGATCCGCGGTGTACTCGTTACTAAAATAATCCCGATTATCGATCGTAAATGTTAGATATTCAATTTAATGAATTTGATTGATTGTCATCAATTTTGAATAACCAAGCTTAGTAATGAGTTTAATTTAATGATGCTTTCGGCGAAACCATTTCGATCACTTAATTTCCTTGAGAACTTTTATGGTTTCAAATCCAAACAATCTTGACACTGATGCAAAAAAAAAAACAAAATTAAAAGCATCATTAAATTAAAAAAGATTGCTCTACAAGATAATTTCAGTTAATATCCATGAGACTAATTATTTTTTTATAAAGGCAACCGTAGGTAGATTGTATTCATTAATTCTTGTCAAAATGGCCTTTCCTGTAGCCATAACTCGTTCAAAAATTTGAAAACCATAAAATCACCCCTAAAATTCATCCCGTGCGACGGAAATGTGTTAACGGCTTAACGTTCGAGCATCATTGGAACAACAAAATTAGATTTTTGATATATTTAACGTTACGCGGTTATGAATACTGATGGGAACATAATTAGATAATCTGGTTCACCCCCTGGTCAAGAGGCCAAGTCCACAAATACGGTAAGCGGCTGGTCGACTAGTGGTCACCGTGGGTCAGGCTTTAAGGTTGATTTGTAAATTATGCACTCACGCGACGGTAGAGTCAGCGGCTTATACGTGGGGGCATAACTCAATATTTATACAATTTAGCCAGTGGTCGGGACAGAGAGTGGGGCGACGAAATTTGGTTAGAGCGAATCGGAGCGTGAAACCGTTCCCTGCCAACCCTCCGTCAAAATGGCCCCTACTACCGGAGCAAAGATGGCGAACATCCTTCCGACGCGCGACGTCTGGCTAATTTTTGCGAAAATTACGTCCAGACCCGTCCCTCCATCATCCGAATTTACTTCGTGGATCGAGGGGTTGCACGCCATCTTGCCGTTCTTTAATTGGGATGACTTTGGTTCCGGCGAGTTTGTCAATTTCCTCGATTATACTATTATCAGACTGCGTGTCGGTTGTAATTCTGGACCAACGAGAATTCAGCCGTTTATTTTGAAAGTAGACCAAGTCTAATTAAGTTTAAATTGAGATAATTAAGAGTTTCGTACGTATTTATGCGTATAGAATAGGGTTAAGATTTGTTAGTATGTTAATAAATAATTATGACAAAAATAAGTAGGTCTAATTGAAAACATTAGAAGAACTTAAAAATGCTGTTATATTATTCTGAA
>CM052334.1:9053649-9118863 GCA_028455595.1 Lasioglossum vierecki
AGCACTCTGATCGATCTTTTAACTAGCGTTTTTGACTACTGATAACCAACCCCCATTTTTGTATTATCGAGATATGAGAATCCTGCACCCTTATAATCCTGGAAAAAGAAGTTCGCCTATCAGGGAAGTACACCATTTTTCTGTTAGCTTGCATAAAATGAAATTTTTCGTCGTTAATTGTAACAAATTGGAACAATTAATATAAATTGTGATCAGATAGTTATCCAAGGATTACATTAATAATCGAGCACAAACGGCTGCTGCAACATTCGATCTTTATATAAATGAAACCTTAAATTCAAAGCCGATCATAATAATTATTCAATTCATTCGATACATATCATCAATTCTATTAATTACTATTGATGCCTGTATTCAATTGCAGATTTTATGTATTACACCATAGATAATACATGTTGACATTACGTATAATTTGATTAATGTATTTCGCACACAACGTGTAGGATTAGTCAATATTCAATGAGCTACATCTAGTTTAATTAATACCTAAAATAAGAACATATATTCGAAAAGTATATGAAGATAAATTTGAAAGTAATCATAGTTTAGGTTATAAATTAAATTTTAATTAAATCGATTAAAAGTTTTCAAAAAATGCAAAAATATAAAATTCCACACAATTAAATACGATTATTAATTATTCCAGATCTAGAAAGGCTACTACCACCCGAAATAGGATTTTATTTGCACCCACTTTCTCTTGTTCGTTGTCGGCAGAGGTCACACTTTGCATAAACATCCGTAGTTTAGTTATTTGTAGGCTGCGGATTATGTAAATGCATATTTCGATATGCAAATAATATTTTGCATATTGCATATGTTTTCTACCATGTGCATATGTACATATATATTACATATTTCTTTTATGTAACACTATGTTTTGCTGGGATTTGCTTGACTCCAATATTTTATGCCGAGAATTTTGCTAAAACTAAAGAAGTTCGATTATTCTTTTTTCTTCATTAATTATACAATAAACTAAAAATGTGTTATCTTACTATGTTTGTTCGCGAGTTTTTCTGAAAATGTTGTGTTTAATTTTTTTCTCTTAAATAAAACACAAAAACTGATTTTCTTTAAATTTTTTCATCCGAATTAAAAGAATCATATAGTGAAGAGTTAACATCCAAACTAGTTTGTAAAAGTTACCCACTATTTATAACATACATTACATTATAGAATATTTTACAGGATCGAAACGTTGAGAAAAATTTCAATTGCAAAATTGCTATTATAGTTAATATTTGATCGACATAACGGATTAATAACTGATAAGTATCTATTCGTATTAATTCTGATGATATTTTCTGTCCACACTTACATATTTTATGTGCATATTTTTTAAACATCCGTTGTCTAGTTCTTAGTAATCGCGAGACGCCTGGTATCTTTCCTTGCAAGAAATGGGAAGCTATGGTTCGTCGAAGAACAGGGGAATCGAGCGGAATTCAGTCGGTGTGCCGGTTATCGCGCATGGAAAATAGTTTATCGAGTAACAGACTGGATATACGTATCAATTGCAGCCGGGGCCACGACAATTTGCATCCGCGATGAGATTCAAATGGCGAGCCAGCGCAAACACGCCGCAACCCGAGCCCGTGTAACTATTATATTATAATACTTCGTGTACACTGTGCTTGATCTGGGTTGCGGCGTGATTAATGTGACCTAATGACGAACCGTCCTGAAACCCGTGTTTGCTCGCACGGATGTGTGGATCATTTTTCATTCAAACGCACGAATAATGCGACAATAATTGGCTCGCCAATTGTTCAGAAATACATACGCTCTCACTGAAAAATTTCCGTAGGGTTATCTACAAACAATTAGCCATACTTTCAATTAGAGTTTATACGAAAACCGACATTTTATAAAAGACGTTTTCGGATTTTAATTTTTTCATGAAACCGGTTTCGAATTTTTACACATGAAAAACGAGACAAATTTAAAACTTCAAAGTTTTTAATTATTTTTATTTATGATAATTCAAAAATACGTAAAAGGAAAACATATAAGGTACATGTACCTACATACATAAAATTATTAAAATAAAAAATTAACAAAAAATTACAGAAGCAACTAATGTTCTATATTTATGTTAATTATTGTTTTACTTCTTTGTTTTTTAATAAAATATGACTTCAAAAAGCAAGGAATGTCAATGGATTTATTCCATCGTCGTGTGAACGTCAAATTGCATAAATATCTTTTAAAAACCGACAAACCCTACTGCAGAAAATATTTTCATTCGCAATAGATAAAAATAATAAAATTTGTCGTATGCAAGGTTTTTACGTTTTACACACTGTTCAATGGATTTATTACTTGCTTTAATTGATCTTCTTGTGAAAATTAATGTAATAACATTATTCTTAAATACAAACGGCCAGGTCAGGATTGAAAGAAAGGAGTCCTCTTGAAATTTGTGTTTCCTAATTGTACAAACTGAATCCTAGTGAAAGCTAATAACGTTAATCCGGTCGACATCCGTGCCGGCGAGGTTGACGCGCTAATTAACCTGCAGCCAAGAATAAGTGTATAATTGCAGCACCACCGTTGGAAAGTTTCCGTTTCTTGGGGGAGAGAGCGTCGCGCATTCAGCATCGGGCCTCGGGATTATCAAGTCTGAGGGCGGTGCTACGGACAGAACGTCGTTAAACTTCCGTAACAATTCCTAAAATGCCGGAAGTATCAAAGGAAACGGAAAACCATCGGGTAATCCGCGCGTAAACTCGCTTGCGAACGGCTCGTTTGCGCACCAATTTCGTAGCTTTACAGAAAACGCTGCAGTAAGTGACTTTACATAGCTCTCGAGCTGTTTCAGAATTTTATTGCTGTTCGTCATTGACTCGAAAACAACGAATCTATTGACAAGTCTCATTTCCTCGTAAATGAAATGTTATGGTTGAGGACGGGGACCAAAACAAGCAGTCAGTTATTTTAAAATTTTCTACGATAAGAATCATTATAAAAAAGTTGTTTGTTATTGAAATTTAAGATAATCTATACGAAATATTTGTATCTCTCATATTTAATTCTCTTTAGAGGAAACATCAAGGAACGAAATGATTAAAAAATATCGATTTTTATACTTTTTGGTTACAAGTAACAGCTATTAGTGATTCGATGAAATAAATGAATTTTGATCGCTCACAACAGTTATCATTATCAGTTAGACTTGCTGATAGGAAATCAATTCTACGAGCAAGGAGTGTTTAAGTCGCCTGAGAAACCGCAAAAGATCATAGAACAAAATTAGGGTTTGTTGGTTTTTAAAAACCAGTTTTAAAAGAAAATTATACAATTTGATATTTATACATAACAATCATATGTCTTCTATAAAGTCGGTAGGGTAGAGTGCGACATTGAAATGATAAAAAAAAATTTCGAGTCGGGAAAAATCCTTCTGGCAATTGTAATTTGAAACACAGCCAAAACTTCTATTTTAAGTTGTAAATGTGTCTTCTTTTCATGTGTAAAAATTCGAAACCGTTTTAAACCGAAAGTTAAAATCGCTTTCCTAAAAAATCGTGTTTGTATAAACCCTAAACACATAAGTCGTGAATTATTTTGGCCCATTACAGAAACCGGAGTTACGTATTTGCTGGAAGACACAAATGAGTGGTATGACTAACAATACTCGTTTGATCATCAATAACAGTCATTGACGATGAGGCAATTCATTTGAGTTATTATGCGAACAGCTACGAATTAGTTGAGAACCGCTTTGTTTCATCATCTCTTGTTCAATTTATGTAAATAATTATAGGTGGCCGAGAAACTAGACGCCTCGGAACCAATTTTCCTACTCGGTAATCATCTCTAGCTCGATTCTCCAGCACTCTCCGCAAGCCATTCGTCACGTTTCATGTAGGGGGGTCTCGGGTTGAACCAGAATATTCAATTACTCGTCTGAAGCGGAGGTCAACGGGCGAACAACACCGCGGAAATGCGAGGTGACCTTGCGGCCATGATGGATTCGCGAGGAGTAGAAAAAAAAGGGAGGTCGTTCCTTAAGTCGATTACAGGCGTGTTCGCGATCGATCTTCGTCCTAAGTACCCAACAACGAGGCAGTCATTTCCGTTTTTGCAGTAATTATGCGCGCTATGACGGCATTGTGCTTTTAATTTCAGCCGCGTGTCGTTACCGTTCTCTTTGTACAAGGCCGAGCGTTCAGTGGCCGCGGACCGATTGAATTTTTCATAAGACTGTAATAAGAAGCATTACAGGCTGCTCCGCCGCGACATAATGTATACGATGCTATTAGTTACTTGAAGAACACGGTGGAAGAGGGGGTGGAAAAATGAGAGAAACGAAGAAATGCAAAATACCACGGATAATAACCGACATATTTTACCGGGCATAATGATCTCGATGCGACTAATGCTTTCGAGAAGCTTTTTATTCGAGACTTAATGCTTCGATGTATTACTCATCGGTAAACACAACACCCTTGTACTCTTGTGTACAAGGGTCGGACACGAACTCGAAATTTTTAGCTTAAGACCTAACCCATCCCTTTTATACAAGGGACTTTTGCAAAGGTCGGGACATATTAATTAAAATTATTTTTGTTTATGAAATAATATTTATTTGATATTTGACACAGATGTCAAATACCCAGATCTGTACATATATTCCGGGACAAACAGATAGCATGCTTTATATTTTCCCATATTTTGTGGTAAAAGCTGATTAAAATACATATCTTCTTTTGCTGTCTAAAGCATATACGTCGGAAGGATCCTATACAAAAAAATATTGTTTTCAAGCGGGACACATTGTATTGAATTTATATAAAAATTTAATGTTATTAAAGCATAGTATTGAATTTATATGAAAAATTCAATATTATTGCAGGACAGTATTGAATTTATATAGAAAATTGAATATTATGAAAGGATAAAATTGAATTTATATAGAACATTTAATCGAATTTGTAAAGAAAATTAATATGAATATCTACAACAAAATTGTTTCGTGGAAAATATTGTCTTCAGAAAATTGGCTACGACTTTTTATCCGTTAACGCTATCACCATACTTCCTGCAACGGAATAAATATTTTTACGTAATTCTCAACCTATGAAACTTCGCAGCTAAAAAAACAAAACGTGCCCCGAGATCCCGATTTCGGATTTTTCGAAAATTTTTATTCAATTCGGACTCGTGATTTCCGTCGGTTATTTATTATTATGGAAGGCGTTTATCGCGATGTGTCGGTTTTTACGACGTTCCGCGTGATTTATATGCGTGTGCACGCACACGTGCGAGTATCGACCCGTCCCTCTACAGGATACGCCGCGGCGAAAGAATGCGTTTTTTTCGTTATTACATAGTGCCTCGATCGATGTCGCTCCATATTGATGCAAGAGTTAACAAGGCTTCAAATAGTTTCACCTGTCAGTGCTTTGTCGAATTACATGGCGTTCCGCGCTCTGTCCGGGGAATGTTATTAAAACATCATCAAAAAGTTACGTAACAAAAATAGTAAATAACGGTAGGCGAAATTAAATTTTAAATGGTGGACAAAAAGTCGGGAAAATCGACGTGGTACTCCCGAAAAATATTATTTTATCGTTTTGGAACTACGTAATTTAAAGTCGTTGCGATATAATAATTCCGACGTGCGTATTTAATTAAAAATTCTTCCATCGAGAAATTATAACAGCTTGCAGTTTTACGAATTATGGGGACTCGATTTGAATGGGTTTAAAAAGTTACGCACAACAAAATGAAGAATTTTATCGATTTGCGACAAATATTAAAATATATTTTAAAAGTTCGATTATATTATTCGTAACCCATCAAAATTCTTAACGGAAGAAATAGACGCCATGCAGTTCCTATTTCGTACAATCGATCCGCGTTCATTTTGCATAAAGATTCCTGGTTCACTAATTATATCTAGTGACTTCAAAATTTATATTTGAATTATATATTTAATTTAGTATATCTACGTCAACTTATGCGTATATAATTAGCATCAACCCCTTTTCGATCGTCCTGCATATTTAAAGAAATAGATTTACCGAATAATTTCCCTTTAATGCACCTTTGCAGTCTCCATAAATTTTTATTAAAAGTTTTATACCTTTTTTGCAACGAAATGTTTGATCTACATATTTATTCTTATTTCTGACCTTGCATGGCCTTGCCCCACGCTTTTAATTGACATTAAAAACACTAGATGAAATGAAAAATATTGAACATATTAAGAGAGAAAATTAATTTCTACATCACTCTTGTTTGTTGGAATTCAGGTAAAAAATTTTTATTTCTTACAAAGATCCGCTGTCTAGTTATTAAACGTGTCCTGAAGTAACGTATAAAAACAAATTTCGATCACAATATCAACATTTATTAAAATCATATACAGTGAGTCCCATAAGTATTCGTACGCCCTTTAAACAGAATAACTTTATTATAATTATTCCCAATGACCTGATTTTCTATAATCAATTAGAAGCATTGGATTACGAAATGATGTGCAAATTAAATATTATCTAAGCAATTATAATTGACAAAGTTACATGCAAAAATAAACAAGATATTTGTTTAAAGCTTTTTATTTGGGCCCTTAATGCAAAATGTGTTCTTTTTCCTACGTTAACATAGATTTCGATGAAATCTTCAGCATGTTTGTAACTAACAATGATCTAAAAAACACATGTATTTTAAATTTTCATCAAGGGCCCAAATAAAACAATTTTAGAAAATGCTTTGTTTACTTCTGCATGTAACCTTTTAAATCATAATTTTTGGTAAATCTTTCCGCATATAATTTCGCAAACTAATGTTTCTAAATAAAAAGATCAGGTCGTTCAGTAAAATTATAAAAAAGTTATTTTGTTGTAAACCGCGTACGAATACTCATGGGAGTCACTGTACGAGAGAATCTTAACGTGCATTCTAAATATTGGCATGTTTATAGCAAAACCTAATATTAAGGCTTGTGTTTGTATTCACAATTATTTATCAATATAACTCTTATGTTATGTGTCATCAACTGGAAACTTTGTAAAACCAAATTGTAAAGCGAAATGGACTGAACTAAGGGTCTAAAGAGCTTCAATAAAAAAAAAATCTTGATGTGTGCTATCATTTCGTTATAGAGTTCGATACCTGATCGAAAGGCGTCGGGCGGCCAACCCAGCGATGAGGCGCGCATACGAGTTTCGCGATCGGTTCAATTAGCGAAGTAAGTCGAGACAGGGGGATCAATGGCGAATAATTAATCAGGGTCGGGTGCCTCTTCCTTTGCGTGCCTCCAGGCTCCGACGCGGAGGCGTTATTTCGTGCATCCGCGTGCAAAAATTCCGCGCCGAAACCCATTCAATTCGATTCTTCTTTAGACGCGCAGCAGCGGAAAGAGAGAGAGGGAGAGATAGGGAGTTCTGTCTCTCTCGCGGTATCTCGTGATCCGGTTCTCCCAGGTCGGAGGTAATAGAGATTCACCGCGATCCCTTCTGCGAGAATTCGCTCGTGTTTCGTCGAGCACGCGTCTAATCGTCACGCCGGGAAATTACAACGAATTTCCCGGCCGGCCGTAATTTACGCCGCTCGAGTACACGACATTCCAACCCTTTATGGCGCGCGCCATCCATTGAATGTCAAATGAGAAGGGGTCACTCACCCGGAAACGTCCTCGATTTTCCAGCATTTCGCTCCGGCGAGACATCCCCGACCGGCCGTTTCCGTTGCGAATTTTTCCGTCTCCGTCGCGTCGACGTACCTTCGAATATCAAGCCCTTTGGCTCACCGATTCCTACCCTGACCCCTCCGAAAGATTTCCAACCGACGCGACCATGCAACCAGGGGAATCAGGAAAGTGACACACGTCGATTTTTATGCGTTCTCCGCGCGATACTCTGCGCAAACAAATATGCACCGCACAGTTTGCTGCTCCAGATACCCTATCGGCAGCTTGTGGCAAATGCCCGGGGGGTCCCATGCAAAAGAGGTCGCCGAACACGAACCAACGTCCAAATTCTACGTTTTTCTCATAAAAACATTTCAAACTATTTATTTAATTTATTTAATTTATTTAACAAGGTATTTATCTAATTATTGTTATAATTATTTGGAGGAGGTTTACTAAAAGAATGTTTATTCTTTAACTGTTCGTTAGAAACTGCAGTTCGCAAAAGATTGTTATTTTACTGACGAGTATCGGTTGTTAATAGCAAACCGATCGTCGGTTCGTAATGACAACCAGCAGCAGACGATCAGTTGGTCATCGACGATCGATTGACACCAACACATTGGTATATTTAAATAAATACCTACAAACTGAAACTTTAATTTGGGAAAATTGGTAATACAGCGAAGTATAATATCCGAAGATATTCGAAACAAGGGTTTCTTTAATAATTATAGGAAATTGATAATAATTTAATAATTGTAGGAAAATTGACCTAAAATTTCCTAGATATTTTTGCTAAAAAAAGTCATTCATCGTGTTTTATTATGTTATCGTGCAAAACCTAGGGCCCCCTGGTAACATTTGCTACGGGCCCCGGCTTCATCCGGCACTAATGTCACGCCGTTAGTAACGATAACGACGAGACGATTCGATAGTTGTTATTAATATTATCGATTGCGTTCATTTGGTATATGCGATTTCGGATTATTCTGGTACGACGAGTATTCGATACATTTTAAATTAAACTTTTAAATTTTTTAATTAAAAGTTGAAAGAAAAAAAGATGAAAGAAAATTGCACTATGACGAAAATAGAGATGATCCTGAAAACGCGCAATTAAGTGGCGAGCAAGGTTTTATTGTAAATTGTTTAAATATTATTTGCTACCAATTGGTGTTGGAAATTCAAAGCATTGTAGCTGACTATGTTAACTTGATAGAAACGTCATCAAATGAATATGACGAATGTCTTGAAAACTTAATGGAAACATATTCGAGTGACATTGATAAGAAAGTTTTAATGAAGGACTAGCCCACTTCTTGGAATCTGCCAGAAATTAACATTTAAATTCCTTATTAAAAATGTATGAATAAATTTAAAAAAGGACTTATTTCAATATTTCAAAATGTTGAGGTAATTTTAATAATATTTCTAATTCCAGCTTCGAATGAATCGGCAGAACGTTCTTCTAATGTTCTCTCTTGAAAGAATTAAGAACTATTTAAGAAATACCATACTTGGGGACAGGATAAACTGTCAATTCGAATTATCTATCAAATGTCATTTGGTAAATCAATTCCTCTAATCGCTCGAAAAAAGTCAGGTCGTTTGGTCCAAACATAAAAAAGTTAACTATTCACTGTACTTCTACCAACGGGACGAACGAATTCGAACAAAATTTTTGGAAAACAAAAGACAACTGTATTTCGATTCCATGCCAAATATTTTTACAAAAACCATAGTGTATCGCGGTTAAACCAAATCAAATAGAAAAACGTTTGGAATGTTTGAAAATACTGATGAACGATTTCTCAACTGTATAAAATTATTCAAATTTTCATTATGCTTAAAAATCCTGCTTCTATCGATGACTTTCAACCCTGCAGCACCCTCATATTCTCTCGTACGTGTTCCATCTTCGGAGAAGGTTCTTAACGACACTGTAATTCTAGCGAGTGCAAAAATAAATCACGAGGGTTTAAGGTTGAAACCTGCGGTCTTAGAACACAGTTTTGCATTCTCGGACTGTGACTTTTTTTTACACCGGGGCTGAAAAAAGTGACCAATGACGGGAAAGGGTGGCTGGCTTAATGAGAAGCTGGCATCCCGTATCTATCTTGCGGATGTAATGCCGCAGAATGCAAGCGAAAATGGAAAAAGAAAAACAAGAGAATATATACAGAGGGCGAGTTTTTTGCAGCGCCATCTGAGAACGAGAGAGAGAGGGTCTTCGAGAGTTCCCGATGAGCGAAAAAGTCGAGCTAGATAATGGTCCGTGACAATATTCGAGAAACGAATTTTTCCTGCCTGTTCGACGCTCGATGATGAATCGCACGGAGGGATGTCCGCCGAGGAACAGACATGCTCCGCGATAAATTCCACGCGAGATCGCCTCCACGATCAGTCCATCGGTTTGCGGACTCGTTTATCGGTTGCTAGCCGACAAACACGTTTCCGATAACGTCGAAATTAATAGAAATCGATGGGAACTCGTGCTCTTCTTCCCTCCCTTTCTTTGAATGCAGAAAACAATATACTCTAAATTGCTCTTTGAAGAAGGGTACAGAATTCCATTGTCTTGCAAAAGCTTTCAGCTTATGAGTTGCTTAAATTGCTCGTTACTTACAGTGACTCCCACTAATATTCAGACACTCTTAGAAAGACGATAACTTATTTAATATTATGCTACACGATTTGAACTTTTTTGGGAAGTTGGAGCAATTAGTTTACTACCCATTGTTAAAAAATTTTTGTGAAAAATTTCAATTTATCGGAGTTGTAGAAAGAATACTAAAACTTGTATTTTACAACTCTTTTATGTGGGCCTATATTGAAAATTTAGAAACTACGTTTTGTAAATCTGTGCCAATTAAACATATTCGCAATAGCTCATATTGCAATGAGCTACAAATATATATTTTTTTATTAGAAAATCTCATGAGATTTATTTCAACATAATTACAAAAAAAAAAACGAAATTCACCACATACAAAACAGAATATAATAATTACAAAATAGAATGTGGTCATTAGAGATACACAAATATTTTAATACAGACATATGAGTTGAAACAGTATAGACAGAACTTATACTTTAAGACCACAACTCTTCAAAAATAATAATATGTAGTGAGAAGCTTTGATATTTGGCTTAGCTATTAATATTGAAACATCCATTGGAAGCTGGAAATTTATTTTACTGAGTTTTCCTTTTCTTATTTGACTTTCCTCGTTGTACAAGTACATCTTTCAATGCTTGTCGTTTTTTCCGCATTAACCGATTTCGATGAAGCTTTCACAGTGTTTCACAGAGTTTCCCGATATTTCTGGGACACCTTATACATCGTGTTTGCAGTCCTCTCGATATTTACACTGGCCGGCAGTTAATCTAGCCGCAATCGGGAAATTTAAATGAGAGAGTCAACTCCGACGTAATAAATTTAATGAACTCAAGCAGACTCGTCATATTGTACTCATCGATGCGGTAATTAAACATGCATTTTCATTATCCTGCGGCCGCTTTCTCCATAACGAACAAAATTAGCGCGCGGATTCGAAGTCTTTCCGTCGCGCGTTCAACGATCCTGGAGTTTATTAGAACGGCAATCGGACGTACGAATACGCGTGCTCGCGGAAATATTTATCGTGTCGAAAGTGGATCGAGCCCGGTGTGCGCCGGAGTTAAACGGGGGCCGTCGAGAGTCGCGCTGCGCCGCGCGTCGTCGGTGAAAAATCAACGAACGAGCCAGCGTAAATAATTCGGCCATTTTTCCGCCGGTTAATTCGACGAAAGTTCACCCCTGGCACCGGGGGTGATATGTAATCCTCGGTGAAAATGTTGCGCGACGAAAGTTTCCGAGGCCAGGGCTTCCACCCAGGACCAGGACCGAGCGTAATGCAAGAGTAATCGGCAATGGCAGGGGCAATCTGCGAAACGAGAGCAATTTTATTTTATCGCGCATCATTTGTTATCGCATTGTTGCTTATCCCGCATCGACACGAACCAGCACGCCGCGCAGAACGCTCGAGTTATGCATGTAGAATTGTAGATGCACGCGCTGGTTCGCCCTACGACAAATCGTAAATCGAAACGGTCCGCTACTGGAGAAAAGCGTACTTGTTTCTGTTCGTTTTTTATAGGAGATATATTGATAACACGATTCGACGCATACATTTTCAATGGAAGGTTACTTTCCTCCGAATGGAATGAGTAACAGGTACCTACTTGTCCCTCGCTTATTCTACTTTCTCAGAAAGATGGTTAACATTTACTAGAAAATTTATGAACACGGCACAAAATATTCTGATTCCAATAAAATTCTATTTTACTGGGTGCCGTACTATCTGGGTATTTACGGTAATGAAAAAGCTGATGAGTTAGCTAATATTGCCAGAAACAATGCAGAATCAGACAGCTCTCTTAAAATACAGCATTCTGATTTAACCTTTTGCACTACGAGCTATTTTAACTCGAAAATCAAACGTTTCTTCTAACCCAGAACAGTCTCTATGATTTTTTTATATTTGATAGATATGAAATTGATATAATAATAATATAAAGAATATTTTAAATAATAGTACAGCAATTTTTAGTGACGCTTAAGAATTGCTGTACTATTCTTCAAAATATTGATCTCTTGGTCCACTTTGATTATTTAATATCGATGTCACCGATTCTTTTACCCTTATCGATCAAATAATATTTAACCGTTAGAACTCGGAGCTATTTCAACTAGAAAATTGAACATTTTTTCGGAATTTGAATAGTTCCATTCAGTACATGTTTTTCTTTTGATGGATTTGAAGTTGATATACAATATACTTAATATTTGTCATTGCTTGTGTTTGCCATGTTTATAAAACCCGTAGTGTTGTTTCGAAGCATTGTTCTAAAAAGAAAGTTTTCAAGCAAAATTATGTTTGCGGAACGCATGGTCGTGATTAGAATTTATTTTGTATTTCGAAAGTGCTCTCGGGCATGTTCAGCTGCAACCGTGTGTCATGGAACATTCCCAACGCTGGTTACATATTTCGCGCGACGACGTTATCACGTTGTGAGATCCACCGCAACACTCTCACCGGCGATAAAGCAGATTTCTTCGTTTATCTGAGATCATTCACGTGTAGTGTGTAGAAGTTTTCATAACGCTTCTTATCTCGAATTGGCCGTTATTAATTCGTGCTCGTTTCATCTCGATCAAATAAATCCAGTCTTCCTGAATCAACAAAAATTAGCATGCAGTTACTTCTATTTCAAAACTTCCGATGTCCGATTGATCTAAAGCTTTGGATATATAATTTTTTTATTAAATGGAACAATATTGGGGGCGGGAAAGAGACCAAAAAAAGACTACTCTAGTATCCACAGAGTAATATTTGTCAAGTTTTCATAACGTTTGTTATATCTAGAACAATTGATGGCCACGACGCGGTGCGTTTCGGGTAAAAGTTCCGCATAGTCTGTACGGCGTTATGGGAAAAATTCGTTCGATCAAGTGAGAACTACCCAGTCGAAAGGCCGTCGCAGTTCGTTTGTAGGTGGCTTCGCTCTATAAATTTTTCCATATTTTTTATGGACCCATTACTCACTGAAAAATGTACCAGACAGGAAGTCCCACGTCTACAGTTCGAGAGTACCGCGGAAACGTCTAGGCCACTGGTTTTTAACAGATGTTTCGCGAGCTTTTTGCAAGTGTTCAAGATTTCTGTCCACTACTGTAATTTCTTCGTCACGCAGAATCCAAGAAAGCCCGCAGTCGTCGGCATTGTAAAAATACCAAGGAATAATTCTACGGAGAAAATTCCTTTCTACCCGGAGAAAGTAGCAGGTTACGACTGGTCAATTTTTAGAGGTACAATACACCGGTGCTGAACGAAGTCGCAAAATATCTGTGTAACAACGGTCCCGCGGTTTCGTTCCGTGTTTACGAGAGCCAAATTCGAGGACGACTTCTAAAATTTCGTTCTTTACCTCTTTTTTCTCCGTTGCGAGGAACGGTTTCCTTTCCCGGCCAGCTATTCCGCCTGTTTCCATCGTTCCGCGAACGAGGAAAGTTATTTCCTCGTCCGCCTTTCCTCGGTTCGACGTCGTAACGAGTTTCGATTTATGATTTGTCGAATGGAAACGTGTATCTGCATAACGCGTCGCGTGGCTACGTCAGCGCAGCCACCTACCAACCAACTGGAACTTCCTTTCGAGTGAATCGCATTTCGTTCGATCGAACGAATTTCCCCTGCACATTCTAGATCTTCTCACTGACTTTCAATATTGGCATGTATTAATGTGCCTTCAAATACATTATAGTATTATATGATTTGATGAATTTATTATATGATTGTGGAACAAAATGTCATAAAACTTATTCTATATGCTGAAATATTGGCTTTCCGTTTCCTTTGAGGAAAGGAAATGTCTTTCACATTTGAATTTGGGATCGCTTATGATATGTATACGACAAAGAGGGACAGCTCAATATTTTTTTATAAATTATATAGATTTGTGTATCTTGTACGTATTTCTCGAAAGACAATGCCGTGTGAATTTATTTGTCGTGGTGATTATAGAAATACGATACTTATTAATAGGTAATATGCAAGTAAACGTAAATACAACAAAAATCAACCTAAATAAATATTTAATAATATTATTAAATAAATATATAATGTGTACGCAAATAAATATTATTATACATTTTAATATGTAATTTATACATGTATATATCTTCTCTTATTATATAAAATAAAAAGGAATAAGAGTAATCAAATAAAAACAATCAGGATGAATGTAAATCTAAACTATTTTAAACTATTTTATAATAGAAAGATATTATATATTAAAATGTATAATAATATTTATTTGTGTACATATTAAAACGACGTTAAATAAATATAAAAAATATATAATATGAGAAATTTAAACTTGCAGTGATGGGCCTGAGATCACCATAAGACATCTTGATTTCTAAGGCCCCATGTGATCCAATATCTCACGGTGAAAGTAATTATTGCGTGGACAGGCCAAGTTCGTGTGGAGGCTTGAAAGAACCATTCGCAAGGCGTGATGTCAGTTTTATCAGAGACTTGGAATTCTTAACTTTTCCAGTTAATTCTGTTTACATCGTCTCGCCTGGCCAACTTGGAGCAGTATTGATCTAGGGTTCCCGACGTGTCAACGAGAGAACGGGAGGAAAGTTTGCTCCGAAAATTTCGCGGTCGACGCTCTGCAAAATCAGTCATTTCTCCGCGGCGGGACGGATCCGATGAAAAATTCTGCTCGTTACGAAATATCCGCTGGAACGTTTCGCCGTGCCGGTTACAAAAGTTCACGGTTCTAATGTTTGAACAAAGTCTGAGACAAGGACGAACGAGTCGGAAAGTTTTGGCTGTACCGTCGCTGGTCGATATTTATCGATGAAATTATTTCCAGGGAAGTTTATCTCTTCGACACCTGAAGATAACGTGGCAACTAAAGACTTTTTAATGGATCCCTGAAGGGCAACAATTTGTGAACCAACAAGTCAACCCCTACTAACGTCATCTAATCATTTGGGATTGTCACCTGAAAGAAGATTTCTAAGATTCCTTTTTGGCACAGTATACTTATTGAATATCCTATAAACTGGCTTCCACTACGTATAATGTTAAGAATTTACCGTTTAAATGATTTGTTATTCCGATTTAATACGTTCTCCACCCCTGACTTTGTTTTAGCGATACCCCATAAATCTATTTAAATAAATAAAAATATACTGGGTAGACGCTTAATGTTGCATCTCGAATGTCTTTGTTGTTTTTAAAAATACGTCAAATTTCATAAAAAAAAAGCTCAGGATCGATTTTTAAACAAATCCTGAGGTCGATTTTATATTGAGGTTTTGGAGATGTTCAATTTTTTTTAAGCGTGATAATATTCACAACGAGACACGATTAACATAATAATAAAAACGTGGTATCCTGAAAACTCTGATATAAATTCGGCAACTTCGTGTTTCCGGATTTTTTTGAAAATTGATCTCGCAACTGAAAACTATTAAATAGAATGCTCGTGAATATTTTCGTAATTTTCTGTTTTCTGTGCAGAAAAGAAGAAATACTAAAAATTTTGTTGGGACACAGTGTAGATGTTTGGTAAATGCAGAAGGGAGTCAGCTGCTTCGATTTTCCAATCCTCCATTACATAGTATAATTCAGCCCGATGCAGTATAATTAGGTGAAATTTTATTCAATCTTTCCTGACGCGATCAATCGACACATTTTGCCTCGGCGCACGACGTTGCAATTAAGGGTAATGAAAATTTGCAACGGCAGGTAGCGTTACAGTAATGCTCGACTCGTCGCTTAACCACGTCTAATAGAGCAAATAATTTCTCCTTAAAGCTTCCGAGCTGAAACCGTTTACGTAATACATTTATAAGTATGGTCGTCAGCAGCATGATGAATTGCCGAATTTGTATGCGGCGTATTTTTAAAATTCACGCTGCACCTTTTCCGCGCTGATTAATGCATCCGGGATGATGAGAGATTAAATTGCAATTCCTCGAACTGGTTACGAGATTCCGTGTTAAATCTCGAGTGTCTTCAGTGTCGAGCGTCGCCTCCTCGACGAGATCCAAGGCATTGATAAATGCAAGATACACGCAATTATGCCGAGACGTTCATTCAAAGATCCAACGTGTCTTAATCTCTTCAAGGATGAATTGTTCGGTAGCCAAACAGCACATTTCAGTTTCTAGTACGTGCACAGTCGGGTACGAAATTAAATAATACCATTTAATACTTGTTTCACATTGAACAAAAGAACTAATGTTTTTCTGAGATGTTAAAAAGGATTAGTTTACTAGCTAATGTACAAAAAAAAATAAATTGAAATTGAGGAAATTAATTGGATACCATTTGACAATTTATAACTCGTTTAACATTGAACCAAAGGACTAATGTTTTTCTGAGATGTAAAAAACGATTAGTTTACCAGCTAATGTATAAAAAAAGGAATATGTTTCCACCGAAAGAAAGAGTCATTATAAAAAATACATTATACAGCAAAGCACATAAGTTTGTTTAATTGTCGAACAAAAACAGCTCGGCACGGAACGCATTAATTAGGTCGGACAGGAAAAATTGTAGGATTCACGTAAAATTATGCACTTATCGACTTCGTTCCGGCTTTCGGGCCAAATACCCAGTGTACATCGGGTAGAGAAAAAATTATTTATCCGTTGGCGAAGTTGCTGAGGTCCAGTATTAATTTCGGAGCTGCTCGGAATCCTCCCGCGTGGCGAGATCGAAATTTCAAAGTTACGGTCCGCGGGGTTTTGTTGCCGCCGCCAAACGAATTTTTCCGCGATATCCTAAGGGTGCACTACGATCCCACTTAGCCGGAGAAATTAGCGAAGTACGGACAGCGTATTCCCTGGCGCGGCGGCGGAAGATCAGAGACGTTTCCCATGCAACCGAGCCCGGTCGAATAACGATGCTGAATTTTTATTTAACTTTCTTCAGTTTTACACGGCCCTGGGACCCGATCTTCCGGGTTACTTAGAGTTGGCGACGCCGACGCCGATTTATGGTCGGGCGACTCCACTTCCGAGGGAAACCTCTTCGCGAATCTCCGGCGTCTCGTTGCAGTTGATCGAGAAAAACGAAGACTCCCGGCCAAATGAAAATATGCTGGCTCGTGGCTCACCGCCGCGCCGTTCGCCCACCATTCTCCTTTCTTTTCGACCGCAGATTTCCCACCGCTATTTTCGGCACGGAATTTCCAAATTCACACGACCCTCAGGAATACCCGGCGCAAAGTGCTAAAAACTCGGATTCCAGCTGCATGAAAATGCAATTTTTTAGGCATTGCAGTCCGGACTATTTCTCGTTGGTGCACTCCGGATCTTTATGCAAAATAAAAAGTTTCTGCATCGAAACTGCAAGACACAAAAGCTAAATGTAAATTTAAGTTTTCAATATTTTTCACTAACGATTCCAATGCAGTGAAAATGATACGAGCCGTTCAAAGGCCAAGTCGATTAACTTCACTTTTTGAAATATTGAAAATTTAAGTGTCAAAGCACTCCGTTCAGTCATAACTCTTTTTGTAATATAAAATTCAATTTGTCGGCGCATCGATCGAGTACGTCAAATATTATAGATGATATATTATTACTTCGTTTAAACTTGTCTGAAGCTTGACATTTTCACTAAAATTCGTTAAAAAATTATTCTTATCTACTTTGTTAGCGAAAAATGTGCTTTTATTAACTTGCGGAATTTATTACCTTGTAAATGTAAATTATTTTGAGAAATAAGTTATACTGTTCTGTTATTTGTACGTAAATTTTCCTAAAACTTTGTTTTAATACGGGACACATTCTCGATAAACGTAGATTAATTATTTATTGATTTATGGTTTATTTTAATGTGGTCACATTAACAGCTATGTTATCAGCGACCACATTAATAAGAATTAAAATGAATATGATACCGCATAAAAGATATCGTGATGAATTTCTACTAAAGTTCGTTCAAAAATTATTCCTACCTACCGATATTAATCGTAATAAATATATACGTTTTCTAATTATCTTTTAATTAATATCGTTTTTTGTTGCCTAAAAATAAAATCTCTACCTCTATAAGGTCAACGTGGCGTTTGGAAATTTAATTAAGTTAATAATCAACCAGTATTTATCATTGCGCATGAACAAAGTCGTCAGTTCAGCTGGTAAATTAAAAAATTCTATACAAATTTTAATATTATTATATAATTGATAAGGAAATTAATTAAAAATATAAAAGTAAAATTATGAACCTCTCGGACTATACTTTCAATTCGCTGCCAGCCCATGAGTAAAATTAAGCAACGTCTAATATGAAAATGAGTTTATCCATTTTGAGTCCTCATTTGCGCAGCCACATTGGAAGCTTCGGATTGCGTCGGCGACGTCGGTACGTAATAACGGGGTGGCGCGAGCTCGGGCTTCGCACTGGCGCCGGATTATCAACGCAGGATTAATCCTGATGAATTGTCGAACGAGATTGCGTTGACCTAGGCGACCACAAGATGCGTGTTCGGCTCCGAAACCGAAGCTAGGCGCGGCGTATAAGAGGCGTATCGGCCGTGCTCGGTTTCCTAATTAAATGGATGCTCGACTGTTATGCACGATTCAATGTGTACTTCCATTTAGAGACTTGGAGAATCCTCCTGGCTTTTATACTGCACAGTGCAGTTCGACAGTCTTTGATGTTCGTTCCAAGCCGGCTTTCTGTTTCGTGTTGCTTTAGATCTAGTTCATCGGCTTTTCATCATAAAATCTCTGCTAGCCATCATAGATAATACACCTGATTCCATCACACGCGATTTCAACAAAATTAGATTGGGAAGACAGTTTTTCTTCGTCGTTCAGTTTAACCACTGAGAAAACTAGTCACGTGGTTAGAACGTCGGAAGAGGGAGGAAATCATGGACATTTTTTGAATTTTACATTTTGAACATACTATAATATTTTGACAGTGAAGCAGAATTAACATAAAAATGATTTCATCCATTAACGACATTGTTACATTAAAAGCAACGTTGCGACATTCTTGAATTTTAAAAAACTGAGTGATGTTTCACGAGAGTGGAAAGAGAAAAGTCAGTAGAGCAAACAGAACTTTAACTTTTACTGAAAAAATTTTTTGTTCGAATGATTTCATTATAGATCATTTTAGCATGGTTTTATTTTTAACTGGTGTACATTCATTCTATTTGTTTCAAGATCGGAAACCGCTAAATGTGAATGGTATCTATTTCTTCTAAATAGAGATAGAAATATTATGTTTCTCTTATCAATATTGACGCAGTAAAATAAAATTGTAGGTACACAATAAATATAGATGTTCTCTGTAGCCGCTAGGAAATTATTAACAACAAAAAATGGAGTGGCGATAGTACAGCTTTATTGGGATTTCAACAAATCGACTGCTCCTTTTTTATTGTTACTTTCGGAAGCCTTAGTCTTCACAAACAATTGAACAATATTTGCTGAATGTAACTGACAATGAGTGATTGCCCAGTCGATTGAAAGCCCCGCGGACCTATTACTGTACATATGAAAGGTTTAGAAAGTCAATCTGTGTAACTCCAATTTCCCCGTATCAATTCATTTGGACCGTAGTGATTCAGTTCTATTCTTTTTGGATTTTTCAATCTCTCCGTACCTACTACATTATTATTTTGTTTTATTTATTACTCTTTAATTTTTTACTTTAATTCAATTACATCGTAACTCGCAATTAATGCAATTCAATTACAAAGTTTTTTTATAATTATACTCCATTGCAATGTCGAGTTACATTGTAATTTAATTGAATGCAGATCTGAATTATTAATTACAATATGACTGAATTGCAATGTAATTAAATTACTTTGCAATTAGAATTCCTGGAGTTATTCAATTGTAACTCTGCGCAACTCTGGTACAATAATACAGTACTTCGTGTTGTCCTATTAGTATACGTAGTCCTTTGTCCTACATTCTACTAGATAATGTATACAAACAAATAAGATTGCATTGGGAGCGGCTTACAAACGTTGTCAGGTTGTTCCGGGATGAACATTGCGATACAACACGATCAAACGATCATAATTTTGTGGATCTGCCAGCCAACATCCGCAGTTAGTCAAAGGAAAGTACTACAGTGTTCGGCATGCTTATTACCAGCAAGCCGGTATTGCCACTAAACCGGAAATTCCGAGGCGATAATTATTTAGAAGTAAATGTTACATGTACCTCGAACAGAGGTACGTATTTACATACTAATTAGGAGGATGGCTGTTTGAAGTTCGCCATGCGTGGTAGACGATTCTACGATCTTGTATTCCCGCGGCCGCACGGGGATGTTGTTTAACGTTTCCGTTTGCGTTTCTGCTCACGGAATATTTCTTTTATTGCGCAGCTTAACGTGGCTCTCGTTACGTGTAACATTTCTGGTATTTACCGCAATAAGTAGTGATTCCCGTATTTTACCGGACGCTTCTCTCTCTCTCTCTGTCTTTACCATTCCGCACCCCTCGTCGTACCAACCCCACGGAACGGAAGTGCACGCGTTCCGCGAACTTTCGTGACGCACAATGTACGCAGCTTTGCGTCGAATAACGACGAAACTCGAGACGCAGCGCGGTACAAATTTAAATAACCTTAATTAAGGACGGTTTCCCGTGGAACACCTATAAAACAAGTGACCCGTAATTGTACAGTGTTGAGAGAAAAATACGAACCTTTGAAAATATGCGTGCACTCGAAACAGTAATTACGAGGCTGCGAATGTTTATACGAAATGATTTTACGCTAATTTATTTCGAATGAGCGATTTGAGTGCGCTAATATTCTTTGCTGGGGAATGACACCTTTAAAATGTTCAACTTTAAATATCCGCTGCAGTCATAATTGTGTACGGACTTTTTTAACTTTTTTCATTGTCGAGGTTGATGGACGGAAGAAATAAAATTTCACTGGACATTGATGGAAGATAGTTCATTTTTTCCGATAGAAAGCCACTCGAACCTTCCAACCAGGCGTATTAGTAATATTAATCGCATCAGTGAAATTGTTAAATTAAAATTGTTAAATTATCCGTTTCGCTTGGAACATTAATCAGCGTCGACTATTTTATAAATTTAAAATGTTTATGCGGCTGAGATTTCTTCGAAAATTGTGTAATAGCAATCATAATATATTGGTGATGATTCAACACACCATCCTCTAGAACGTGTACCATATTTCAGAATTATTATTTAAACGAAGATTTTTCGAGTACTTTGTTAACATAGCACAGTCATTAAGAATCATATTCGTAGGTTTCCAGTAAAGAATGTATCTACAGACATTTTGTGCTCCTTTAAGAAAGAAGAATCTAAGAATGTTGATATATCATTGTCAATATTATAAGAATTATTAGTGCATATTAGAATATCCATGTAATTTTATTATTTATGTTTTTCAATTGTTAATGTTCGCCTAAATCGTGTCACGAATTGAATCTGTACCTCGGTGTCAAATTGACACAATGATAAAAGGATCAATGAAATAACATATTATTTTTCCATATTTTTTAAACGAATGTGTTAACATTTACATCTTCGATTTTTCGACTGTGTTACGCATCAAGAAAAATAAACGTAACAAAGTTTCACAGAACAGTGAAACACATTCCGTGAAAACTGTCAAATTGACACGAGGGACGGATGAGGGTTAATAGGGGTAGATAATTATTGAATCAGCTGAATCGCAAGCTACAAATCAGTTCTCGTGTGAAGATCGATTAAGTGACACTTCAGCAACCAGGGGCAACATCGTCAGGATCATTGGTCCTGTGTAGACATTCTAGGGCATGAGTGGTTCCACTCGGTGACCACTCGCAATTAGACACTTGCACGTCAAGCCGTCTGTTTAGGGCGCAGGGGTGTTCAGCGTCTGCCCGTACGGGCTACGACTTCCTTGCCCAGGGCATACACAGAACGGGTCCCATGAAAATCACCTACCCAGTTTTCACCGACTTCAAATTTGACCAAAAATATTCATCAATCATCAATCTTATTCATCAATCATATTGCGCAATAGTGCCCAACCCAATCCTAATTGAAACCTTCTGGGGTGTAAATAGGGTAAACTGTACTGTTCACTTATTTATTTATTTATTTATTTTAACTGCGGTAGTTATTGGCACTTTTGATTTAAACGGTAAATATTAGGAACTCGTGGTATAGAAAATTATTTTATATTGCTTCTTATTTATATAATTATTAGTTATTAGTTCTGAGCTATGTGGAAAGTTTCAAGTCTCTAGTTCATCGGGAAGTTAGTTTAAAATCAATTGCAACATTTGTACCGGACAAACAAGAAAGCGAGCTAATAAAAACGTAGTACAGTAATCCCTTGATTCTTGTCTAGGAGGCTGTTCACTGAGCAGACAAGAATCGCAACCTAACGAGGCAGACTAGAATAGGGAGTCGAATATAGAAAAGGACAGATATACCCGAGTCGCCGTTGTGCGGCGCAGCACAGCGTTGACAAGCAGTGGAGGGAGTAGGCCTAGACAAGAATCAGGACCTCGAACCCCGGACAGTATTCGGATCTTTACTGTAAAATGAGCTGGGACCTTGTTGAGCGTGACCACGAGCGGCGGAACAATTTTGGCGACGCTGTACTGAAGAACGTTTGAGTTTTTGGAAAGCTATCACGGGGAATAGAGGTGCTAAAGGACAGACACGAGGTTTTTGTACGACGTTACTACCCCGCTTAGGGACTCGTTAACGTGTCTCGCCGTTGCGCTACGGTCGACAGTGTTTTCTCGTTCTTTTAACCCCTCAACCTACAACTACGTGTGAGACACGTGGTCTTGTATTCGGGCCAAAACTGATTATCACGGACCTGGCCCATAGTATATCGGTCGGGACAAATGTAAATATTATGCATAATACCATTCAGCATAAATACGTTTCTCAAATTGCCTTCGAACATCCCGTGCATATAAGGCAGAGCCCGCTAGATAGCCTTACTGACTGATGAATGCCAAGAACAGGAGTGGATGTGAGTTTTGAAACTTCCCTTAGTATGCGGATAGCGGGTCGGGGGATTGTTTCAAGACTTTTGAGTGGTGTCAGAGAAGGAGCCGATGAATTTCGGTCCCCTTAGGTGTGGAGGTTTACGGACCTGTTCCGGTTTACTCCACATCTTAAAAAAAAAAAAAAAAGATAGCTTTACTGATGAGTCCTCTAGCGGGTCTAGAACGAAACACCTTCCTTCTTTTAAAAACTGATTAAAAACATTTTTAATAGTTAACGTGGTTCTCGAACCTGAAGATTCAAATCCGAATCCAGCGTTTAGTATGTCACGAAATGGCTATTTGTTGTTGTAGATGATCGAACCTATGCGCCGCGAATAAAAACTTTGTATTATCCTGAAGATAAATTACGATCGATAACCAATTAATTAAGTAAATATTATGTTCTGGACCCAAGATGTTGGAACGTAAATCGTAGGTTAAGGGGTTAATTTCGCGCGCGTGTGGAAAGATAAAGGAACCGGTGAAGAATGTCTTCGGTCAAATTCCGACGGGTTCAATGGAGAAACTGATCAGCTTTCAACATGTATTTTTGCCTCACCCTTAACGAAAAGGAAAGGGTAACCATATTCTGCCCGAATGCTTGAGCTGATGAATATAAACCGGTCTTTGGGTTCACAGTTCGGGGTTCCCGTCCATAGGCGACACACTGTCTTCGCGTTTCGAGGATATATCCTGGCCACCTGCTGTTATTACCGGTCGTCCGTTACAGGGAATGCAATTGGCAATATTTTGTCGAGAAGGGAGGATTGCATCGGTGCTAAGGCCACCGCCGTTACTATCTCAGAGCAAAACAATCGTAAATCCACGGCGAAGAGTTGAATGCAATCGTAAACCCGGTGTCATGAATTCTCGCGAGTTGATATAACGGCGGGAAAAATGTCTACGAAATATTCGGAGTCATTGGCTTGGCACACCTGCTCGGTTGTCAAACATTTCCGTTTATTGCAATATGAAATGGTCGATGGTCGCGGAGTCGATACCGAGTTCGTGACAAAGCTTCGTCGCCCAGCGTAACCAGCACTCCGCATTCGCTAAAAAACTGGCGATGAAACGATTCATCAATGCCACAATACAACATAGCTCAAATAAATATCACCTTTGTTAGATTCGGAACTTGTTTATTCCGTGCGACTGCACGCCCTGCGAATGAGCCATTTAATATGAAAATGGAGTGACTCCATTGTTTCAATTTCACAATGATCGTACCGCGAGTTTTCTAGGAGAACGTTTAGAGGAAAGGCGTATTTGAGAACATTAAATGAGTTGCATTTTCTTTTCAAGAGAACACAGACACCGTGTTTGTCGAGTCTGATTACTAGACAGCCAGACTTTAAGCAAAATACACATTTTCTACCTCGTATGTCTAATAGGTTGAAAATAAAATAAGAATCTTTTTAAATTCTTCTCATGTTTTCACAGTCTTCAATGATCCCTATTCATTTTTGCCATAAATGCATAAGATCCGCTGTCTAGTTGCAATACAAGGTATACCCATCACTTTGAAAAGAATTCATGAAAATTTCGAAATTTTCCAGCGGAAATTAATCCCACAGGAAGTACCTTCGTTCGACGGTGAATTCGCGAGTCGATTGGCGGAAGCTATTCGGATTGGGTAGTGTATTTAGGGTGCAAAAAGGATTGCTCGGTGGGCAACAGTGTCCATCGCACGCGTGCCTGCGGTCGCCGACGAAATACCAGCGTTCGTCGGTGTTGACGAGCTGTGCACTCCCGGTTATGCAGCGTCGTCGTCACGTCACTAATTAGATCGGGCCGCGATTAACTCCGAGCGAGATTCCCAGGAAAGCCGTTGATCTCAAGGAAGTTACGCGAGTGGAGAGACAGAGCGCGATAAGACTGATAATTAAGCGTCCGTCTGTGCCGTCTCTGCCATGCCGGTTAAAGCCGAACTATACGACCAAGCTTCTGCTCTTTTCCTATTTATTTCCGAACATACTCGCACGACTCCGCCTCGTAAAATGGCAGCAGCGTTTCCTCGTCATTCCAGAACGTCGTAATTCGGTTGTTACGTTTTATACACTGTCCCATGCATTCATTAATCGTTTTAAATTGTTTAATTAAAAATTGTTAAAACATTTAGCTTGCGGTCCTTGCGCGAGAGAGTGGTAACGAGTAGAAGAAAGCAATCTTGGATATTTCTGTTACTTGTAATAATAGGACGAAATTATATGTACAGAAGTTTTTCACTTTTTATATTACATTTATATTGTCACTTCGTACCTCGGTGTACAACAAAAGAAATAGTATAAATAAAATTTTTCATTTGAATTGCAACAAACTAGGTGAAACAAAAATTTATTGTCTTTCTTACTAGGTTTGTTACACATTTTCGCCATAAATGCATAACATTCGCTGTCTCCATTAAAATCATCTCTCTATTAATTTTTTTCATTATTGTGTGTCTTTTATCATTTAATCTCTTATGCCGATTAACTGCTTCTACATTTATCCGGGCGACTCAGGAAGAACATCTCGGATATACAATAATGCCGTTGCTTTTCTTTCTTTGAGTCTGAAGTATGATAGCGAGCCTCACGAGCTCGGAAAAATTCCGCATTTAATAGCAACCTTGCAGGCTTAGACGATAATAAAGAATTTCGTGGAATCTTTCGAAATATGAGAAATAATATATTTTCGTTATTTTCTATCCAGGAGCTCAAGAATGTAGCGCCAAGCATTATGAATTTAAGAGGGTACTTTAATGGAAAGAGCTCTTTCTTATGGGGATCTTTTTACAGAAAGAAGTTACAACAGTTTTTGGAAGTTTTTCAAAGAATAAAAATTGAAGAGACTCTCGTCTCTATCTCAATATATATACAACAAAATTGTGTCTCTTAGTAAAAATTTTCCAAGATATTTGCTCTTCATTGAATTAAACATGTGGTTTAAACCAGTCATTCGGTTAAACCTTCAGGCTCATGTTCCAAGGAGTATGATAAACCCAAACTGCAAAATTTGAAATTGAATTTAAAGCTTACAGTCAAGCAGCCCCGGTCTCCATTACTCGAATTCTCAACCACGATAAAAATATCATTCAGAGATGTTCGCTCTCCAATAAAAATCGTCTAAATTTCTAGCTGACACGACGTGCGATTAATTTGAAAACAGGACTACCCTTTCCTTCGCGATATTACCAATCGGCGAAGGCGTCGCGTCCCAAGAGACCCGTATTTCTTTGCCTTTATTTCCGATTCGATCACGAGGAGACGGAACCAACCGATTGAAATAATATGAGAATCAATTCCAGCATCGGCTGCCGACCCGTGTCGTCTAAAGGTAGTCTCTCTCTCTCTCTCTCTCTCCCCGTGAATTGAAAATCAATTTAGCCGCTGCTGATTTTATTTCTGCTTACCGCGTTGCTCGCAACACGCCCCTCGAACTAATTAATCACGGCTGGTGTTCGTAGGCTAGTACTTTCCACGGAACACGTTGCGTGGTTAAATACGTCGGTAATACGGCTGTTGGCTACGTTATCGCTCCGCTCAAGCGGATCTTTTGACGATCAATCGACCATTAAGCATCCCAAAAATTCTATTACAAGCTTCGATTACTTTTTGTTATTATTTACGCGAAGCCAAATTACGATTTCATCACTTTACCGCGCTAAACGGTTAAACGAATGTTCAGAAATGTTTGATAATAATTGCTTACCATTGTTCGATTACTGTTTACAGTTGTTCCATATAAAAGTGGCCGTATGGAGTATTAAAGCGAATTCACTGCTCACATGTACTCGTGTAATAATTAATTCTGTTGTGATTTCAACAAATACATACGGCGTGCATTTGAATTTTCGCAATGCTTCTGTACCGTAATAATGTTTATTTCCTTCTGTTTTTCGAGCACTTGATTTGCGACGTTGATAGCAGAGTCGCCAGATTCAGATTCCTGTCCCCACTCCACGTGACTAATCCGATATTGGCAGAGAGAGAGGGAAACTTTTACCCTTGAATTCGTATTCGCTCTCCTCACTTGGAGATGATAAGTAATCAACGTGTGGGAGCTCTAAACAAGGGTGAAGTGAGAAGGGACTCGTGTTGAATATGTGAAAGAGAGGAGGAACAGAAAAGGAGCGTTTTGTCCTAGACCTGCTGGAGGATTCATCGGTAAGACCATACAGCGGGTCCTGCCTTACTAATCAGTAACGGATCAGGTACTAGTGAGAAAGGCTTTGACTTGTAGCGACTGTAGCAACATTCAGACAACACTCACTAATGTGAACTATCTCACAAATGTGAAGTTGTCGATTTATTTTAAAAAACGTTTTCTTTTTATTTTAAAAATGTTTAATCAATAAGTTGATTTCACCGGAGTAGGATCAAATAATTTATTTCAAAGTTATTAAATTATTAATTAATTAAAAATACTTCGGCCTTATTATATTTATCAGAGGATACAATTAAAAATCCCTATAAATCTTCTAAAGACTATCTGTCTCTGATTTTAAGCTTTAAGCACGTTTAAAAAGCACTTTGTTAAGATTTAATAATACGCGAAATAGTCCATCAACTACTGTACACATTTGATCTGGAACATTTTTTAGCCGCACTACCGTGAATGCCTAGAAAATGGTGACAAAACGGGTACACCCGTTATAACAGACGCATTTAAAGTCGACAGCAGAAGAATTTAAAGGAAGATGGTCTGGAAACCGCTCTTGTCGCGCAATAACCACATTTCATGGTTTACGCTCTTGATCCGCGGACATTATATCTCCGTCTTATAAAGCATTAAGCTCGTTTCCACCAAAATAAATCGCGGTCGAATGGAATCGTAGAAAACACGATTTATAACGGTGCTCGGCGAAGCTCGGAGTTTCTAATAGAAACATAATCGGTCTCTTGGAACACGATAAAATCCAATTAAACCGTGATCATTGGTGGAAGGCTGAGTGTTATAAGGTCTGGGTTAGGTAGCGACAGGTACAAAAGTAAAGGGGTGTATTCGCGAGCAGCGCGAAATTGCAGCGCGAAATTCCGAAATATATTTAACCGACGGAGGCAGCCGCGTTCCATTAATTCCTCGGTCGTCGGATCCGTGCTCATTAACGGAATCTAACGTGTCGTGTCCCGCTCGGTATTTATGCTGCTGTCAAATGTCAGCTAATCGTTCCCGCGTGTACGGATGTTTGCGTACTCGGTCGAGTTTCATGTTTGCACGGAAAATACGCCGCTGACGGTATATCCGGAGTGAAAATATTTTTTGACCGCCGCGGCGAACGGAGTCTCGCGAACAGTTGGCCAACGAATAACGTGGTCCCGGCTCGATACGTTGTTTCAATGGAAACCCGGATAAAGAATCACAGAGGGACAGGCCGCTGGCCGGCTAGCAAATGGTCCTCGAGTCCGAGCCGTTTTCTCAGGACCCGTTCATCGGCTCGACATATGTAGCTGTATTTCCAACGCGATATTATTTCTTCGAAATGTAAAATCGCCCCGTTCGCTAAACGGCTCTGTTTCTCGAGAAAGCTTGTTCCTCGAACAATGTCTATATACTCGTTTAGAAAACCGTGCGAAACGATTTCGTTAATTTTCGAAAAATTGTCGAGGATGAAAGGACACTATAATTCCAGTATTTCTAAGTGACGTGTAGATATTAATAAAGGTCGGCCTAGAAGGAATGTTTTGTTCAGGTAAAGCAATCGGACCTGCGATGCATTTTTCAATCATTGAGTAAGACATAGCGGAATTGCGTTTGGAAACATCGTTATTCCTAAAACATACGAAATTCAAGTCCTAAGAGATTCGTAAAACCTAAGAAACGGATGTTCTGAGACATCCAAAATGTAAATCCTGTCATTCGTAAAACCTAAGAAATGGACGTTCCCGAGAACGTCCAAAATTCAAGATCTAAGGACATCCTACGAATTATGAATTTTTATTTGCGGCGCAAAGGTTCGATCGTTTACAACAACAATTAGCTATTTTTGTAGGAATAAAAATTCGTAATATCCTGAAGATAAATTACGATCGATAACTAATTAATTAATTACATCCTTCGAATGTTCAGAATGGACGTAGGACGTTCGGACATAAATTGGACGTAAAGCGTACGTCCTATGGATGTATGGTGATATTTTGGTACTGTTGGCTATCAACTGGAGCGAAATTTCCAGAGTACCTTGGAATCAATGTTTCTGCATTATTCAAGCGTAATGCGAGCGATCCGACGTACGCGTCCCACCCCTAGCGGGCGAGAACAGCTTGGGTACCTGGTTTTCAAGTTGTGGCCTCAAATATTAATGTCGGAGTATCCTTGTCCGTCAGCTATCCTGCTGCGGCTTTGATTTTTGAGCGGCTCGAGGTAGGGTAAAGAGAGATTATCTTTCTCTCCGAGGGATGATGAGCTTCCTTTCACCGTTAGTCTTCGTCTTTTTCTCCCTTTGGCCCGATGGAATTCATGTTTCGGAGGCAATTATCACTACGCGGCGGGGAATATAGTGAACGGGATAAAAGGATGAAAGTTGAAGCAACGCTCAAAGTGGTTTTAATAAGCTCGAAATGATAGTATTGGAACGATGAATGAAGTATTAGGAACAGTGCGAAGTTCTGAATGGAAAATTTCTTCGGTTACCGAAGAGAGATTTTTAGTTGACGGTCTTTTAATTTGTTTTTGTACGAATTTAAATAAAAATCAAATCTGATACAGCCGAGAAATCTGGTATATAGTAAACTAAGAACGTGTTTTCTTACAATTCTTATTGTGTTTATTTTCTGTGAAAATTTTGTTTTAATTTCTCTTAATATTTTTCCCTTAAATAAAACATAAAAACTGAACTTCTTTCAATTTTTTCATCTCAATTTAAAAAATCATGAAGTGCAGGGTTAAATGAATAATCATAATAATAAATAGGGCCTTTTGTAAGCTAAAACATTTTAATCGCTTTTAGTGGTGGGTAGATTCAGGACCGGATTAAGACAGCGCGGAGCCCGTAGCGAATGTTACCAGGGGGGCCTAGGTTTTGCATAATAATATAATAAAACACAACGAATGATCTTTGTTTTAGCAAAAATATTTGCGAACGGTAGCCAGAGCTTTTACACAATTTTATAAAGTAAACATTTTCTGGGTGGTCTTCGTGCTACTATCCAAGAGATGTTGAAATAAAGAGAGCCATTATATGATGATATGCAAAGCATGCTGGAATGACGATTCGAAAGTTAGCGAGGAATATCGTGCTCCACAAATCTTCTCCCGAAGCAGTGGGAAAAACATCTTCAAGTTGGATTCAATTTTCGACGTTGGACGAAAACGTGGAAACAAGGTTACAGATCGCGAGTCCTTTCACGTGTAAGCTACCACGAGGAAAACTGTTGATCTACGGGCGAAAACTATCCCGAGACTGCAGACGAATGATAATTTATGGACAAAGGAGTGGAAAGGGCCAGCCATGGAGAAGTTTGCGCGGTCGAAATGGCAACAGTTTGAGAAGTTCTGAACTTTCGCGGGGGAGAAAAAAAAGAAGAAGGAAATGGAGAGTGGTCGCCACTAGGAAAACCGCGATGGGGAAAGAACTTAGATCTAATTGCTGATGCGTCATGCGATTCCAAGAAAAACAATCCGCCTCAGAAAAATCGCCGTACGTCTGCGAGCAAACGCTTATAAGCGAATCGATGTTCGAGATAATTGTCCACCACGTGTGTATGAATTTTCATGAGGGTTTGCCGTGATGCACAAGGTCCTCAGGTCGAGGGAGGAGAGTTTCGGGATCCCTGTGGATTTTTCAGCCCAAACTATGATGGCTATAAATATTCCGTTTTGTAACACATTTAGGCAGTCTATACATAGCTACTATGGTGAAAAATTATTTTGTGGTTATTACTGATCTTGTGAAACACTTAGTACAACTTATGAAACACTTAGCAGGTTAGTAATTAATTACCGTTATTTTGAATTTGGTATTTTATTAAATCTGTTTTTAAGTGCATTAATATTGAAAACTCTTTTAAAAATTTACAGACGCAGTTGTTTCCTCTTTCTTGAAAAGGATCCATATTAGGATAGTTTAATCAAACTAGCAAAATTTTTTTAATTTAATTTCTGATCGAACCTTGATCGTCAATACTTCATGTTATAAACTACCTGACAATCGATAATCAACAAACACATTTACTTAGTACAATATTCAGTATTTTTCAGACGCAAAAATTCTCTTGAAGATTATCCATACTTGGATCGAAACGGTGAGAAAAAATTAAAACTGATGTAACCAATTATGTTGATTTTAACGAAGTATTTAATTCACCCAATCAGTTTATAACGTGGATATTATTGTGTAATTCTTAGAAATACATGGTGCCTCACGTAACAATTTCCAGATAATAAAATGTTTCGAACAAAATTAATTAGTTTTCTAGTCGGCTACGAAGGCACGATATACCAATGTGCAGCGAAGGTGCTCGCTACACGAAATAAACACTGGTGAAGAAAGCTTCTTGGCTGTGGCAAACAAACATCGCTGCTCTAGAGCGGAGTCGCCAGATGAGACGACAAGGTTACCCCCTCTCCTAGCACCGGATTAGTCACGTGACCGCGGCGAAAGCGTGGGAAGATAGAGTGAGGACACAAGTCTTAATCTGGTGACTGCTATAGGGCTCTTTAAGATCGCCCGAGCGACCTTGAAAGTAACTAGATAAGGTGGATACAGAGGCGCTTGAAAGTCGCCTGAGAAATCCTGGAAGATCAAAGAGGCTCGGCTACGGTCTCCGAAAAGTTGTCGAGAATCCTGAAGAGCCTGGAAACTCATACTTTTTAGGACAGTCTGAGGCTCAATCATTTTCCATGCTGAAGTGCGCGCTTTAAAAATCGATCCATGCGTCTGCAATGTAAGCCTATGATTTTGCTCCCCGGGAAAATGGTAACGGTCTACTTACATGAAGAGAACATAACCGAAGTTACACTACAATTTACGAAAGAGCCGAGAACGGTTTGTATGCAAAATAACATGCCGGGATCAAGCGTAAAAAAAACGGAAGGGGGACGATCGTTGAGGATTACGATTGCGTGATCGGCTGGTAGGTTTTCCGGTGCGGAGGGCGATGACAGCTAGGTCGTCGACGAACCAGGGGAATGGGCCATGAATCTTTGAACACTTGGGTGAAACTGTTGGGGTCGATGTCGAATTATGAAAGTTTAATTCGACTGGCAGACCGTGAGAGCGTTTAGTCTCCGAAACCAACTATTTTTGCAACAGACCGACTGACGAACGGATAATAAAACCGTCCGAATCATAAAATTTACAAGAAACATCTCTCTCCGAATAAGTTTACGATGTATGTATTTATTATTTATTCTGCGAGTTAAAACAATTATCTTCGCATTGGAAAGGTAGGTTGAGGTGCATCTGTTTTCAGTGAATTTTTATGTAATGTAAAAAATCAATTGCCCTGTACATTTTCATTGATAAACATGCAAACAATTAAATCAATTTTTACTAACTTCCAGACACAGATCAAAAATTTTAAAATCGTCATCTTTACTTGTTCCATCGCGATTGCGATCAGTAACAATTTTAAAAAATATATTCGCAAATTCGCTAGTAAATTAATCTTTCTAACGTTAAAAAAAAAACTTTGAACTGCTGGGTTCAATTTTTAAAAAATTATTTGTTTTTAAAAGGTGTACGAACATAACGTACTCTATGAAAAATTAACAATTCAGTTCCATCCATGAAGATCTTACAAAAAGAGAAATGTTGAAAATTTTAAGTGGTGCTAATTTTTTAAAAAGGGACTGTAGCCGAAAAATATTTCATTCAATTTCCCGATAATTTCCTTGGATTTTCCTGTTCCTGGAAGATAGCTATTTCAGAAGTTCGACGAAACTTCGCGACCCGCTCTTCAGGGCTAAATTGAACTGAAATTTGTTAAAAAGTTCGTTTAGTGCCGCAACCTCCGGCCGCTCATAAAACACCGAGGCTCCTTAATTACTTTCCTGATTTATGTTATCGTTATAAATATTCTTCCGGGCAGACTGTGGCAGTGTCATTAACCGCGTTTTAAATAAACGCGATCCATCAGCCGGCTGGTCCCATGCCCTATATCTCGACGAAAAATGAAACAACGGTTGTTCCGGCGATCAACTCAACGGCCGTTATCCTGATATCGATAACGGGCGATCAACTGACACGTTGTCGGCGGGGTCCGGAGTTAATTAAACGTAATTGCTATCTATTCCCTGGTGATCCGACATCCGTGAAAATTGGCTCTTTCGTCTTGCTTACATCGGATACTCGTCACTCCTAGTCCAGCACGTCCAGTTAATTTTCCGAGGGAAAAGTCGACTCGGATAGCTCAGATTTTTGCCACTTTCTCTGCACAGATTTATTTCGCTTGTCCATCTTGTGCGAAGGTAACACTTCAGAAAAGCCCCCCATTCTTTTCAACATGTGACATACGTCATTCTATTTGTTTTAACATTCCGAACACAAAATGTTTGTGTCATTTTTGGCTGAAACGAATAGTTTTCGAGATATTCGTGAAACATTGTAGTTACTACACATTGAACACATTGAATTTTGTGTATACGTGCTCGTCCGTGCTGTGCGTGTGCGTCAGCACGATGCGACCGCTCGTCAACTGTAAACAAAAACGAAATAAAAATTTAGGTTACGAAGGATTGACATCAAAATAAACAGATGAGTGATCTCTGCAACCTTCTTCTCAGAAACACTGGGTGTATGTGTGTGGTATTATCGTAATATGTATTCACTCTTCATCATCATCACACACACAGCATGGACGTGCACGTATACACAAAATTCAATGTGTAGTAACTGCAGTTTTTCACGAATATCTCGAAAACTATTCAATTCAGCCAAAACTGGCACGTACATTTTGTGTTCAGCATGTCAAAACGAATAGAATGACGTATGTCACATGTTGAAAAGGAGGGCTTTTCTGAAGTTCAACCTGATCGAACAAAGAACCTCGGGAAACTTCATTGATTCAACACGTTGGAATTCTTTCGTTCGATTTCGATTGAAATAATTCGTAACTTTACACGGATATTTGCTGAGTTGACGTTTCAATTGCAGTCATTAACGTGTAACGCGTGTACACGAGATTTTAATTATTTTTAATATTATGACAAATGAATTCTACGCATCACATAAAAATCACGAAGTTGAGCGTAAAACGGTAAAAAAATTGTTGAGCGGTTTAAAAGTTGCAAATACTTAATGAAGCTTGCGTTGGTTGAAAATGAAATTCAATTAGTTCTCATTTGAAAATCTGGCATGAACTTGTGTGTTAATCCAATGCCGTGCAAATGAAGGTCTGTATTTCATGGATGACATTAAAAGCATTGTTAATACTTTCCTTTGTGGTGCAATTAATTTATATATATGAAATCAGGATTGAGGACAATCCACTATTGAAACGGTATGATCGATCGACTGCAAATAATTGTAACGAACGAAAGAGTTTTATGTATTAATTTTCAGAAATATGAGAAAATCTATATTGTGAACAATATTGTGAATAATTTGAGACACAGAGGGTTGATTCTGTTACACTCAGTTTATCAGTTACAATATTTTATTTCTGACTGAATCTTGTGCATCAATCGAGAATGCTAACAAAACTATATTGACTAAAATATATAATAATCGTTTGCTTCTTGTATTTTTGCACGATTAACTACACAAAACGAAATAGTATACGTTCATTGATAAGTTCTTTCAACCTTTTCCATTCGACGATAATGGATTAAGTCTAAGATTGTTGAAGGAAGAATAAACTATCTATTTGATATCTATCATTTACAATCGATGCAGACAATTTTTATTGTGCATAGTGATCCGTAATAAATATATTAATTATTGAGGAGATTTACTCTAAATGTACAATGCGAAGCACCAATGAAATGCAGAATTTAAGAATGTCAATATTCTTCCAATTTTTAAATACTGTTAATGAAAGAATCATCTCTATTTGATGATGTTGTTCCACCCAAATTCCGCAATCTACTAATTAGTAAGAAAATTTACTCTAAATATACAATTGTGAAGCATCGATGAAATGCATGATAAATATGAAAAAGCTGGGAAGGCGGCGTCGTGAAAATCGATTTGACCTGCGAGCGATTCAATTAATACGATTTCCTGGCAAAATGGATTCCAATGATTCAATTTCGCTTCTGGCTGCGTGTCCGCTGGTCTAACGCGCGGGTACGTGCTATCGCGACAGCGGTTTTCAGTTTTCCTGGAGCAGCTAAAAGAAGCCATGACGCGTCGCCTCGAAGTTCGTGGGCCAAAGGGGCTGCACCTCAGAGTATCGACGTCAGAATTTAATGACACGCTGAATAAAACGGTGTACCAACACCAACGTCGTCGGAGCTCCGACGATGTTGTTTATTCGTTACAACGAGCACGGCAAGTTAATTACTTCGGTCGGGCTTATTCAGGGATTGGATGAAGTGGATTAGCTTGGTGCACCCTGAAAATTATTGTCGTATATGGAACAGCGTCAGCCACCGCGCAGTGTCACAGGTTACCTCTCTGAGACCGGTAATTAACTGGCACGTGGCCTTATCAAATACTCCTTTGCGTTTCCTTCATTGTTCTCGGTGGATTGCGGCCGCCATTCACCTACCACGGATTCAAAAACTCCGCTTTCCCCCCTTCCCGTCCCCTCGCCCCGCGATCCAAGCGGAAAATCCGCGAACTTCTAGCTGAGCTGACTATTATCTCGCGGATTTCCCTCGGTTCCGCGCGTAATTACGGGATAACTTCAACTACCGGCTCATTTAACCGGTACTTAAAATATGTTCATTAACCCCGGTACTCGCGGACCGGGAGACTGTTATTAAGGCACTACGTTTCAAACCCTTACAATGTAGCCGAAACTTCGGGGCCCGATTCTATTAGAATGCGCCTTAATAAACAGGGGAGAGGAGAGATCGATACACATACCACCTGTGCAACCTATTTTCGCGTCCGCGACCGAGAGACAAAGCACACGGCGAAAGAGACGCGGCACGGTTTCACTTGCGCGGAGTTTCGAGCTCCTTTAATGGGTATCGTTCAGCGTCCGGTCTCCTCGGCTAATTACGAGTTGTTCTTTCGACGAGAATTCCACCAACCAACCTTTATCGTTGATTCCCAAATTGTTTTCCGATTCTTCGGCTGTTCGCCGATGTTTCGGAATGCACAGACCCGTTCGAACACTATTCCCGATGCTGTTGAGCATCGCCCGTGATCACGCGTTCGCCTTCGAACCTCCCCTCTCGCCAGAACTACATTAAATATCAATTTGTCGTAAGAAATATATATATATATATATACGTATATATGTGTGTTTTATAACTAATCGTTTTTTAATTAACTAGCTGACCGAATTTATTTTTTTATGATTTCTGCAGTTTGTACGAATTTTCCGATTTTCCTTTGTAGTTGTCTCGAATTATTTTTCCTGAAAACTTTTCCAGTACCACAACGAAGACAAAAAAGAAAGAGTTACGCATATCCATCGTTCGAATCGCGAGTTATGGTCTTGAGTTCATACAAAAATCCCTTAAAAAAAGCACTTTCATTTTTTCCTGAATTTTATATTTTTCCAATTTTTCTTTCCCCAAAAAAGTTTTTCAGACTATTATGAATATTTTTTCTTTTAAATTAGCCAAATCGGTGTAGCCGTTCCAAGTGATGCGCTTACCAATTTTTATCAATCACCAATTATAATTTTTACATAGATTCTTTGAATTTTGTTGTTTTAGAATAAAATTAAAAATCGTTTATTTGTTCTACTACATATTTAGTAGTTCTTCAGATAATTTAAATCACCGACGTCTTTGGTTATAGTTTTCTCTGTGTTTCTTTAATTTATTTATAAATAATATTTAATAAAATTATAAGTTTAATAAAATAAAATTAGAAGTGGGCTTTTTAAAAATTCGTTTACACTTAAAGATTCGTCATTCGAAGTGGGATGTCGTGCTCGTGTGCATCTAATCAGACTGAGTTTGTTTTATAATAAAGTTCGGGGGTCGCGAAAGGAAATTAACCGGTGGAGACAATGATCGATAAGTCGCTTCTCCGTGGAAAAATTCTGCCGGAAATAACGGTATCGGGCGGCAATTAATCTCGACCGGTGGTAACTGCATCGATTTCCGCTTTCACTTTAATAAATAGTCAGGCTGCGGGGGTGGAAATCGAAGAGAAACGACGCCGCGCACGGGGCGTTAACAAAAGCCAGCTCCATTCTTTCGGAATTTATTCCGATTGTACACTTTTCCTGTTTCAGATGTATTCCATTTCCGAAATGAGAAAAGCGATCAATGCCGGTGCTCGCGATACGCGATTTATTCCTGTTGAACGGAACGAAAGGCAAAAAGGCAACTTTAATTCTCTTTCTTCTTCTTCCTCCGCCCCGAGAACCTGGCACTGTTGAGTGGTTGGTCTTTCATCTTGATCGAGACTGCCTGTTTCCCTGGTCCTGATCAGATGCTCTACCATTAGTCTTGGATATCGCCCATTCTTATTCTCATAGTGTGCGTCTATCGTACGAATTTACATTTCCACGACTAATTCGCAAGAAAAGGAAAATAAACGCGTGCACACAGTGCCGTAACGAGGGTATGAAGGGCCTGTGGCAAGTGTCTCTCCGTAACCCAATAATGACAAAAAGAATTAAAAATTTTTAATGTAATAAATTAAATTTCACTAATTCTGACAATCAGTGTTGCTTCATGTAGAGTAGAATGGTTGAGTAAAATGAAAACCTCCACCGGGTCAATATCTTTTGTTTTGCACCCTAAACCCAGTTGCGTCTTTTTCGCCACGCCCTCGTTACGGCACTGTGTGCACATTTCAATTCTTACGCGTTCCGTCGGATCACAAATCACACGGTAATTTCAATAAGATATACAGGGTGGTCTATTTTTATTTGCATTATTCTCTTTTTTTAAGGAAGGTGACCTTAATTTTTTTTTTAATACGATGCTATAATTTTATATCATATGAAAGCTAGCGACAAAACAAATTCATTCGTATGTACGACATAATCCGGTATCGCAGCATCCTCTTTAAGCCGAAATTGAAATCGGCGATCAGCGTGTGTCGCGGGAACAGCCAGCGAAGGGTCGGCCGGACCACGGATCAATTAATTCATTGGTCCTATTTATGCTGATCGAGGCGAAGAGCATACGGCCGGCCGAGGAAAATACCGTAGACGGAAGGGTGAAGGGCCCGCTTAAGCGAACGTCCGGAAATTAAGTCCTTCGTGCTCGTTCCCGTTGACTCACGATCACAGCGAACCGGGTCGCTCGATATATCGCCGGTGTGTTTCTTTTCCTATTTTTCAGACGGCCGACAGCCAACAAAACAGGGTCTAACGACGAAACGCGATGCAGAGCGACGGTAACGAAACGACTAATTCCTCCGCCCATCAATTAGCATCGAGCCATCGGTCGCCGGTTTCGTTCCCCGCAAACAGGATGTCGCGTCATCGAGACCCTAATCCGCCTCGCATCATTTTTTAAACGATCTTCCAGAGGCCACGTCCCGGACAGGTATTTATAGGATCGTCGAACGTGACTCTTCAGGTTCGACGAACGCAACACGTCCAACGCAAATTCATGAATCTCGATTCAATCCTGTTTAAGTTATGCCATCGATCGCTGCATCGACGAACCTAATTTCCTTTATACAAGGCGAGCTCGGTATGCACGGCGCAACCGGGAACCACGTGATTCAATGCGAACGGATAAGCTAAATGTATGGAATGAATTTTCTCCAAGTACGAAATTACGTAAGGTACAGGTGAGATGTACACGTGTCTGTTCGTGGCTTACTGTTTTTACTTTCGTTACACTTGTTGGTGTGCTACCTCCATTTCGATTTCAATGACCTTCACATATGTCGTCCAGGTTATCATTGTGAACCATATTTCTCGTTAAAGTTTTTGTTGGTCGGCTTAATTTAAGAGACATTCGCAAAAACGTTACTTTAAATCCATGGTGTTGATGTGCTACGATCCCGGAAACAGCTGTTTGAAACTGTTTCATTTCGAGGTTGATCGAAACAGTTACGAAGGACCGGTACTCTCAATAACTGTTATGAAGACCCGAAATTTTGATCGATATCGGCTTCGATTACAGTCCTTCAGATATCGGATATCGATCTTCGTATCGGTACTAGGACGAAAAGTAGATTCATATCGGTCCTCGGACCAAAAATTATATCCTTCAATAATATTAAATTTTTTATATAAATTTATATTATCCTTCAATAATATTAAATCTATATAAATTCAATATTATCCTTCAATAATATTAAGTCTATATAAATTCAATTTATTTTTTCAATTCGATTTATTATTTAAAATAGTGAATAATGTATACTTATATCTATGTTTATAATAAAAGAACTTTCAATCATGACTGAAATACATATAATAATGTAAGGAGGTTCGACATGTTTATTTAACAAAATGACAACGTAACGTACTCGAAACTGTCTCAATAACTGGAAACTCAAAACTTAAAACCGGTATAGGACTGGAGAAATAATGGTTCTAGAACCGATATGAGGACTGATATCTGATATACGAACGATCGTATCGAAACCGATATCATTTATAATTGTTTTCAACCCCTTCTTCAATTTTAATGATTTTGAAATATGTTGTCAAGGTCGGGTCAGGACCCAAAAAATTTATAATTGGAATGTGGATCTTTATGTATTCGTGACTTATAAAGATTTTCAAAAAATGCTGGAGTATTGAATTCAACAGAATTTAGTACGATTTTTATTTATTTCGAATCTACAAACATTATCATCAATGAGAATAGAATTTCTATTTGGCACCAGTTTTTTCAAAATTTATCTACAAGAATTGAAAATTGTCTGACAAAAATTGTCTTGAAAAAAGTCTACAGTCTATTTATAATGTTACGGTCGAATGTTGACGACTCAGGCCGGGTCGGGGCGCAAAAATTTGAAGTACCTGAAGACCACACTGTTTTTATCAAGTATAGTGAATCTTTCTCCTCTTGTATCACAACTACTAAAACATTCTGTACGTACAGAATACGTTCATTGCAATTGCAAATTGAACGGGTTTTTAAATCATCTTCTAAAGTTACTGTTCATAAATCAGACCGCATTTGTAATCACAGAAACCAAGCAATACAAATTCATGATATCGCGTGATTCTCTGCACTTGAGTGTTCTGGATCGCGTTCATTCGGCAGTTTCAAATTCTCTATGTATTATTCTCTTCGCTATTATCAAAGTATCTCGAAACTTGTTTCCAATGAATTTCTTTTTTCACGTGAACTTCCGGAGATCAAGCAGCGTTCGTAGTTACGCAAAATAAGCAACCGAAAATCGAGCTATCACGCGATTCTGTACAGGGAGTGAAGAAATTTTTGGTCACTGTCTGCCATGGGCGTATTCTATAAGATCTGTAAAAAAAGTTGTCCCATAATTGTTCTTGTCTCTGAATTTCAAGGTCAAATTGTTTTTTCATAGCATTTTTTCATAGTACAATGATGTACGTATGATATGTAGAATGCAATTGAATAAAAAAATTTTGATTATGAAATTCATTGTCAAGTATCTACAATTTTGAGACAACTTTTTTTACAGATCTATGCATCATACATACGTCATAGATCGCGAGGATAAAAGTAGAGTACAATGCAATAAGAATATCATGTCACCTTGAAATTCAAGTTCAAGGACAACTCTGTGCTTTTTATTACAAATCAAGGCGTTATTTATTACGGCAATTAAGACCAAACAATTCTGTACACCCTGTACATTGAAGGTTATGGTTCTGGTAGATTGTGGTTACGTGACAAAACTAATTTCAAATTTAATGCGTATATAGAATGTCTTCATTATAAAATTGTTTTAAATTATTTGTGTTCTCGTTTCTTGCTACAGAGATCCACGAACCAGACAATATTCGTAACTGCGGGCGTGTTCGCAATACATTTGGGCACTTTCGACACGAATTCAGAACACGAACGATAACCTTACACTAATCACACTAATTCCATTGTGTTCAGTGTCAGTTATCGTAGTTGAATATCACGATCGTAATTAGGAGAGTAGATTTGCGTCCTGAGATATTGTTCGTGTTGTCCGTAACGGCTGATTACTCAATAAACATTAATTACCGTTATCATTCGTTAACAACATTGACTCCTGGACATCGGATATCGAGAGATAATTATTACTTCTAATACACGGTGAAGGATTATATTGTTACAATATTTACCGCGAAGGAGTAATTGCTTTCGATGAGATGTCAATGAGGAAATGTATATATTAAATTTTATAAATAAATAAATAATTCATTTTAGATATTTTTAACTAGTGAAATTCGACTTGCAATAAGATGAATTTGGAGTGCAGAACCTACAGTTATCCGGATATTTTAATAAACTTTTCATTAATAAATTTTAGTAAAAGAAATTATTATATCACATATAAAACTTTATGTTTGCATTAACTCATTTCTCACGGTTTGTAATTTTAAAGTTATTTGCTACTAAATGGCGAAGCCATAATAATAAAGCGTACCTTTTCTTGAAAACTATATACATTCTATGTGGTAAAAAATCTTGAAAAGTGAATAAACAATAAACAACTCTAGAATATTTGAACGTATACCAATAAATAAATACAGTACTCGAAGCGAATATCATAAATAAAGCAAACATAAATAGCATAAACAAATACAGAAAAGAAAAGAAAATAAACTACATAATGTTAAGTACTTCCATTCCATTTACTACGTTCTCTTAGCCCTCCAAGAAAAAATCTTTCGCTGCGTGTAAAAAGGAATCAGGTCGAGGTAACAAACTCAGTGGTTCTCCAACAGATAATAACATTGCGCGTTTAATGTGGGATGCAATAAAGAGGCAGCCCCATAAACCTATATTTCATTGCCCCATTAAAATATTATTTCTTCCTAAATACTTTTAAATCTTTTTAATGGATACTCACTATTTTTCTGTACCTTGGCGCAGCAAGGATGCAGTTCCGTTGTTTAAATTATACTTATTTGAATAATGAGAACGATTATATTCAGCGTAAACGTTTATTAATACATATTCGATTTTTTTCTGCTCATGTTTGTCACGTTTTCTGATAAATCATGGTTCTAGCTTTTGTTATCGCTCATAGATTAATTCATTTATCGATTTAGAGAAATTAAAGTTATTTCTTTATTGTAAGACAGAAAATATTCCTGCGACTAATACATAACTTGCCTATTACTTCATTTGTCATAATTCAATTACAATGTATTTTATAATTCATCAAAACAAGATTCTAACTTTTATGTAATGTACTAAAAATTAAATAACTCCTTCAAACCATTTATTATTTCTAGAAATATTGACTTTTAGTGTGGGCAAAATGATAAGGCACTTCGAAGATAAAAGAAGAACAGTATTAGAATTCAACAAAATTACACAATTTCTAAAAGTTGCATTATAAAATCGGACATTTCATGTGCAACAACTAAAATACTAAAATATATAATACCTTCATTTTTCCATGGCAGGTTTCAATTCGTATTTACCGCCTAATGTCGATTTAGAATTTCGATCACTGTGTCTGAGTGGCTGTTTTGGATCGAAACGTTGAGAAAAATTTTCTAAATTGCAAAATCGCTTTGTTTTGACTTTTGTATCGAACCTGTGGCCCGATAAAATAAACAAATTTCTCAAAGTTGATGTTTTTGCCGCACCGGTTCGACCAATTTAATTGAAAGCAATTTTGCAATGTATTAATTGCGACGTGCGGTGCGCCAAAAACATCAACTGTGTTTATAAACACACGATCGACAAATAAAAAGAAAAGTTATAAACTAATTTCTATTGTGCATTTGTCCCACTGTGCAACGTCGACGGTGCTTGTCCATATTGCGTGCCACGATTCGTACGCGAATCATTCATGGGGTAAGGGGGGTGAGTCACCCTTCAGCAATGCTTTTACGTAACGTACAATTACCCGCGAGCGTGCAAACAGGTATAAATACGCGACCCGATGATAATTCCGTATTTAAATCGATCTAAATCGCGGCGTCACGCGACTCGACGCGACGCGACGGAAAAGTTTGCGCCCCAGACCGGTCGACCGGCCACAGTAGTCGCGTACAAGCAGCGACAAGTGGCAGAAATACCATAGGGGTGAACAACGCTCAGGTCAACAACTATCAATGAAGCTATAGTCGCGGTGCGAGCCCGACTCGGCGCGCGGAAAGCTGGAAAAACGTGTCTGCTGAATAGAGATTCACAGATCGGGGGCTGAGAGTTTTTACGTTTAACAAATATTTATGCTCCTCGGCGAAGTTATTTCCTCCAAGCACAAAAAGCCGAGACTATCTTGTAAACCAGGATTTACTTTTATGTCTTACTTTTATTACTGTTATTGATATGTTACTGTCGTATTTAGTTTCCACCATGCCCTTTAAAATATGCACTGTGCGAACGGCGCTAGGTCAGCCGTGAAACTCTCCTTTGCACTAAAGTGGATCGTACAATTTTACGTCGCCGTCGACAAAAATTCAATTCATTCCTCCAATTTTGTTCAATTCGATCGATCGGAACAGGATCGTCGAGAAAAATATAATTTTTAAAACAGTGCCTGGTCATTATTTATTCGAACTAGATTTTCAAAGAAATAATTATGGCAAATTTCTTTTTTTTGCCATCTGAATATGGTCTTGTCAAATTAATTTACTTCATTAAAGTAAGTAATTTATTTCTTTATTAAAGTAACCTCGTCGTTATCCTGTCTATGTACAATTAAATGCGTCAATATAAATTTCCAAAATTTTTTTTAAAGAACTTTTTATTACAACTTTACAGTTCTAATATCAAATTCTCTTTACTTTTAAAAATTCGGTTTTTAGCATAGTTAATGTACCCTTAACGAAGTATCAGATTATAATAATAGTGTGTAGCCCCAGCAGGGTGCAGATAGGATGAGACTTAAACACACTATAAAAGCAAGTTTCAAAGTAACATTTAAACCTTCTATTAGCAACGCACAACGATATCTAATTTCTCTCCAGCGAGAATGGGCATTCGTCCCACTGTTCGTCGCGTCGGTTTCAAGAATCGGATCTGGGGTCTCCGACACAATCAAATTAAACTCGTGATATTAGTGAATATCCGGCGCAATTGGAGGGCTCAGAAACCAATCAGTATAAGCCCCTGAGCATCAAACTTAAGATAATTAAGCCTTTCAAAGCTTGATTGTAAACAAATAACAGTCCTCACCGGGAAATAGTTTATAATTCAACCTAGCCGTACAAAGAAATGATATCGTCTTTTGCGCAGAGAGAAAATAAGAAGCTTTGCTCGGACGCCGCCATTTCTCCGATAACAGTTCCGAAAAGAAAGCAGGTTTCCGTCGATATGTTCGGAAATGTGCTCGCTCTCTATTAAAAAAATATGCTCGCGCCCCGTAGTCGCTGCGATAGCTAGAAGCGAAACTACGGAACATGTTCCGCCCTTAATTACCCAAAGTTGCATTCGTTAAATTCACCCCACCCACCTCGACAGCTTTACGAGAACTTTCCCGTGAAGAATTCCTTTCACCATCCGGGAAATGTACAGTCCAGCACAAAACGACAGTATACCCGAGATTGCTACTTATTTCTAGACTGCGAATTTTTCTGGAGAGTAAAGATTTGCTACCATCTGCAACGCACAGCTTTGAAATAGAATATTGCTGAAACTGCTTCGCTGACGTTATGCATTGCCGTTCTTGTTTAATGACGGATCCATGATTTTTTAGTAATATGTTTTGATTTTTTTTTTTTTTGCTTTTGATATTAATTCGTCGTAAGCCTGGCCATAGCCACGATACCGTAAATTGGAATGAATTAAGCCTTAACACTGAAGTCGTGACTCAGAGCCGCCATTATAAGTTGCTGTGCCATTATTCAAAATATGTTAGTATCTAATCAATTATACTAGACATATTTAAGTTTTGTATGAGGTATTATTGCAATTTCATATCCCTTAGAGCTATTTTCGGAAGTAATTAAAACAGTTCCGAGTGCAAAAGGTCAATGGTAAAATCTCAGCAATTCTGCAATTGATAAGTGCTAAATTTGTTAGTGGAAAGTTTTCTTTGTGTTTCAACATTGTTCGCAACAATTGCATTGTTGGGCGAACTTCATCCTAGATATAACAGCGTAACAGGATACCACATGTCAGGACTATCTTTTTTATTTTTGTTAAGATGATGGAAAAGCTGCATTTGCACACACCCCTGAAGGGGATAGTGTTGGTATCGGGTGATCGGGGGTTCGCATGCCCCCGTCGGATTGGGTCCGTCATTTTGATTGGGACTGTGTGGTTACATGGAAGTGAAAGAAGAAGAAGAAAGGAGAGAGAGAGCGCGCAAGGGTGAGAAAGCGATGATCGACCGTCGAATATAATCGCGAGCAGGGATCGATCGCGAACGGTACGGTGGAGTGCGGTACGCTGGGGGAACTCGAAACTCTCGATTTAGTCGGCTGACAGCGCAAGCCGATGAACGATCGACCGCGAAATTCAAGTTACCCGGCCGTCGAGCTAAGTAGAAATTTAATTAGCACGCCGTTTGCCGGTCGAATGTTGGGTACCTTTGCCACAGCATTTTCCGCTGCAAGCTAATCCCGCACAAAGCTCCGTCGCCTCTCGAACCCCAACGATACATAATTAACCGTACGGAACCGCGCGAGTCGAACTTCGTGCCCCGACAAATACACGGCAGCGCAGCTTTCGAATAAACCTCTGTGCGCGACGCGACGGGACGTGGCCTGACCCTAAAGGTAAAAAGGCCCGACTGCCTTTTCACTACCACGAAATATTTCTGGCACGCGTTAATTAATTCACCAAGATTATGCCCCAACCTGTTCCCCACCGGACAAACAACATGATTCGTTTCCCGTTCATTAGTCGATTCAACATTGCATGTAGTTCGGAATCTGAATGTTTCGGTTCTGTGTTCATTTTATGGCGGATTGTTTCCAGCGTTCCTGTACTTGTTTTTCTTGAACATCGATCGTAAAGGAAGCACCAGCACTCGGTATGTAATGGTCAACGGCAAAAGTGAAAGGTCCACTTTATTTAAACAGAAATAAACTTATAAGAACTAAATTAACCCGACGCCAATTATAAAGGAAAATGAAACTGAACAGAATTAAATAAGGAACGAGAGAAACCAAAGAAGCGCAATTGCTCTTCTCTTAACCGTGTTTTTTTCAAGCAGCGGTAACAGCTGCGGCAAAGCTGGAGTTTGTTCGGCAACTGATTTTTCGGCAATCAACGGGGAACGAAGAGTCGGAACGGTCGAGGGGAGAGGTGACGAGGGCCGGTATTGTCTCGAGACCTTGTTATGATTTCGGCAAACCCGTCTCGCCTCTCTTTCCTCTGTCCCATGCTAACTCGCGCATACGCCGTTGAGCTCGCGCGATCCACAGCATCAATAGTAGTGTCACGGTCCGATAAGACAAGATGCCGACCCTCACAACCAGAGTTGTGCAAAATTATATTTACAAAATAAGTGAATTACATTGTAATTCAGTTATGTTGTAATTTATCATTCAGATCCTCGTTCAATTAAATTACAATGTAATTCGTAATTGCAATAGAGTACAATTATATGTTTTGTTGTATATTCACTTTCTACGTGTATATACATATATGTACAAATAAATGTGCATTGCTCTACAAACCATAAACTGCCTTATTATTTTGACCACCAGTGAATACCTTATTATATTTTAGTATATTATAGTATGTTCAAGTACATGTACAGTGACGATCAATGATCCCAACAGTCTCCTAAAAGTCAAAAATTAATAATTAACAGCAATTTGGTTCGTAAACCAACAAGTTATTTTGGGCAATACACATTATCGATTAATATTGAATCATCTCTTTTGAGATACTGATTTAAATAACAATTATAAATTAAAAAACTGGTCTTGCGAGGGTTAAAATGTGTCAACATCTTGAAAATAAATAAATAACAAGTTAAATTTGAAGAAATTTAAAGAGTTATGGTTATGTGGTACGCGTTCCCTCGGATTATCTAAATTGGAAAATTTCCTCGGCGAAATGTATGTGATCGAACGTCGCCGAATGGAAACGATACGACCAAACGGTTTTCGTAATGCGACTGTGAATGTAACGGACAGGAACACCGGTCGCTTAAACTATGGCCGATTTATTAGTATCGAGAGGCGGGCTGCTAGCGTTTCTCGATGATCGCATATCGGGCACACTGTACGATGGGAGTTGCTTACAGGCTGAACAAAATTTTTGTTTCGCCAGCGAATCGATCGACTGCCTCGTGCTGTGGTATCAAACGCAATTCAGAAAACCCCTCGCAGGTAATTTCTCGCCGATTGTTTCGGAAATACGCGATTCGCGTGCGTTTCCACGTAATCGCGATCCTGGAGTCACGAGAACTTCCATTCGACCTGTTGACCGGCAGAGACGAGTTGCTTCACCTTATTCATTCTACTTCAACGCTTTTTCGGTGAATACAGATTGGAAACCTAATTTCACATTTATCAACGTGCCAGCGAATGTTTCAAAGTAACAAAGTTTACTGGAAAGTAAACAACACTTTTGTTTCATAGTAAAAATAACAGTGTTTATTGTGTAAATGATTAAACGATGATATATTAGTTATACAGGGTGTCTTGAAATTCTTCTAAAACTCGAAACTGGGAGGTTCTCCTTGGTTCATTTGAAGCAACATTTTCCTCGGCAAAAATTGTTTCCTTCATTTTGTTTAGGAGTTATTAGTTGGTCCAGTCGGAATCAATTCGCTGTAGCTGCGCTCTGATTAGTCCGTATGTTTCGTTAATAACAAGGAACCTCTCTGTTTCGGGTTTTAGAGGACTTTTAGGACACCCTGTATATTAGTTATTGCTGTTCACTTTATGTGCGCGGGAATACAGCACGCGCGTACGGTCTTAATACAAGATCACGAACCAGTTCGGATTGCTTCGGCATCCCTCTGATACATGTATACAGAGATTACTTCCTTTACAGTAAAAAGCATTTTTCACACAACGAACTTCTAGATAAAGAAATTCGTTTTCTGATAAAGAAATTCGTATCATATGACGATAGTTAAAGGTTAGTATATCATTCTACTTGGAAACCGCGCTATAAGAGCAACGCCTCAATGTTTCAACAGTGTTCTATCGAAACCATGTGGAGACATAAATATTTTTACGATATGAACGTTTACCAAGTTGCAAATGTTTAACACTAAACCTACCACTGCCAGCCAAATGACCGGTTTTATATTTTTCGATTTAAATCTAAATAAATAGAACCTTGTCAATTTTCTAAGTTCTAACACTTTAATCGCTTTTAGTGCTCGGTATGTTTAATGTTAAAGTGGAATGCGTTTTTGGGGAGCGTGCGAAGCGGACTGGACCAGCGACAAATAATTAAAATATACGAGCAGCTGATTCGGCGATAGTGGTCATCGGGGAAAGGAAATGGAGAATGGAATGGTAACTATTAGAAGGAGGACGAAAGTTTTGAAAATTTTTGCAGCGGGTACGGCTCGAAGCAGCCGGCGCAAAATAGTTAAGGACCTACAAAAGAACCGTGGAAAAGGGGAATAGAGTTCAAAGAAAATTTCCCTGTATTATGTAAACGGTCGTCGAGTCCTCGGAAGAAATTCGCTCCGCTGGTCGATTGAAGTGGCTTGGTCCCGTTCGCCTCGTTCGCTGTAATATACGTATTGAAATGAGACGATCGAGTGTATTTATATATTTAAATCGAGCCCATTCATTTTTCATAACACGTATAGTTGCGTTCGGGACGGTGGAGGGGCAGACTAGGGGGCGGGGACTGGCTCGTGAATTTTTCAAGTCGTTTTATCGGCTGGTCGATGGAATATTGACGACCTTTAAGTGCCCTTTCCGTGCACTAGGCTCTGCTGTGCGAGCCTATGAGCTTTAAAGGGTCGCTGAACGACCTTTAAGGGCCCTTTTCCAATTTTTGCCTTTTACTTCGGACAGACGATCTGTGTGCGACCAAGTAGAAACTGCATCCTAGAAGTCCAGGACTGTTTTGTTTGTTCTTGCACTTCGACTTTCCGCTTTCTCTGGAAGCCTGTCGTCGTGCATTAACTATTCATGACGAACAGAACGGATACCTATACTTCGGCACAAGAGGGTAACATAGGATAACACGTTGTTTAAAATTTTTTCTAATAAAAACTAGAATAAATGTGCAGGATTTTAGTACTACAATATACTAGAATATTACAATATGGTATACAAAAATATACTAGAATACGTTACAGTATACAAAGATATACTAGTTACAGTGTGCAAAAATATAAAAAATATTCTAGAATATACAAACTGGAATATATTGGAATATACTAGCTTCTTCTTCAGCATAGAATCTTACCAAACCGAATTTTGGCATCTAACATTCATCTATTTTTTTAAACACATTTTTGGATGTACATCTTGCAAGCAAATTAGTCTTTCTATTGTCTCCAATGCAGCAACTGTTCATTTCATTTAATCGCAGAAACTACTCTGGGTCAAAACAGACCCAGGCAACGTCGTCGAAAGGAGAATGTATTGGGAAAAATTTCATGATCGTTAAACTCTTACACTACGATTTATCATACAGTAATTAGCACACTTTCTTCGTTCATATTTTCTTAGAAGGAAAAGAATATCACACGAGAACACTTATCCCTTCACTGAATATTTTTTTTTAATTGGGACGAAAAAATTGAAGGAAGGTCAGTTTTCGAGTTTTAATTAAGAACAAAATGTTTGAAAAATTAAAAAAACATTTTCATAAAAATAATACACTATGCAGCGAAGGGTTAAGTTGTATATGTTATTAATATAATAATTTAGCTAATGTTCCACCTAGACAATTATTCCGTTCTGCCCAACTATCTGAGCTTCCCAATTCTTCGAGTTTCCCGCTTATTCGAACTCCCCAATCGACCAAACAATTTAATTATTTGAACCTCGAAATTATTCGTACTATTCAATTATCGTAATCGACCGTCGGATTGAAACGATACTTCATGGGACGAACGATTGAATCTCGCGGAACGGGCGTCGTTTTTGGACTGTCGACGCGTAGTCGCGTCGATAGAGGAATTAACGGTGAAATCGAATTTACAGCTGGTGAACACTGGGACATCGACTATCTATTTCTGCCTCGCGCCAGAGAAGACATAAATGGAGTCTGCGATACGCTTAATTGAAAGGAAAATGGTGTAAATGCTTTCGAAATAGTGATTTTAAATTCCGGTTTTCGAAGCTTCCAAGTAATTCTGTGGAATAACACGAGCATATACAAACAACGCGATCGTCTGTTCATTTTATTATTGCTCAAGCTTCCTTCAACATTTTTTTACAGAATTTGCGAACTATTTTAAATTCTTTTCGTCCTCAGCCTATTTTCCATTTGATCTAATCGCTAAACTGTGGATGTTTATGCAATTTGCAATTTTTCTAGACGAATTTTAAGAAAGTGGAATGGAATTAAATCTTATTTTCAGCGGTAGTAACCTTCGCAGGTATGGAATAAATAAAAATCGAAGTAAATTCTGTCGAGTTTGATACTCTAGCACTTTTTGGAAATTTTTGGAAGTCATAAATGCATAAAGATCTATTAGTTATATTAGATCTAAGTTTTCATATAACCTATAAGTCTAAGTAATTAGACTAAGTAGTCTATTCATTATTTTTGTTATGAATTTGTTAAATCTGAACTTATTATTGAATCTGAATATTTTCGTCTTCCTACTATTTTCAATTCCACTAGTTTCGTCACGAATTCATAGAATCCGCAGTCCTGATAAAAATAATTATTTCACGGATTAGAAATTTCTTTATAATCCCAACAAATTACGAATGTCTTTAACGTTTGTTAGTGTAATCGTACTGGCCTACGTTGCGCAAGAAGTTCAAGAGGACCATCAAATCTCGCAGAGTTTAGTGATCATATTTTTTACGTAGGTAGATAATAATTTAACGCTATCTTAGAACTTACCCCACAATCCCAGTCTTATGTTGTTGAAATATTTGGGGCTAGGAACGTGCCAAGAGCAAGAAGGATGAACAAAATCGCTATTTGAGAATTGCTCCCGCGAGGCTATCTGAGAAACCATTAGAGATAAGACTACACCTTAAGTTGCAAAGTTGTTATAGTTTTTTATGTAAAGTGACGTAGTCATATGGGAGTGCCGCAGAATATCTACCAGACCGAGCTTTCATATCCGCAGTTAGTTCACTATATTTTATTGTATACAATAAACAAACCAATCAATATAGTATTTTGCACAATATACTTGGGGAATATTTATTTTACTTCAATATTATAATTTTTCAGAATGTTCAACGTGTATTAATAATTATCTTTTGGATCAGGCATGATCAGATAATCAACCCTTTGTACTCCGAATTATTTTACGATTTTGTTGCCAACAACTCCCTGCTAATTTAAGTGTTTCATTTGAAATTCACTTCAAACGACAGTTCCTCGACTCTGATACTTATTTCAAACAGTATCGTTTACCAAATATTAAATCTAGCTCTCACACTTTGTTGTAATTTGTATTTGTGGAACTTGTACTTTTTTCAGCTAAAAAGTAACACAATTAAATACATAGAGGAAGAACCAAATCCATATACAAACTCGGTTTATTTACATTTATCCTTCTCTGACGTCGAGTTACACTCGATAAAGGAGTGCAAAGGGTTAAATGACTGTCTTAAAACTGAACTTTCTCAAAGAATATAAAAAAATGAAAAAGTTCGTTTCAACTATTTTCAAATATTATTTGTCGTCCTTGAGATATTTCACGAAAAAGAGAATATTGAAATTATTTCAAGGGGTTGATTTCACCCCTTGTAATGAGAGAAAACTTGTAAAAAAAAATCAAGGTACAATAATGTGGCAACTGTACTCAGCCTCCTTATTTACTAGTTCGTGGAATGCACATGAATCTCTGTTGCATTGGATAGACATTCGGATTATTCGTGTCTCATCGATCAAATGCGATCACCTAAGATCTTCGGGGTTGAGATCTTCATCCGCGTTTAAAACGCAGGCAATCCGTGCGGTTTGGTTCGCGTTGGCGTTACCAACGACCGCGATTACTCTTCCCGACAACTTGAAACTGTTAATCACTCGAGATAGTGATCGCGATCTCGGGCACTCGGACTGTTTTCGGGGCCGCTATCGATCGTGGACGGTTCGACGGTGATCGCGCGTCGCCGAATTATATGCAATAATAGCGGTATTACATAAATCGTATCGACGTGACGGGGTTGCGCGTGAATTTTCATAATAGCGTCGCATGGAAGGCGCCAAACTGAATTAATCCGTGGCAGATCAAGCTGAACGCGCATCTCGTAAATCAACGGCGGAGTAAGTCGATTTGCAATGGCTACGGGTAGAAATAAATATTCTGTATTTATCGTTCGACTAACGTGAGCAGGAGTCGATTTAATCGAATTCTAATCAGAAATCGAATCAGAAGCTTCTGAAAATAACAAAACGAGGAAAAATACAGGGTGAGGTACCTAGACTTCCATCGAAACTATCTTCGTTGTTTTTAGTTATACAATAAATTAGACAATTTATACAATAAATTTATTTAGTTATACAGTAAAAAAAATGTTTGGTTCAGTGGGACAATTATTGTGACGGAGAAGTTTTCCATTTACTGACCTTTTGGTCTGGAAATTTCTACTTCTACTTCCTGATCTTTTCCAATTCAAGAAGGAAATTTCTTATTTCCTTTTTGTATCTAGCATTCCATTTCAAAGAATTATTTTTCGAATTCAGTCAAAAGTTATGATCGTAGAAAGAAAGGGGAAAGAACTTATTTGCACACCTAATATTTTCAGGGAATGCGACTAACGTGTCTGAGTTAGGTTAAACTCCTGTTTAGGAGCCAATTTGAGACAGAAGCATTTTTCATAATAACAAAACGAGAATGAATACAGTTGTTTTTAGTAATACGAAAAAATGTCTTGTTCAGTGGGACAATTATTGTAATAGAGAGATTTTTTTTATTTAGCATTCCATTTGAAAAGAAGTGTAGATTATCATAATTTATAAGAAGATAGTACAGGCAAAGAGTTACACAGGCCATTGTATTGCTTGAATACGCTACTTCATATGTTGTTCAACTGTGTAATCAAATTGCACTTCAATAAAAACACTGTTCAATAGTAAGGGTTTATATAGTCTGCAAGACAATTACTGTGGATAATTGAAATTCATGGGTGACACCCATTCGTTAAAGCTCCAACAACTTATGCGGTGACTGTTTTTCCGCATAGCCCGATAATTCGTGATTCTTACGCAGCGTGCAAGAGTTCTCGGTAAACATAGCAGTATCGAACGCAACTGCTGCGACCATTCCACGGGTCCTTCACCCAGGAAATCAGCAGAAGGCCAATGGGAGGAACTAGATCCCGAGTTTTTTCGTCGTTCCGGCAGCCAGGGTGTTTAAAACCCGTGAAATGGGCCATCCTCCCTTGAGCTCGCCCTGAATTCCGAAGCCAGGCGATTGCTACCAACCCGGGAACCAACCCATTTTGTCCCCCGGGATTATTTTAGATACCATCGTGTCCTTGGGAGAGTGAAATAGGGTAATGATTCGTGGCCGTGATCGCAGTAAGAATGGTAAATCCGATTGTACCAAATCTTTTGTTCGATCAGTCCCTGCTGTTTTCACATTTTTGCTCGATCTCATTACACAAAATGGACAAATCACGAAACAGTATGACAGGATGTATCACGATTTTGCGATTTAAAATTAAGTTGTACTATGACTAGACTGCTGATGTATATCCAATTTGCAAATTTTGTAGACGAATTTTAAGAAACTCGAATCACATTTAAATTAAATTATAATTAATTTTTAATTAAAATCGTATTAAATTCTGTCGTATTTTATTCCCTAACATTTTTTGAAAATTTTCAAAAGTAATGATTGCATAAAAATCCTCAGTCTAGTAATAAAAAAAAACATTCCCGAAAGACCTAATAACACGTTAACTACCACGAAAAATGAATTTCTGCAGTGAACCGCGAACCGTACGAGGAATGAAAAAGAAATTAGTATGAGAAATCTTAAAATCTCAACTTTATTCTATTCTATTAACGATAATAATAAAATAATTCCCTAATAATAAGAAATAAATTGCTTTGATTTTTTCCTTTCTTCCGTAAAATTCCGGTTTCGTCGCACTGTCGAACGAAGGCAGTTTCAAAAAGAACGAACTCGCGTCCCAGCAGAAAACGTGAGAAGAAGAATGTAGACATTCGTGAAAACATTCGAAAGTTTTCTACATTGTGCAGTCGTAAGACAAGCTTCTGTTGCAAGCTAATATTTCTGTCTCCCAGCCACTTAGTCGAGGGACTAGTTAGCTCGGGGTATATCAGGGAAGTGACGTAAGCGGAAAGCGGGAAGGTAAGCGGGGGATGCGTCAGCAAGCCCCTGGATATGAACCTGGAGGGTTAACAGCGAACTGTTCAAAGGGCGATTTGTCGACAGTCAACATGACAAAGACATTAGTCGGTTCCGAGGTTCCCCGTGGCATTCGATGAAACCAACGGCAACCCTCTTCTCGCGACCCATTAAGGCGAAAAAGAGGGGAGGTTAGGTTGGAGGGGATTTCGTTCGTCTCGCGAAATTTCTGCTAAGTGATCTCAAAGGATGTCACGTTAGGACAAATTGATTTTTTATTTCGCTGTCGACCCCTGACTGCTCGAGAACACTATCCCCTATAATACAGCCCTCCCGTGACAGTGCGTGTCTATCGGACGGACAAATAAGATTGTCGACAGTCGGCACGTGTCGCAACAGCGTCTCTTTTGCGAATGAAAAACGACGTTCTAAGTGTATTACCTGCGAAACAAGACGCGCGAGAGAGGTCGCTAAATCTTGGAGGATTACGAATCAATTTTTAGCCAGCGGGACGAGCGATGATTGCCGGATAAAATTACCCTCTTCGAAAGTACAGTCGAGGAAAAAATTATTCGAGTTCAAGGTACGATATTGCTTCGAGCGAATTAACGGAAGTGAGACTGTCGACTGCGCTTGTATATCGGGAATAAATGCCGCGTGGTATATGCCAGTTACCGTGAAGATGATCGTGAAGGCATTGAGGGTTGCTATTCGAACCATATGCTGCCTGAAACTTCCATTACGCGAACATCGTTATCTGAACCAGCAGCTCAGCAGGATTGAGAAAACAATATTTTATTTAGCCGACTGAAGTGTGGTGAAATGTCCTAAGAATTTTCATACTAAAACCAATTATTAAAAGATTAGATAATTACAATATATATATTCATATATTAATGTAATTTATAATAGTATAATATAAATTATATATTTTATATTATATAATTATATAATTTCTGATATTGGATAAAGATTTATTTTATAATAAGAAAAAAATATTTTTTCATAATATGAAATAAATATTACCTGTACGTTAGGAAAAAATATTTTATTTGTAATATTAAATAAAGATTCATTTTGTATTTAGAAAAAAGTATTTTCCTCGTAATATGAAATAGATATTTCCTGCATATTTAAAAAGAAATATCTGTTACTTAATATAAAATAAATATTGTATGTATATTTAAATATTAAGAAGAGATTGAAGCTCTTTTTAATATTATATGTACGTGTATACAATATTTACTGTTATAATACAATTGTTACTGTACTATTCTAGTGTTCATATTACTGTATTCACTTATATTATTCATGTAAATAAACCCAAAAGGGTTTCAAATGCTTATAGATAAAGAAAATAAAGTGGACGGGACTAAAAATTTCTGAAAAGTCATATATATATATTTATATTACAGAATATATATATTCTGAATAGACATTGATATTAGATGCCATGAACAGACCGCGGATTTAATGCGTTTTTAGAGAAAATGTGCAGGTGGAATTCAATACAGTGGTGAGGAAGTTAAAATTATTTAAGATCTATTATTTTTCAGGTTGTTCCAATGATTAAAGTAAGAATTAAATGTCTTTCTGGATGCAGCCTTTCGCAATTAAGCCAGATAATTTTTCTTTTATATAAAGATCCGCAGTCTAATCATGAATTAACCCTTAAAGTGTCTATCGAAAGTACGTTGCTGCTCACGGTGTAATCTCGTTTCGAATTCTGGAACATTTCCTCTGTCAAAACCATCCCCGTTTCCCGTACCGAGAGAGCACATATGTATGTTCCTCCCGCTCCATTCCCCTGAATACTGCGCTTCTGGCCTGAACATTTCTCCCCTGCCAACCGATTCTTTTAGCCAGAGGCTTAGGATGCCCTCTCGAGGAACATGTTCTTCCTCTCTGCGTGCGAATGTCAGCCGCGCGTGTGTGCGTGCGTGCGTGCGCGCGAGGGATCAAGGCCCGCAGGTATAATACGGCGGCGTTTCAATTCCGCTGGAAAGGGGCGAAAGACAGCATGATAAGGGGAGAAACCGGAACGAACAAAAATTCTTGCACGTACACGAAAATATGCAAACAACCCTCGAAATTAAAGTAAGCTATTCACCTGACGCCGGATGGCGCCTAACGGCGGACGCTAGCATTTTATTCAACAATGGAAACGTAACACAGAGATTTTATAGGGTGAACGTACAGGCAATCGGAAAGTTCTGTCCGTTTTCTTTTTACAAAAGGTAGAGCGTTATTTAAGAAAGTAAATGAACAAATACGTTAATCAAAATATTGTCCACCATTAGCGATGATTTTTCCCTATTTTTCTTAGTTTATTATTAATTAGTCAGTTTAGTTAGTTTATTTATTAATTAGTCATCTTTGGAGGATATTCAGTCAGAGATCAATATTTCGACATCTCCGTAAGAATTAAATCGTTCCTCGGCAAGTGTGTGTGCCATTAACAGGAAAAAGTGATAGAAGGTCATAGTCCGGCGAATAAGGCGCAAGGGGTAGGACTTCTCAATGAAGTATTTTACCACGTTTTTCTGTTTGTTCGGTGGCAAATTTTGCAATTGATTTTAAACTAACTTCCTGATGAGCTAGAGACTTGAAATTGCACACATGGTTCAGAACTGGATGACAATGCATTATTCAAAAAAAAATTTTTAAAAAGTCTTACCGTTTCGGAGAAAATAACAACTAAATATTTACCTTTTCATCCCCCCGCGAACTACGTCATCGCGTTCAGCGATCCCCACTTCGCTCGACAACCCTCTCTATTTTACTATGCGTGCGCACTCTGACTCGTCCCCACTCCACGGACCCATTTCCCCCCGACGCGCGAACCATCGGTAGTGTAGTACATCATCGCGCGACGGTCGTGACCGGTAGTGCATCATTGCTTTGTTTATCAAGGGAAATTTACAGTAAGGTTAGTGAGTATATAAAATATTAATAAAGAGTGATACAAGTATTAACACAAGACTAAAAAGCAGAAAATAATTATTTAAATAAAAATAAATTTTTTAAAATACCACGTTTTTAAAAACGCACTAAAAAGTATAAAATAATTTTTCCTAGTGCCATACAGATTCTTAACCTCGTACAGATAGTCCTGAAAATTTGTGATTGTGAATTTTAAATAGCTGTGAAAATACTTGTGAGATTTAAAACGAAAAACGTGGGGCGCATGCGATAGATAATGATACATTTAATCACAAATTTTCAGGACTATGTGTACGAGGTTAGGAATCTGTATGGCACTAGGAAAAATTATTTTATACTTTTTAGTCCGTTTTTACAAACGTGGTATTTTTAAAAAATTATTTTTATTTAAATAATTATCTAACTTTTCTTTGACAACTTTCGTGACGTGGACCGAGCATTGTCGTGAAGCTGAATCACTTTATGCTGTCTCGTTTCATATTCTGATCGTTTTTCGTGCAATACTCGGCTCAAACGGATAATTTTGTCTTTGTAGAGATCTCCTGTGACTGTTTGTGGTGATTCATAGTACACCACACCTTTCTGATCCCACCGAATTACAGAGTGAAGCCTTCTTTCCGTGGGTATTCCGCTTGGGCATCGATGTTGAAGGTTGACCGGAGTCACAAATGATTTTTCGACGTTCAGGGTTGTCAAGATAAATCCATTTTTCATCCCCAGTGACGATACGATGCAGAAACCCCTTTCTTTATTGCCTAGCTAGCAGAATTTCGCAGATGGTTTTTCTTGAGTCTACCTGGGACCCATTTTCTTTTCTTGTAGACCTTTCCTGAGGCTTTTAAACGATCGAGGATAACAGATTGAGCACAATTTATCGCTTCTGCAATTTCTTTTTGCGTTTGACACGGTCTTCATCCACGAATGCCTGCAATTCTTCGTCTTCGAATACTCGTGGCCGACCAGAACGCTCTTTGTTCTCCACAGCAAAATCACCATTGCTCTACATGCTTTATCGAAAACAAAACTATCGCTATAAACGTCTAGAATCATTTCATAAGCTTCAGCTGCAGTTTTCTTCCGATTGAAGTTCACATTGTAAATTCAATTGTGAAATGTTGTAAACTTGCTCTTAATTTAAAACAGTTCTCTTTCCGATGAGAAAAGAGACATTTTTTATTTAAGAGACCAAGAATATCATTACCATTACTAATCAAAATGTTCATTCAATCTTGGTTAGATACTTTGTAAAATTCTGTTCGTGCTTTAACTTCCACATGCAGACATTTTTTCTAGTTTTCTGAAGCTACAGATGTGTTTTTGCAACCGCGACGCGTATATGGAGCTTCTTTATAACAACGAACGCGAAGCTTTATTTTACTGGAAATAGCGTGTACGTGACTCACACCGCTATGATTCTCAGCTCGCCATATAAAGGACCATATTCCCTGGTTTATTGTTTTTCAATGAATTCCGATACAACTGGCAACGACTCCGAATCGCCAATGGATTCGTTTTACTGTCCGTGTTCGATAAATTTGACGTGGCTATCAGAATTAATTCGCAATTCGCGAGGCATGCATAGCACTGGCTCCACGTTAACAGGACTGCCGAGGCGGATACCTTGTGGCAGAGAATTTACCGCGTGGCTGGCGCGACACGCAATGATAAGGGTTGAATTCCTCTGGAGGGAAGTGACTCCGCGTCTAACGCGGCCCGGCCGTCTCGGAGAACGGGGCGAAACGAGGTGATTCCGAGACGTTGTTTATTTTTCCAAGTGAAAAAGGGTTGCCCCGACCGGTCGCGTACGAATAAAACGCAAGTACAAGGTAAAATTTAGTAGCTATTACGAGTAGGGATGTGATCAAGTACCTCGCAAACAGGCTCGAACTTTAATCGATTGAATTCAAACTCTCTACAAGTGCTTCGAAGAATAGAAATACTACTCCTACATATACTCGAACCTTTGACAAGTATTTTGATAAATGGAAGTAATACTAGCAAATATTCTCGAATCTTGTCCGAACAGATTCAAAACTTTTATGAAATTCTCTGATTATTCTAATCATTTTTTTTTTAATTACTTTTCAAATCAATTATGATGTCCTTGTATTTGTTTCATCTACAACATGTGATAGTTTATAGTCGCGGATGTCCGTAAATCGGCAAAATAGCAAATTATTAATTTGATTGGACCTTGACAATGAAATAACAATTACAAATAATACGATAGCCAGCTCGTTGGCTGCTTGTTAGAAGTGGAAAATTATCTAAACTCGCAATATTTCAATCGTAAAAAAGACCCTTTATTATTTTCGCGTGAAAATTCAACAAAGTTACCCTAGATTATCAGAAATTGTACGTGAACATCTTTGTACAATGGCTACTTCTGTACCTTCGGAAAGAGTTGTTGAAAACAGGAAATATCATGAATAAAAAAAGAAATAGGCTAAAACCAAGAGTTGTAAATGAAATACTATTCTGAAATGGTTACGAATTTAATAAATAAAGTGCTTAATCTTTTCGAAACTTGTAAGTACTCGTTCCGAGGTTCAATATCAGTTTGCATAAAACAAATACTTTTCAAATATAGTCGTTGAAACATTATTGCTTTTAAGTAATAATCGGAAACGACGAGATGAAACTTGGTTATTGAAATTGACTCGGATTCATGATTATATAGTGAACTTGATCCCATCCCTAATTACGAGTCTTCGCCACATTCGAACGGTGCCACACCCGATGCGATGGAGGGGATAGAAGGGTTCAAATTATTTTATCCCGTTCTACTTCTGACAGGGACTTTCCATCGTTCACCGGCGCGAAACTTTTATTTGGCTCACGTAACCTGTTACCGAGCGGCCTTAATAATTTAGGGGGCAATAAACTTCATATAATTTTATCGCCGAGGAATTTACAATTTACTGCCGCGCGTAAAACAGTTCCGTATTCTTCCGCGGTCGGGCCGTTTCGATTGTAGCCGGAGCGCTCTTTCTTCTTTTTTACTAATATCGACCCGCAACTGCGAATAAAATATTGCTCGTAAAATAATCCCTCCCACGCTGGAAGATCGCACCGGTGCGGTGCATTCGACCTATCGGGTTAATTGTCCCAATCCGAGCCCGACCCGATGCACAGTAGAGTATTTGCCCGGAAAGCCAGAACAAAAAACTATTTTCGCGTTATTTGTGGGATTCAAGGTTGCCCTCATAACGTAGTACGCCGTTGATCCTCGTGGAGGACCGGCCGATCGGTCGTAATGCATATCCCAACAAAAACATCCTCTAAACAGGAGCCAAGTTATCTATGGCCGTAAAAAGTTGTGAGATCAAACAAAATACGGCCAAGTTCGTTAGTGTTTTCTCCATTACTCCATCAGATACACGATGCAATAAAGAAAATGTAGTTATGCATCAAAAAACACCGATGACTTTAATAACTTCGAAAAAAATGATCTTTAGAAAAAAATATTCTTACCACATATTCGTCCATTGACACCATTGCACATAACGTAAAAAAAATATTTTTTGCGTCACAATAACCTGATGAGATATTTAGGTGGCCTTATTTAAACGGCCTATCCTGTACAAGTTACGCAATAGGCACTGTTGCGCAATATGATTGACCATGAATAGGCCCCTTAACCCCTTAACCTACGATTTACGTTCGAGAACTTTGGGTCGGAAACGTGACGAAGAAACGTAAACAAGTTCGCGCAACCCGTAATATTTACGTTAGGCCCGATCATCGTACACGGGCTATGCCCGTAATATTTACGTTTGGCACAATCATCGTACACGGGCTATGCCCGTAGTTGTAGGTTAAGGGGTTAATGCATATGGAAGTGAACATGATTTATGTGTCAGTTTTGGCCTAGTGTGATGCGTCAATCGGATACAGGATTAGAAAGGGTTAACGTTCCTGGAAGGTGAGTTTTTCACTAGCTTTAACTAGTTTTCTCATCTTCGTAAAAAAGGCCCATTAATGCAATGGCCACACAACTTGCTTTCTTTTTATTCCATATATTCACCGCAGCGTTATCAATCGTGCTACAACTTATTGGGCAACAATATTGTTTCCCGTGGGTGAGCCAGCAATATTATTGCGCAATATATTGACTATAATATTGATCGTGTAAGGGTCGCCTCAGAAGAAATGTTTTAGTCGACTTTTGGCCAAGTTTCATGGCCAAATAGTCCGCTGTGCGAGGTTCGCCGGAATCTCATTTCCGAGAAGCTCACGTATCCTCCGGCGTTTGACGAGGAGCCTCGTAAAGGGCTCTGTGCTCAGACATTGGTCGCCATCGATTGTTTACGCGTAAACGAGAAACTCGAGTGACCTTGCTTGACCCGCGACTTCCGGAACTTTCATCCTGTTCTTAACACCCCCGTCTTATTTGAATTGCAAGGAGGTTCGAGAGGACGCTTAAAGCGAAACCGTCGGCCACCTGAACTCCACCCTCTCCGAGGCTTTTAGCCCATGTCGTAACGATCCCGTGACACGTGGAAGCGTTTTTCATCAGCCATTACGATATCGTGCTATTATTACCGGGCCATTACTATATTTTTCCTATAACGACGCGGAGGGCCACAACGTCAGGGACTTTATAACGGCGTATTTGCATACCGAACAACATAATGGAAAATTAGAGCAACCCATCTATAACGCGCTGACTTTACGCCGATCTCTTACCCGCCACCGCCCCGATTCCTATGACCGTATAACTCGATGACTGACAAACCATAACACGCCCCTTCTCGGCGTCAGCCTGTTGAAAGATTCAGCGCACGCTCTTCGGCATAGAAGTTATATGTGTAAACGGAAGAACCGTTCTGTCTGTGCGAGATCTCATTAAAAAGTCAATAAAGAGAAGCGTTAGCGGACGCGCGGTCAAAGTCTTCGTGCAATATTCATTCAGATTTCAGATTACTCTTTTGGCTCTACCTTCACCATTGCGAGCCTTCCTGAATTAGTTAAACAGCTTATCCCGCAGTTTATTCTTGCCCGTGTATATTCTTCCTATCGCCTGTTTTTTTATTATCCCGATCAATGTGTGTCAGATGAACGCGTTCAGCGTAACGCTTGCACTTCTGAAATATTGATGCACACTATATGTATTACCGTGAACACGTTGAAATCAACGAAATTTATTATTGCGATAACTCGTTTGTGGCTCTGTAGCTTTGCAACATCTATTTGTTTTGTCCTCCTGTAAATAACATTGATGAACATTGAATTTTGGAAAATCAAATGCAGCAAACGATGCCTTATTTATCTACCAACAAGTTAATGATATAATTTTACATTTTGTGTTTAGTCAAAAAAATTATTTTTATGTGCAATGGATATTTTGTTCTCTGGTCAGAAAAATACATCGTCGTTGGAAAGTTGAAAGGGTGGTTTCTCAAAATAAAAGTCTACTCTATCGCGTAGTGTAGTTCGATTTTCTGCTGGACCCTTACTTTTTCAAATAAATTAAAAAATATCATCAAAAAACGGTGCAAAATTATTACCATTGAACATCACTAGATTATGGAAAGTCTAGAGAATCTTTTGGTATAAACAACAATACAATATCTTATATAATAACATCACAATATTTGTTCAAAGTCGAAAAATACGTCTTTTTCCAAATTCAAATTTCTCAAAAACTGTGCGTGTAGGAGAAAAATTAAAAGAAACATGAAAAAAGTTGAAATTTGTTCGACAGTATTATAAGTGGTGATGGGTTCTTGTGATTTGGGTTTTTTTTAATAAAGTGCTAGTGATGTTATTTAAACTAAACCCTTCCACAACCTTCTAATCATTTACAAATTTCGTTATTTACTCAAACTTTGGGTGCTCCGAGAAACTGAACACTTCTCGAATCGGCTGAAATCGTGAACGCAGCTTTTCCCCAGGCCGATTTTTTTCCTGAATTAGACCCAACCCGACCGATCCGCGCCCCAATTATGTAGCTCCTCGTATATCGCGGGAAGAATATCTCGGCGAAAGGGCACCAAAAACATCACGCTTTCAGGCAAGATTAACGCGGCCGCTATTATCTTCGTGAGCGGGAACGCGAAAAACCACGGAACTCTCCAACAAGCCCTAATAATTCATTACGAAAACTGAATCGCTGCTATCGCGCCGGACTCGGTGTGTTTCGGACTGTTTCTTTGGCTGATTTACAGCCGATGGAATCCCAGCTTGTAACACGCTCGTGCACCGCGTCGAAATGAACTGAAATTCGGCTAGCCCGTAAATGCGGAGATATCGTTTTGCAGCTTTTTCGGTTGTGCAACGGGTGTTCCCGGTGTATCGTCGCGCTTTTTCGTGGCAGCTTCGTCGTCGAGACCGTTTACCTATTCGTGATTCAATTCTCTTCAAAACTGTTCAATGTTTAATACCACTGCTAATATCATGTACGAGGTGTGCCACTTAAATAACGAGACTGACCACTTTCCACCACACAACAACATCGGTGTTAGCTAGCTCCATTCTATCTTTTTCTTATTTGCGGCAAAATTGTTAGATTAAGAATTAGGCTAGGTTACTAGTATCTCCGTGTATTAGGATATTCAGTTCTTTGAATAAACAAAGGGAAATTAGTGTCTCAATATATTAGGATATTCAGTTCTTTGAATAAACAAAGGAAAATTTATTATTAATAAAAGGGGGGATAGATATCTTCTTTTTTTACACTGATAATTCTGCGGATAATGATTTTGTTCAATAAAAATAATAAGCAAGAAGTGTCACTTCTGTCACGTGTGGACACTACGATTATCATGACTGAATGGGTGGCTGTAGGTCAAATCGTTAATCAGAAATACTACAAAGAAGTCCTAATGAAAAAGAGTAAGGAAGGAAAGACCGGATTTGTGGAAGAACGAATCATAGATTCTGCACCAGGACAACGCACCAACCCTATCTGTGAACTATTTGCCTGTAGGTCAAATCGTTAATCAGAAATACAATAAAGAAGTCCTGATCAAAAAGAGTAAGGAAGAAAAGACCGGATGTGTGGAAGAACGGCTCATAGATTCTGCACCAGGACAACGCACCAACCCTATCGGTGTAGCAGTTTTCAGCGGACAAGCGCATTCCTGTGCTCGATCATTCTCCGTATTCGCCAGACCTCGCACCGCGTGACATCTATCTGTTCCCAAAAGTCAACAGTGCATTGAAGGGAACACATTTTCAGTCTATTGAGCATGTAAAAACAAAAACAGCGGAGCTGTTGAAGAGGCTGACAACTGGTCACCTCCAGATTTGTTTTAAACAATGGAAAACACGTATGCAGCCATGTATAGATAAGAGAGGAGAGTATGTTGAAGGGCATAAACATGAAATGTAACTTTATATGCACTAAATCACATTTCTCACACCAGTCTCTATTTATTTAATTGCCACACCTCGTAGCAAATAGTTTGCATTTGGGAGGCACATCTAGCTGAATCATTCTGTACTTCTTTCTGGGTCCTCGAAGGTCAGCCATGTTTCATCTCGGTGTTGTTAAAGAGCTGGTTTAAATAACATTTGTCAAACCAGTCTCT
>CM052334.1:9118963-9145639 GCA_028455595.1 Lasioglossum vierecki
CTTTTGTTATGCTCGATTATATTTATTTTTAGCTGTGCTACCTCCCTGATCTAATTAGTACCGCCCATTTTGGCCAACTCTATACACACCTAGAAATATACCACAATTAAATGGAAATGGTTCGAGGAAAGACAAACTCATGATAAACACTTGAAATAATCAACTTGCCTCAGTTCCAATTTCGTGATATGCTCGTATCATTTTCGATTCTATGAACCTTCTTCACTGGGCAACCTTGCAATCACGATCACTTGTGAAATCAAATTGAATATCAGGTATTTTAGAAATCACAATTGTACCATTTTTGTCTTACATTCTGATATAGGAGCCACCCCTTAAGTTTTCCCCCGCATGTGGTCGAACACTCTGCCTAATTAACCGCGGATAAATGTTTAACCGACCACAGGTAGGTCCGTTCAATTTTCCGTTGCAAATATACGCACGGTTTCCGCTGTCCAGCAAAATCGACGTAACAACATAATGAATTTGCATGATCGCTCACCGAACGTCAACCGGCCGCAGAAGATCCCCGGTCGCCCAGGCGTGGCTGCCTCGCAATATCGTCGAGTGTGCTCGTCCGAACTCCTGGAAAAACGAGAAGACGAGTTTGTTTCGATAATTTATGGTAAAAGTTGGCGAACAAGCAGAATCTGGTGGGACTAGCATTCGCCCCTCCGCCTCGCCCCCACCCCGTTCCCCGCCTCGTCCAAATCGAACTTTACGCGGGCTAATTATCGAGGAACGCGGTGGGGTTAGTAGCTGTAAAAATGGTGGAAGTTGAGGATCGTTATCGCGCGGCATAGCACACAGTGTGAAAACTTTAAGTGGGTCGATTACGAGAGATACCGAAATAATTTATTGCGATACCGTTCCCCGTTAATACATAATTTCCCGCGCAAGGTTTTGCATAGGCTGCCGCGGAATTAAAGTTCGATTAATCGTTCCGGTGGTTTTCAAACAGGGGACAGGGGCATCATTCTTCAACAGGGACCGCGAGAGAGAGAGAGAGGGAGAGTATTTCGCTCGACCGGCTGAGAAACAATTAATCCCCGCAAGACGCGAAACGATAACTCAGTTTGTTGCCGGGCGACGCGCGCTTTGCAAATATCCTGCCGAGAATCCCGGACGATACAGCAATTTCAGGTGACGCCCGTGACGTCGAATTATACCTATGAATATTAATTAGATTTTCATGATCCAGCCGAATACCTGTGGAGAACGGAATCCGGCCTGCACACGCTGCTACGCGCCGCGAGTTTGTGTTGCCAGTTGTGATAGACAAACGTTGTAACAAACGCCTCTGGGTCGTGGATCAGCGTTTTATCAACTTCCGAACTGTTCGTGCTGTTATGCCACTCATCGGACCTATTCAGGATTGCCAGATGAGAGGGATTGGCTAGAATCGAGGGGAAACAGTTACCCTCTCTCTCTACCACTACAGGATCATTCATGTGACTGTGTGACACGTGCACGACCACGGACCTAAAGCACAAACCGTAAAATTCTACTGGTTTGTCAGGAAAGACAGAAGGGGTATCAACTTGTCGGCCATCTTGACTTGGCCACAATGTGGTGCGCTCTATCGGCGACTTTAAATACTAGTGTAGCGTCTGCAGCACGTGGACTGTAGAATACACGCGATCGCGGTACGCCAGAATTATTTTGTGTCCGGTATACGTGGGGTAAAGTTGGTAAATCATCATGGCTTTGTGTTTTCTGCGCGTTGATACACATTAATTTATAAAAATACCAGCGTGTATTAGAAAGTATGCACAAAAATATCATCGGTGAAGAGTTATGGACAAGCTAACACAGATGTCAACACTAGCGGACCAACACAACATGGCCGCAGTCAACCATCTCCACCGTTACCATCTCTCCTCGCTCGCTTGAAGCCTCACTCAAACGAGAGTCTCTCGTTTTCAGGATTGCAAGGGTTCTATTAGATAAAAGCATGCGAGGACTTACGGTGGGAAAGAGAGTACAGGAGAAAATGCGTACATAATCGACAAGAACATGTGTGGTTCCGTGATCGAGACAGGGATTCGGGCCTAATACGCAGAGTAGGTCCCCGTTTCCCTAGCCCGATCAAAGTCGATGTGTAGGGGGCGGCTCATTAGCTGTCACGGGACTGCGTACGCAAAAGTATTTTTTTTACCACTTTCTTTAACAAAAACAAAAAGGAGACAATACATACAGTGGGTCCCTGTACTTCTCTTTCGCCGGATAGATGGAAGAAGGAAAAGAGTTTTTAAACCCTTGGACGGTGGTGTTTTAGTGGGTATGAGTAGGGATATAATTACAAAGTACATAAGATTGTTTAATTGTCGAGCAGAAAAGGCTCGACATATAACGTGTTAATAGAGGACGCTGACCCATCATCGAAAACAACGGGTCAATTCCATCCAGGTCTCGAAGCATCATCGTCGTCGAACGCTGTTAGCACTGGGCTAAATGTTCGTCGAAACATTCGTTTTCTTTTTTTGATCGATACTAAATAAAAGTCCATCTTGTTTGCACGAAAGTCGGTTTAGTGGTTATTAAAGTTTCTCTGTACAATGCTCGGAATCTTAAGTTCTTTCGAGCGGAATCGGCGCGGGGCGCGACGGGATTCGTCGCGAGTAGAAGAGAAGCGGAGAAGTTTTTGCGCGGCAATAATGTCGCACGACGACACGACGCGCCGCGGGCGATCTAATAAATCGGGAATCCACTTTGCCCGCCGTGAAACGAATACTGCCCCCGAGGTATCCCGGGATGATACGTGTGCATTAAAGTCTCATTCGCGCCACTGTCCTCGCGTTCACACTCGAGTATCCAGAAACGTAGGAGAACGCGAGCGAACGGTGTGTGGCGGTCCGATAAATCATTATCATTCAGTACCTGCGGCGCAGCGCGTCGTGTGACGATACAGGTTCGTGTTAAAATAGCGAGCAATCTCGGACATGGGAGAGCCAGTCTGTCGCCGGTGCGCCGTATTGGTTTCCTAATCTCTATTTCCCATTTCGACCAATGACGTCAGGATTTGTCAGCCCGACGCCATAAAATTCGTTAACGCTCTGTTCGCCATTTGCCGGGCACCACTTTTGTCCGGCGGATAACGATCATGCGAGAGCTTTCCCCGGCTGCTTCCGGTAAGTGGATAATGATCGGGACTGCTTTCATAAAATTTAATTATTGTTATCGGCGAATCGATTCTCCATTGCGGACAGAACTCGACGTTATCGCCCCCGATGTTTCTTTATACCGATCGACCTCGGTATGATTGAAATCTCTACGATCCAATTATGAACCATTATATATTCGAGAGAGAATTTAGAACGTTATTAATCTTGCACAGGCTGTTTCTGTTCTTCGGCGAATTGGTAATGTGTACGTTCGCCGCTGGTTAAACTCGCTCTCTCCGTTCAACGAAACATGAATATTGCCTTCTACTCTTTCGAATCGATTCATTCAGTCGCTGTTAAGCAGCCACCCCGAAAGACATAAACGATTATATTTTCGGCGCAATGTCATTATTAATGGATACGTATTGAAATTATTCAACGCCTTGTCATTCAATCTGTTATCGTTGAAATATATACTGTCTCGTATGATCTTCCAAGTGAAATACCGAACACACTATCTGTCAATGATTATTTCATCAGTTTTCGAACTGTTCATGTTCCGTCACTTAGGATTTTCGATAAATCTCTCGACACCTATTGCTGTTTCAATTGAAATTCATTTTTAAGAATTAAATATTAATATTTACCTTCACGTGACTTTTTGAATAACGATTGAGTTAGCTCTAGTTGTTGAGAGATTTATTGACAATAGTCATGGACATAATTCCAAACAATATTTAATAACTAAATAATTAATTAGTTTATCGATCGTAATTTATCTTTCGAATATTTTATTTATATTTTATTTAAATATTAATATTTAAAATTTAATAATTAACGATTGACAAATAGAAAAAGAAAAACGATACTAAAGACTTACTCTTCAGACGTTCAACTACGTCGGAAAAAATTTTGAAATCGACTTCTTTCCGACTTTCCGTGCGAAATATAATACCTCGCTGTGCGTCGAAAGCTATTCTCTCTTTCTAAAGTCGGCTGCAGGGCGATTTGCACGGTGCACAATGTCTGCCGACCCATCCAACGAATTTCTAAAGCCTCCCGGAAGAGCGCTGATGTATCGGTCCCAGCGGTCATCAATCTCCAATCGATTCACATCTTGTTAACTCCTAATAATGCCGGGAGGACACCCTTCCAATCTCGGGTTCATTGTGCGGCGATGCGTGTACCGAGAAAACGTTGCGATGAACCCGTCACGCACCGCCGAATGACCGGCGCGGCGCGCAAGCAGGGAAACTGGCATCGACACGTGCACGATCAGTCGAGCCATAAGTGGCTGGAAAAGATACACGGACGTCCCTGGGTGGGATCGGGCGACGACCAACTTTCCTCGATCGATGAGTCGTTGACGGTGACTTATGGCAGCTCCACACCCCTCGACACCCCTCCACTCCCCTCGGCTCCCGTGGCTTTCTCTCTGGACCTCTTTCCTCGCGATTTACACGGGAATCGAGCTGGACGACGTCTCTCTTTCGCAAGAGCTGCAGACTCAGGCCTGTCGCCGGAAAAACGTCAGGACCCGTTCTCGGATCAACCGGAGTATTTCATCGGCTCCTTTTCTTGTCGGATGGCGCGCGCGGACCTACACCCCTGCCGCCCCTGCAGCCTTCGACTCGGTTCGCGCGTCATTAATTTTAACGATCGTTAAAACGACAGCGTGACGATTGTGCGTCGGTCCCGTCTTCGAGTCACGCGAAACAAGGGCTCGCCCTGTTGATAAATGGCACCGAGGGAGCTTGCGAGACGGGAAATGGAAAGGACACGAGTCGCCGAAAATTCGAAGGGTTCTCTGCCCGATAAAGAATGTCGCCTTTAAAGAGCTCGAGTTTTTGTAAATGAATGTTCTCCACGAAAACCCGGCCCGCTGGCTTATCGCTGATATATTTTATTAACCCCTTGGCCCGCGAAGTATATGGATGTGCTGAAAAGGGTTCCATTCCTTATTTGATTTGTCAGTCGTGCAGGCTCTATAATTAAGCGTACAGTTGGCAATACTTTCAATTTCTGTTAAATAATATTTGACTTGTTTCCTCGACTTTTCTCGTTGCTTCATTAAATTAGTTTATCCACTAGATTACTCAAGAGGTTACAAATATTATAACCCTAATATTTTTCGAATCTTAACAATTTTAAGTTTACTCAATAATCTTTTGTCAATTCACAGATTTTTTCATAATTCTAATTCTTAGTTTATGAATGGAATGATTTTGTAATTTATTTTAATGAATTCTTTGTATAAATCATCGACTGATGACAATTTTGGAAATTCGAGCGTTCACAAGCATTTTCTTAATTTCGTTCAGTTGTTATCTTACTGTTAAAAACTCTCATTGTTGCGAAGCGTTAGAAACACGAGAACTGATGTGTATGGAAGTAATTAAATACCTTGTCGTTAACCCATTTAGACCCACCGTACCATACACGGTACAGTGCATTAACTAAAAAGAATGAACTGCCATATTTTACATTCTGAATATGCATGAGTCCACTATACCATATATTGCCGGCAACCATTACATGAATTTATTTTTTTCAAACAACCTTAATGTATCACAGAAATTTCTATAAAATTGTAACTGGTTTCTAGATCTAAATGAGTTAAACATGTTACTACGCATAATCGCACATGTGATGCCATAAATTATACCAATAAATAAGCCTTAGAATGAAATACATGATAATCTCACAGTGTTTCGAATAGAACGATACATACAGGGTGTCCCAATAATATTCTACTACTCAAATTCTTAGTTTAATTAGTGATCAGTATGTTAACATTTTAAAATATTTTTTTCCAGCTCTCTCCATGAAAATGAAACCATGTCGAGTCCCATGAATCAAACAATTTTCGTCGAAACCATTCTTCATTGATTGAATATGATTTTTCATTTGTTTCAGCGATGTAGTTGTTAAAATGTACCATTCCATTAAAAAAACACATACACATCGTTTCAATCTCAATTTTTATCATTGTATTGAACAGTACTCCCATGAGGCGATAAATATTAAAAAATTTCTCGTTTTCATTTTGGTCAGTTCGGTATATTTGCAGAATCTACATATTAGATTGTTGCATATGAAGCATCCAATTTGCAGCGTTAAACGAACGTAACTTTTGTCTAAATAATATTTATTCATCAAAGTAAGCACCATTCTGATCAATTTACTCAACGAATTACATGCCTCGCGATTGTATCACAGGGGAAATTGCATTTTTTTGTTCGTTCGCATTCATCATTCACGAGATTGCCATCTCCATTTTTAACTTTCTCTACCTGTTGATTATGCGGTGGTTTCGTACTTTATCTCACGGTCGTGTTTACTTTTTTTATTAATTTGTAAGGTTAATATGGCCATTACAGGACACGCGTTCACACTCTTGCGGTCTCGCCGTCACGCTCACTTGTTTCCTGTCTGGGCTAACTGTACCGATTACTGCGGTATCATGCTTCGATCGTAGTTTATTTTATTAAAGTGTGAATGAAATTGGATAGTCGCCATTCTTCTCTACAATTAGGATTACATTCATTTAGTTTCTACAATTAGAAAAGAACGGTAACTATATAATTGATTAATAAAACTGTATTCTTTTTTTCAAATCGGGTACGAACTTATACAATGATCTGATAATTTTATTCCTAATTTATCATGAAATAATAATATGTATAAGCATTTGATGGAAGAATATCTTCGGAGTACAAAAAAAATTGATGGATCTCAAACCCGTCAGTTTTAGACAATTTATAGGATGTCAGATTTATATACTATTAGATTATTACTGATTCAATGTTTCAAGATTTTCTATAAATGTTTGTTGTATTTAAAAAGACGACACGTGCGAGTATTTTTTATGCAAGTATTTTTATCATTATCATTGATATCTAAAAAAATTATTTTCTCCTTTTAAGTGTATTTTGACATAAGCTTTTAAATATTGTTTTATTTTCTACTTTTTAGTCTACATTACCGAGCGTAGTTAGTAAGGCCCGGGTTCGATTCCCGCTGAGGTACTCTGCTGAGATTTTTTTACTTCCTAAACACACAATTAAAAAAAATTTTCAAGCTTTCAAGTTTCTGGCTCATCGAAAAGTGGAAAAAAGAACGCTGTAATAATGTCCCTACACGATATTTCTCCGTACAGAACACAGCCGTCGGCAAAATATCGCTAATTTACTGTACCTCTACTCTTTCTGAGCCGCCACATCCCCGAAGTTGTAACACTAGGGGAGACAGCGCTGTGCACATGACACCTTCGTGGCGTCAGTCGAGGTGGTGAAAGAGGGAAGATCGCGGAGGTGGTTTCGGCGAAACCAAGTTGGATCGCAGCTAGCGAAAGTTTTTAATTAAATCGGCCGTGATCCGGCGCGGCTGCGAAACTGGCTGGCCGTGTAATGTTGCCAAAATCCCGTTAATTGCGAATTCGCGAGCTGCCAGCGTCACGCGGCACGTGCCAAAAATCCTTTCAGCTCCTCCTTTTTCCTCCGATCTATTGATTCTGGCGCTTGCAGTCTCGACGAATGCGCCTCTCGCGCGTCGTCCAACGACCTCTCTCTCTCTCTTGTTCTCTCTCCATGGCTTCTCTTCGTCCTACCTCCTTTAATGGACCCGCAGTTATAAGCAGCGATCGGAGCCACTCGAGAACGAGCCACCGCTTTTTGTTTAGCGCTGCCACGTGCGTGCGCTTCTCGAGAACCGTGCAATTATTCGCATCGCGTCGCGATAGGCCCGCACACAATCGAGATGCAGAGGGGTCGATGCCAGCCCGTTCAATAACAATTATTATTGTTCCCTTTCCAGCACCCTTTCACGATAGTTGCGACACTCTCAAGAAGCAGGCCGGCTTCTACATAATTAATGAAATCATTTCGAGGTTCAGACGACCGAGATTCCGCCCCCGTATCGCCGGTTAATTTCGTTATCAATCTATTTAAAGGTCTCCTCGAAGAATTTTAGCGTGCCAGGTCGCATTACGGCGTTCCCTGCCCTCCGATGATGAAATTTAAACGGTCCGAACTGACGCGTCCCGGATGTCGTCCAATTACCAGAAAAATGATCAGAAGTTATCGGAGAACCTGATGGAAATGTCTATCGAGCAGTTCTTCGTTTTCTTCTGTTAATGCCTTCGCGTCATTTAGAACGCTCGTGAAATGTCCCTCGATCTTCGTTTTTAATATTACCCCGACAAGAATGATTGGAATACCGCTCCACCCCTCCCTTTTCTAACGCGATCGCTGACGGTTGCTTGATTTTACTCTGCTGAATTAGGCTCTTCAAACGGTTGACTCGGTAGAGACGAAAGTCACACTATGGGAAAGACGACTGTACGTTGATTTGAAATTTAGGTGTTCGATGGAAAAAACGGTACGATGAAAATATACGAGGCATTAAGGAGTCGGAAGCTGCCGTTCAGTTTTTGCCGGATATTCCAGCAACAGATACTCGATATTGGCGAAACGTTTCGACAAATATCGAGCACTCTTTCCTGGAAAAATGTGATCCACCATATGTATCCCGAACATTTATTGAGATGGCGTGCCAGCGCTGCGTGAAAATAACAATAAAAATTTGTAAACTCTCAGGAGTAATTTGCACTACATACAAGTATGTTCGTTGGAAGCTTCGGTATAATTTAAACTTTTAGAGTGTCACTTTTTAGTAGACACAGCGGATTTTAAAAGCGTTAAACAATCGGGAAATATTTTCAAAATATTGTACATTCGGAAACATCTGTTTTGATAAATATGTAGAAGCGTTAATTCAAATGCCGTAGTTCAATGAAGAAATTTCATGAAATATCCGGGTGGCGAGTCGCCATCTATAACCCCTCAACGATTCAAATTTAATTAATCGATTGTCCCTCGAATTTCAATTCCCCCTAATCCCTCATTGAAACCACGCGAAACTATGTGTATATCCGTCAATCGGAACTACTATGTGATATAATTCAATCACAGTGACGTGCGGATATTAATTTCGTCAATTCACTGACCACGCTGAATGGGTTAAAATATTCATACGAAAGTGTACACAAATTACAATCTCCATGGGCGCATTGATACTGAAATTAATAGACTATGGAGGTTTGGGAGATGAACACTGGATCATTTTAACCTATCGTAATAGCCTATGTGCATAAGGTTTGAAAATTATATGTGTAACAAATACACACACTATATATAATCAAGCCACGTTGAATAATGTTGAATGGAGTTATTTTATATAAAATATAGCTATTTTCTTTTTCGTCAATATTGATACAAAATATCGATACTCCATTATTATTTTTATAGCGACTTAGGTTTTCAAAAATCTTATTGATTGCAGAACTTTTTTTGCTCGAGCAAGAATCAAATTTCCAATCTCCAAGGTGGTCCCAGATAGAGACAAGAATTTTATTTTTAGACAAGAATATTTAACGAAATTAATACAAAAACTGTTAGAAAACACAATTTTACAGAGTTTAGTACGATTTTTATTTATTTCAGATCTACAAAGACTACGAAACTGAAAATCAGATTTTTCATGACTTCACGTTCTTAAAATGTTCCTATAAAAAATTTCATAAACATCCGCAGTCTAATGACGAGCGATTGAAATCAATTTGTCTCATCGATAACTGTTATAAGTGATCATTCAACATTCACCAACAAGAGAACAAATTTTCGGTTACTTACAATCCTCATTTGTATCCAATACGATTTTAGTCGATGGAATACTTGTTGTTCCATGACTTTTGTTCTTTTCTATTAATAACAATTATGGTCCCTGGTTCTACGATATACGCAAAATTTTTAAATCGACTTTTCACCGACTATCCTAGCCAAATACCCTACTGTGAGGTGTTAGAAGAGAATCAGAACCACAGGATCGAATCCTGAAAGGATCGTGGGGCGTTCGCACTGTTTATACGAATCCTTTATTCGGTCCTCGGGGTAACTAACGAGCCGTGGCTGGCGGGGATCCATTGAAGAAAGATCTCCGCGAGCTTTAACGCCCGCGGGAAGCGAGGAATTTTAAGCGAGCTCTTAAATTTACTCGCCACCTCGCGGATAAAGCGTGGGTTATCGAGTTATCGAGTTAGGCTGGCGAATATAAGGCTTACAACAGGGTGGTCTTCAGGGCGAAGCAAGTTTCTCCGGTTTAGGAGTGAGGAGGCAGAGGGCGAGTATTGCCGATGATTCACCCTTCGGTTTAAAATGTAGGTAGCCGGGAAACCGGGGTTACCGCTCGGAGGGTTGGAGAGAGCGAGGACGAAGTTTCGGTGGATGAGGTTTATCGAAGTTACGTTATTGAATCGCAGCGCGTTGTTCACTTTCGAGAGGCTGTGGAGTTGTTGCTCAACGGAAAGTGTTTTTCAACTTGGAGGACCGGCGCGCCGTTCCGAACGCTGATCGACGTTCCCTGAATGACCGTTGCCACGGGAAAGTACTATGTAAAAACGTGACAATGTTCGTAAGCTTTCGCTCGGACGATTTCTTTGAGAGCCGCTGCTTGTTATATTTCGTCACCGAGTCGCGGAACTGTGTGCATCTAGAGCGGGAAACATTGTTCGAGCACTTGCAAAATAGACACTTGTACGTGTCAGTTGCTGACTCGACGGACAGTGAGATTTTACTAGATTGAAGCAATTTGCTTGAGCGCAACAGTTTCGAGGGTTCAACAGTTTTCTGGCGCCTTAGTAAAACTGTAAAGACGCGTTCATCAGCTCTCATACTCTCCTGAAAAGTATACGAAGTCCTGGAATAATAGTTTGATAAACTACGCTTCGCCCATTGTATCAGTGAATGTTGTTTTGTTTATGTTGCGGATCCTATAGGCCAAAGAAGAAAGAGATGATTTCCGAAAAGTCAGTTGCTATCTGTACATCAACTTTCTTTGCTAAAACAGTTGCTTAAAACTGCCGCTTTGCTTGAGCTATTAAAACAATACGCTACAAACTGCAGCTTCGCTTGAGCTATTGAGCTAAAACTATTTGATTCTAGTTTTAAGCTAATTATAAGTGGTGACGGGTTCTCTGATTTGGGTTTTTTAATAAAGCGGACATTTGATTATTGACGTTTAAAATTGAACTTAAAGTGCTGATGTCGTTATTTAAACTAAATCCTTTACAGTTTATGTAATGTCGCAGTCTATGGAAACAAATTTTACAACAGGGACAGTGTTGTCGCATTCGCCATGTTAATGTGCTACAGTGAAAATAATTTTCGAACGACGAGCTTAATTATAAATGTGGGAGCAATGAAATTACGAATCCACTATTGATAAAGACTGAAGATTTCCTTCTTACGAAAGAGCACGAATGGATCTTTAATAACGAATACCGAAGAAATTACGAAGTCTCGCTACTTAAGCACACGCAATAATATTAATTACAAAAGTCAGCCACTTTGCTCGAGTACAAAGTCTCTTCAGGCTTATTATTTCATTAATACTACCGAACTTTCGAGCCCAACTTCTTGAGCCTCTTTGTACGTTCCAGGAAGCCTCAAATTAAAAAACTTCTTTGAGTTATTTAAATCTCTCTGCGAGATATCAATCTATTGCTTTACCATTTACCATTTAACAAATTCAGCGTCTAATTTTTATATGGTACTATTAGACACCATTATAAATATGCATTACACTTTTCAGTTAATCAAATGTTACCTCAATAATATTTTCAAGTGATTACACTTTTCATAAGTATAAATTACAACACTTCGCGAAAATAGAAATTGTTTCGATAACTACTATCCTGGCAACTCGTAGTTATAATGTTCGCCGTTATGACTGTAGAATGGGACAAAGATGTCAGTAAAAGTCTAAGGAACTTAAAATATGAACGCGTCTGGCTCATCCATCATTCGTGTCGTTTAAACATCTGCACACTGTAAAAAGACAATGGACGAGTAGCCTTCCCGAGCGTTCGATATGTTCTTATAGATCTCAATATCTCGACGTGGCTTTTATCAGAGCTAGAGACGTGTCTCACGTACGTTACAAAAAGGTTGATGTCTGTATCATTTGTGTCAAGCTATTCTAACCCAAAATAATAATAATAATAATTCCACTCTACATTAATTTTGTCTCTTTGTACGAATATCAAACTGATATAATACCTCGTACATCCCTTAAATGTTTAGTAATTCATCAGATCCCAACATATTTAATAATGTAAACAATATTTCGAATAATGGTATAACATTAAAATCAATCTAAAGAAAAAGGAAAATAATGATATAGCAATCTTTAGTAGCGACTCTGAATCACCGAGTGCTAAGGGTTAATAATCCTTTTAGCGGTGGCTCCGAGGCACTATTCGACTTGTATTTTTCGGAAGAAAATCCACGGTGTTTCGACTGACGCGAAAAGCGCTGGACCGAATTAACCGCGTAAGTCGAGAACCTATAGTATTCGCAGACTGGATAGAGGGGTGGAGGTTGAAGCTGCCATAGTAAGGTGCGCGAAATGGTTATGGACCGTGGTGATGGGAGGCATAGTAGCCAACTATATCCCCATCGAGGAGCCTCTCGAACGTCTGCAAACGGCTGCATCCGAGCAATTCCGCGGAACGACTTCGGACACGCAAGGACTCAAGAGCAAGGCCGCCACCTTGGGCCGTTAAGCGCAGCAGCTAAAAGACAATTCAAGATCCACATGGCGGTTAAGCAGTAACTCCCCAAGGAAATATTCGCTGCAGTTGCACCTTCCCAGCCTGGTATTCCTGGTCGAATGTCTCCGATGGAGTCAGGCGCAAGTGGCAGATAAAAAAGGACATCTAATCCGAGCTAGGATAGACATTGAATGGGTCTGGTGATCGTAACAGGAACGGCGGATCGTATCGGTGCTTTCGGAGCTGGTCATCGAAACCCCGAAGTAGCCGCGCTTGTCCTGGTCCTCGAATAGGGGGCGGATAGGTGAGCGGGGTGTATCCTCGCGGGGGATTCGCGTTAGCCCGGGTGCATATCCGCGGACACATACATAAATGCATTATTCAGACAGCACGGGCATGGGCACAGGCACCGACTGCACCGACACTGTGTGGGTACTGCATTTGCGTTACTTCCACAAGATTAAACTTGCATGCGACGCGAGGCTATGAAGTATAGTCGCAGACGGCGTGGCCGACATGCGACTTGCCCTCGGACAAAGCCGAGACTGGTTCGCTGGCACCCTGTGTGTCGTCGTTGCAACTCGCCTCTTCTCCCTGTCCCTTCGTTTCCCGCCTTTCGCCTTTCCCGACACCCTTTCCATATACACTTTCACCAAGCCCCGCGACCGCGCCGACAAATTTCGATTTTATTACACTCTACCCCGTCCTCATCCCTTACACATATCAAACAGAAAGAGACAGAACCAGAGACCCGGAGGGAGTCACATTCGGCTGGATTTCGGTCGCCTTCCTATCTTTTCCCGACTCTTTTTCCCCCTTTTTTTCGTTCTCACCCTCCGCTGGCAAAGATCTATGAACAGCCAACCCTGGCTGTGATCTATGCAACGTTCTCGCAAGCTGCTGGGATTTTATCCGTTAGTTGTTTAACAGCTACTACCCACGGTAGCACGGTAGGCTATCTCGTTCCATATCTTCCTCCACCGAGCTTTTTCTGCCATATTTCGACGGACGTTGATCGATTCGACAATCTCCGTCAACGTTGTTTTTGCATTCACGCCTACGGCCGATACGTTTTGATTCTCCGCGGATAGATTCGACCATGAGCAGCGGTCCTAGTGTTCGGCCACTTACGGCAGAAAATTAACAATATTGGAACCCGCCATTTTTGTGGCGTTGAAAATGGTAGCTGTTTATTTAGATTCCACATAAAATGCAGTTGAGCACACTGACGTATATTTGAACAGGAGAAGCTCGTTGCACCAGAGAAGATTTGCTGAAATATCAACTTTTCCATATCGACTGTTTTCATCACTTTTCCAAACGACGAAATAAAAAAGTTTTAAGAAGTGCCTTTTTTCTATTTTTGCACGTATCCTTGTTAATTGTAATTTTTGTCAAGTCTTTTCTTCATATCATTTCGTAAACCAATGTTTATGTAGAATTATAAAAATGCGTGCTCATAATTATAAAAAAGTTATTCGGTTGGAAAAGATGAACGAATATTTTGTACATCCACTCTAAATGCGTATTTGAATGTCTTTGTCCGCTAGAACGGTAGCTCGCTTTCAGAGGTAGAAATGGTCCCAAACGTTTTGATTGGATCGATGAAAGGTGAAAGAGGAAGACAAACGAGACGGTAACGTACCGACATATATAGGTACTTGTTCCACGTAAGTCCATATTTGTACTTGAGCTTATTGTTACGGGTAACATCCGCATAGAGGTATCCGGGGTTCAGAAATATCGATTCGCAAATAATGGATGCCGCTTCCAGCTGGAAACCGCAGTAAATCCAAATATCGACACCGGCCGCGAAAGCCTCGGATCCACAAATTTTTATCGGCGGTGAAATTGGTCCCGAGTATTCCGGCTAGGAACCTTATCACCTAGTACTCCCAGTATCCCGAAAAAGGAACATTTTGCAGCTACACGCGCTTCGAAAATATCGAGTCGAGTTCGCGAATATTCGCTTTGAAATAGTTTCACTTCAAACTGGAATAATCTAGAATATATCTGCGGTGTTATAAGTACATATTGTACATATTGTACAGATTGCACATATTGTACATATTGTACATATTGCACATATTGCACATATTGTACAAACTATACATATGGTACGTATTTTATAAGTGGATAGCGGACTTTCATCCAAAATTAAAATTTTCTACCTGCAAAGTACAACACCGTGTTATTCCTTTGACCTCTAGATATTGATTTTAAGAAATAGGTAAAAAAGGTGCTTTGAGTAAATTGTACATCTTCAAATCATAACATAAGCTAACTAACACATTAAAGTATATATTCGTGCAATTAAATGTTACTTTTCAGTGAAAACAAAATTTTAAAAAATCTTACAAGCAAAACTGGTCAAAGGTGCAACACTTTCTCCTACTCTGAGCACACCCAGTACCACCCTTGCCCTCTCGACTTCTTGTACTAGTTGGAATTATAGGCATTTCAACAATACTGGTTGTTTTTTGTTTCCTTCAGAGTTGGCAAACTGGTCCTTCGAATTGAAATTATTTTTATTCAAACATTCAAAGTCCGAACGATCTTCCGGATCGACCGCGGAAATTAACACCATGATTATTGGCCTTGCTTCCCCACAGTTTCCAATTAGCGGATTAACCGTTGAGAGACGAAGTGCTGGCCGTCACTGAAGATTTCGAGACCGGTCCATCATGCGTATCTTGTTTCGCGCCTAAGTTCCGTAACGCGTGATCTGATGTCGATAATACTGGAGAGTGGCTGGGCGTCGGCGGAGGTACATAGTTCAATCGATTCTGACGGTAGCGTTGAATTTCGGGGGTCTGGATGCTAACTCGGATCCCTGTTCCCCACGGTTCCGATAGAATTTGCAGGTTCTTGGGAAACTTTGCTCCTTTAAACTTTAATTCCGAGGGCTACACGTGAACGTTCCCTCGCGCGAATCCCGAGCGAGCGTCGTCGCCACCGATCCCAGGGGAAAAGGGTTCGTGGATCAAGGAAGCAGCAGGAACCCTAGGGTGCTCGCGCGCTCTGCAAACCTGCGACCAGTGAACTTTTCATGGACGCTTAGAAGAACGGACCCAAGTTGCAGCGGAGTATATGGATAAACTTTCGGTCCTGCTGACCGTGGAGTTTTCCGGTTATTTGCATGCGACATGCATGCCCGCCGCGGAAATTGATCCATCGACTACTACCCCCATAAAACTTCGCCTCGCCGCGGAACACTTCATTGGAGCTGAGATTAATGCCAGCCTGTACTCGCGTCACTGTAGACTCTCTGTTATACACCGTCGCGTCCCAAACTGCTAAACTTGGACCGATCCAGCTGGATTTAGAGTTCCGGGATGTCATCATACTGTGTGTCCACCTCTTTCCCTAGTATAGCAAATATCAGTATTCCACGGGTGTGTTTTTTATACTTCTGATTTCTTGATTGCAAGCCAGGTCCGAAAATACACAGATGTACAATTTACAGTAAAGTACTCATCTAATTCCTTGAGGACCGTCTTGTTTGAAGGTTCCTACTGATCTGACTTCTTGAGGACTGTCTTGTTTGAAGGTTCCTACTGATCTGACTTCTTGAGGACTGTCTTCTCTGAAGGTTCCTACTGACCTGACTTCTTGAAGACTGTCTTGTTTGAAGGTTCCTACTGACCTAATTTCTTAAGGACTGGCTCGTCTGAAGGTTCCTACTGACCTGACTTCTTGAGGACTATCTTGTCTGGCGATTTCTACTGATCTAATTCCTTCAGGACCGTCTTGTTTGAAGATTCCTACTGACCTGACTTCTTAAGGACTGTCTTGTTTGAAGGCTCCCACTGATCTGACTTTCTGAGGACTGTCTTGTCTGAAGAGTCCTACTGATGTAACTTCCTGGGATTGTCTTGTCTGAAGGTCCCTACAGTCCTCATTTTCTATAAAGCAGGAGAATTGGGGTCTGAAACCTGGGGTCTACAACCTGTGATTCACAGCCTGGCATCTAGAGTGGGGTCCACAAATTTGAGTCTGCAGCCTAGCGTCAAGACTGCAGTATCGCAGATCCTTTGCCCCACGTCGGAATCACTGCCATCTCCTGATGAACGATCAGTACATCGCAATCGACCGTAATATCGGTAAAATTTGTGTTGGTTCTCCTGCACGAAGTCCTATTATCTGATCTTTTCCAGGGAAACATTGTACAGAATCTTTGATAAAATCACAAGTATACGTCGAACAAGAGGCCTCGAAGCACCGGCGTCGTCCTCCACTGGAAAGTTCTCACGAAGAGACGGGCTCTGGCCACGAGGTTCGTCGTTAACCGGCTTAAGCGCGTAAAATACAGCGAAGTGGAATAAATCGGCGTAAAGCGTAGCAAATCAATTCCGTCCGCGATTTCCAGGCTACGGCTGTCAGAGGTACAAACCGGCCCGAGTATTTAAGCGCATACTACGTCGACTTGCAACCCTACCCGACGACGATGAGAGGGGTGAGGGCAGGTTACATTATTCAAAAGTATCGGCGCATTGCAGGCTACGTAAGGGGACTTGAATTATGCACGATTTATTAGCCTTAGGAGAGAGTCCCTCGTGGTGATTCGTGCTTGTGTACACTGTATATCTCAATTATATTAGCCTCCCTGGAAAATTGATACCCCCATTCTTGCTGGAGTGCGCCCGATCCGCTTGTTAATGTCATCCGCGTCCTGCGAATCAGATCCCTTGTAATTTCATTTTTGCGCTCGGCACTCATGCTACACGACCAAACTGGGTATCGCGTCTCTGCTCGACTTTGCCTAATACAGTGCCCCGTGAAAGTATTATTAGGTGTTGCACTCACAACGAGAGGTCACACCTGTGGGGTCAACGATTTTAATTAAACTTTTTGTGCTGTGTCCAGGGACAAAATTAGCAGACACGTGTCCTAGCTTTTTAGCCAGTCCTCATTTTCTATAAACATATTTGACATATAATTTTTGGAGTTTTCTCTAAAAACAAGATGCTGGTTCGCAAATTGGTGTTTCTTAATCGAGCGAGTTAATTAGTTATACTTATAGGTAGGTCATTAATATCTGAAAAACTAATAAAAACCCGCCATTGAAATCTTTTGAAGTCTTTTTAAAATCTCAGCCTTATAATTTCTGGGGGTCATTATCTTCTCCTAGAATGGAGAAGCTCTCTCTTATGACTAGACTGCGGGTTTGATGCATTTATGAGAAAAATGAAGTGGTGTAATTTGAAACAGTGAAGAAAAATTAACAAAATTTAAAGATACTATTAGGTGTATTGTATTAAGAAAAAAAATAAATTTCTATTTCTCCAGATTGTTTCAATTCAAGTGGAATATTTTGCACAAAGAGCCAGTCTACTTGTGATGTTTAATCCTTGACGTTGATATCTAACATTAAGTTGCTTCAACGTTACTCAGCAGAGTCACGTTTTAAACAACCTGACGAAACGTTTCTAATAGAATTTATTGATTGGTAGCATTGCTCCCAATTGTCCACTGATTGAAATCCACCATAGTTTTTCGACAGAGAATTACTAACAGATAAAAATGTAACACAGTTTCTTCATTCAGTTTCGCTATTTCGGTGAATTAAGCGAATTCAGTGAGCGTGATCGGCTCTCCACAGAGAGGATTCGTTCGAATACATTTCGGATATATTGACTGTACACACATAAAAGGTTCGCCGTTAATCAATGACGCGTCGACAACCATTTTGAAAGTATCTGTTGGCCTGGTAGAAAAGCAATTAATCGTACATCGAAGGGAAAGAGCGACGGCCAGAATATGTATATCGACGGAAGCGAGTACGCAACAAATGACGAACGAAAATCCTGCGTTCAACCGGTGTGTACGTGTTCACTATCAATTCAATATTGAATCCTCTGCGCTCATTTCGCGGTAGAATTTGCAACTTCATCCGCGGCCGTATTATTTCAAATCTAACTGATCGACGCGCGCTGGGATGCCGACACGCTTTCGTGTTTGCGAGGGGAAACGCGTGCCCGGTATGAAATCATTTCGCAATATCGAAATTTCTAGCTAATGTGCGCAACGAAAATAATATCTCTGTGGACAATCGATAAATGCCGGTCGCTCGCCTCCGATTCTATGCGCAATATGTGTAACAACAATTTGGCATTTCTCGATCCGTGGCTAGGGTCCATTAATCGGGAGAATATTTAAAGGGTGGTCCTCCGTGACGATAACACAAAATGAAGAATAAAATTTAAATAAAAAAAAATGTTTAATATACCACGAAAATTTGTGATTGTGAATTTTGAATAGCTACGGAAATACTTGTAAGATTTCATGTGTGGGGCGCAAGATAATAATGAGTGTATTCGTATCATTTGCAATTCAATTAAATTGTTAGTGACCTAGGTGAATTATTCATGCATCGATTTTGTACTGCATGCGCTCCACATTTTTCATTTGAAATCTTACCGGTATTTTCATAGCTATTCCAAATTCACAATCACTTTTCAGGACTATCTGTACGGGGCTGGGAAAAATTATTTTATACTTTTTAATCAGTTTTATTTAACCCCTCACTGCATGATTTTTTCAATTGGGATGAAATAATTGAAAGATGGTCAGTTTTTGTGTTTTGTTTAAGGGAAAATGTATTTAACAAAAATTGAAACAACATTTTTAAAAAATAAACATAACTACTCATAGCAAGAAAACACTTTTTTAGTTTATTATATACCAGATTCGTTAACTGTATCATTTCCAGAAAAATAAACATAAATACACACAGCAAGAAAACATTTTCTTAATTTACTATTATACCAGATTCGTTAACTGTATCAGATATGATACACTATGCAGCGAAGGGTTAATACGATTTTCCCACGAACTAGAAAAGGTGGTCCATATTGCCACCTTCTCCGCTGCGATATCGTGCGAGCGAACTCGTTCGGATATTGCTAAAAGATTCATAAAGGAATTCTTCCCCCTCGTCATCACATGGCTAACCACGTTATCCATTTATTCATCCGTGTACTTGTCGTGTTTTATCACGTCAGGAGAACGCAAGGGGAGAGAGAGCATGAAAAATACATCCACGCGGCATGCTGAAGTGCTCAATAATTCTGCGGCCGGTGGAGGAGTACCGGTCTGACGTGAGGTCCATGAATGTACATAATAATCTTTTCGAGGGGCACAGGTATGCAGAAACTCCCAGGGTCGAAGTACGATACGATCCAAAATGCACGTGTATGCACACGGTAATTCCGTAAGAGGTGGGCCCGCCAATCCCTTCGAGTAGCTTAAAAGCACTCTGCGAGCTTAGCCGCAGACATTCGGAATTTCTACTGCCGATCGCGTATGAAAGAACCTGTTTTCACGGATCGCCAGCTTTCCATGAGCACCCACATGCACTTCGACCCAATCATCGATGCTCCGTCGCATGTTTCGAACCAGCAGCATGTTTACCGAAACTTGGCAAATCGGGATCAATTGACTCACCAGTAATATTGCCCTCGACCTAGACTGTTTTACCAAAATCGTTCGCGTGATCGCCCTGAAAATTATGTCCGTGATCGCGAAAATTAGGGGACGCTTCCGTTCACCCAGAAATTCAACTGGAACGTCGACGATGTTACGTGAAAAATTTCAACCGCCATTTATTTTACAGCTACAGGGTGAGGTATGTAAATGAGCACCACTGAGGGATCCCAGATAAATACTAATAGTTGAGAACCTTAATTAATACTTTTTACAAAATGTCGATACATGTATACGTAGAGTCTGCAGATGAACAGTGGTTGAATAATATTAATAAATATTGTAAATTGATTTTTATTAATATTGAAAATAGTCGAACCGAAACGCGATGTAGAAATGATTGCAAAATATTAGGCGTTCGAGACCGTTAAAGGACTCGGGAACCGTTATAATTGAAACAAAAGGACGCAGAGGAGGATAATACGAGCATTAAGGGACAGTTATATGGAGCAGAAATTGCAGATAAATTCCACGTATTCTTATCTCATCATCAAGGTATCGTTAAGTGAAACTTTAGCACTCAACTGTCTAAATGGAGTCTCAAGAGCTCCGCAAAGGTAGTTCGGCCAACAATAACTTTGATTATACGTGTCATAAACAAAATTTTAATTGAACCGCTTACTTTAACATAACTACGTTACTCTTTAAGTAAAAAATCATTTAAGTAATTTTTATCACAAATTTATTTTAGCAGCGTAAGGTTGGATCAGTTTTAGAAACTGTTGAAACAATTATTGTAGAACCTGATCGAACCTTGCACTGCTAAAATAAATTCTTATTAAGAGATCATTCATGGGATTTATATTATATGCCCATAGCATATTTCTTCCGGAAGGGACGATCGAAGGGTAGCATCGTCTTAAAATCCCCATGTGGCCCTCGAAATTCGAGGAATCCAATATCCAGGTATAATAATTCTCGCACGGGCAGCCTGCAAATACATGACGCATAACCGTGTTATCAATCTATGGGCCACACATCCACGTCAAGCCGCATCGCATCGGCCCCAGTGACGGATCCTGCCAGCCTGAAACGCGGCCAACAAGCTTCCACACTCTCTGGTTCTAAATTCTCGGAGCGAACAATTTACAACGCGCAGTGAAAATGTGGCGCCATAAAGATAGCCGACGTAACACCGGTCGAGTAAAAACAGTTGCAGGCAAGATCTCCCGATGAAATATGAGTCTTCGGCGCGGCGCGCGTCTTGCATATCGCGTGTCAAGCGGGGACAGTTTTATTCGCCGGGCTCAAACGGAACTGTCCTACGAACGAAAATTCTCGTCGTCGATCACGGTGCTAGCCGTCTGGCAGCCGATGAAATCTGGCCGTGCAACAAATGAAAAATATTTCACCCTTACAGCTGGCGCGCGACGTCGCATAGCCGCCGAGGGGACTGCATCGAAAGGACGTCGAATATCTGCATGTTTTTCCGGGAGGAATCGTCCGGTTTTCCTCCGACACCTGTATAATTCGATTGCCTGTAGTCTCGGGATCCGCCTGCGCGCTGGGGAATAGGAGCTCCCACAGAGCCAGGGACACGTGAACATAGACGATATGAGAATGCTCACGACCTGGGTGTCTTTTCTGCCATCGCTTTTGTGAGTACAGAGACAGAGCATAGCGAGGTTTAGCCCGTACTACTTAAGAGAACCAGTACCCATATTTAGCAAGTTAAAAGTGAGTACAAATTCTGTTTCATGCTTTAAAGCCAAGAACAGGTGTGGCTAGGAGCCGAGGGAGTTGTCACAATGTCTCCGGGTAGGGGAAATGGGTCCCATGGAAATCACCGACACAGTTTTCACCGGCAACATTTCACCGACTCCAGATTTGACCGACAACGAATTTAATCGACAACGCCTTTAACCGACAACAATTTTAGATTCGTTGGCTGTCAAATTCGTGTCGGTCAAATCCGCTGACGGTTAAAAGCGTTGTCGATTAAATTCGGTGTCGATCAAATATGGAGTCGGGGAAATCTGTGTCGGCGATTACCATGGGACCTGAGGAAATGTGGTGGACAACGGGGTTTTAGTGGGTATGTCCTATCTTTAGTTTTTATTTCGGATGCATGAGCCCCACCTTCACCATCATCGGTCTACCCCCTCGATCATCATCCGAGAGAGTGTGCGTAAAATACATTTCCCCGCTGTTCTTAAAGAAAAAAACAAGGTTCTGTTTCATGCTGATAGTTCAAGAACAGGCTCGTGACAGCTGGATAATACACCTCCCCTGAATGCGAAAAGCGGGCCAGTGAAGGTGAGATGGCTCCAGCAGAGCAAAGGAGTGGAAGGGTCTCCCAAAAGGCCCTGGGCGATAGAGTTTTAGTGGGTATGGGTAGGGATTTAAGTCTCGTTCTTCCAATTGTCATACTACCTCCCAACTTTCATCATAGGGAGGTGTGGGTAACAGCATTTCCCCACCGTCCTTAAAGAAACAAAAAGATACCGACAACTCTTTCGATGCGGAACAGAGAGAAAAGATTACCGGGAAATCAGATTCGGCTTATCTTAATTCCCGCGTTACACCCCCTGCCTCCATCGCCCCCTATCCCAGGATGGGGCAAGGGAAAAAGGAGATGGTAAGTCTCTCTCTCCTCTCGCCGGAAGTACGACGCGCAATTCAGAATCTCTTCGGACCAGCTCGAAACCGAAGCCTAATCCGGCCGAACCTTCACAGTCCCGTCCCTAAGTTTACCAGCACCGAAATTGCAAGCTGCACGACGTTCATAACCAGCAACTTCGCAGAATTTGTAATCAGGTATGCGATGGAATTGCGCCGCGTTCTTGGGCGAAACGGAATTTTCGACGTACCGCCGACCCCCATTCGCCCACCCCCGTTCGCCCATCCCCGCAGCCTTCTAAACCCCGCCACGATAAATTCTATCGAGACGCTGCACCTCCTTTATTGCTCGCTCCTTAAGGCGGATTTAACGTACTGCATGCAGTACACATCGATATCGTGCGCCTAGATGTGCGACGGTTTAATGCGGCTCTACTAGCCGGTCGTCTCTCGCAATAATTATTGTCGACTGCATTAAGGGGGGGCTTTTCACGATGCGCCAATGAAAACCACTGATTGTTCGAAATTTCTCTTCGGAGTAACCATGGGACTGGCAAAGAACTACGTTTCTGAAAACAGCGAAGAATTATTTACAACATAATAGAATATTGTAGAGACGTCGAAAGCTATTGTTAGACAGAATATAATCTTCCCAGTAAACGAGGAAATGTCATTTCTGTTATTTCAACCTTGCAAACTTTAAAAACAACTCTTTTGACTTGTCACGGCTTTTTATTTGCACCAGACCCACACAGGACTAATGTATTTTTTGTTGTCGTTAAAACGATTCATTCGTCAATTATTACCGTTAATAAATTGAAAATCAGGTTTTCTGACTTTTGCAAACATTCTTGAAAACATAAACAAGTGAGTGAAAAATTGTGAATATGTTTTTCCCTTACATTTAAACATTTAATAGTTAATACTTTTGAAAATTATGTTTTCGTGTTTTTTATTTTTTTATATTTTTTTTCTTACAGACGGTATTTTATGTTAATCTTGAAAATGGTCCAAATCAGTGACCGAAACGTTGATTATTTAAAATAATTAACAAAATTGCTTAGGTAAGTTTGTTTTTTACGATCGAACCGAGATCATTTAATAATTGTTATTCTTGAAAACAGTTCTTCAAAAGATACGAGAGGTTCACTATGACGATATTTACTTTGTATCTTGTAAGTACTCGTTCCGAGGTTCGATATCAGTTTCTGTGAAACAAATCGTGTTGAAATATAATCGTTGAAACATTATTGCTTTCAAGTAGTAATCGAAACCCATGAAATGAAACTTGGTTATTGAAATTGACTCTGATTCGTGAATATATATGTGAACGTGATCCCTACTTGCTGGTACAATCGGCGAAACGTTTGAAAAAGTGTTGGAACCGATTCCAAAGGTAAGTCGGTCCCGCATGAGTCCGCGGCGTCTCGTAAAATGCACCCTGCTGCATTTAATAGTAGAAGATGATACTTCGAGAGTCAATTCAGTGGCAGGATCGACCATATGGGCGTCGACTCTTCTGGACATCTGTGTTGGCGCAACAATGGTCTCATCCAGTGGGCCACGAGTGTTCTCACACACTTGACTTCAGTAACACAGTTGCCGGTCGTCCTCTATCTCGGTCTGAATCTCGTCTAACCCCTAACCTTCGCCCTCTCTCTCTCTGCCGGTTCATTGGGCTAGATCGACGTCCCACGGCGTGTAAGTCCTATTTCGGCCGAATGAATGTTTAATTTGACCGTCGTTGAGGTCTCTCGCACCCTGTGCAAACGCGATCAACGCATTAATTCAATTTCGCGCTAATTAATGGACTCGCTCGACCGTTGATTCAATTTGAATAGCCTCCTGGAGCATGTCCTTCCTCTCTCTCTCTCTCCCTTTCTCTTGCCTTTCTTCTTTGCCCATCCGAAACCCAAGAATTCAAGTCCGTTCTTTTCCACCCTTACTTCGCGTTTTTACTTTTCCCGTCTAGGTACCGGGACTCCGCTGATCGATCTCGTCCAGTGCCTCTAGGCTCTCTCGAAAGTCGTTTCAGGGATTTTCAAGGACCAGAGGGCCAACGAGAGCTGCTGCGCCAACGGCTAGGCTGACTCACGATCAGTTCTACCTCGGAAAATACACCGAGTACATTTCTTCATCAGCGAATTCTTCTACTCTCGCCCAGCCCCGAGAAAATGTGCTCCTCGAACAGTCGATGGATACGAATCGCCCGGCGCTGGATAACGGGCTACGCGTTATTTTTCCCGGCCGGGATTTATATACAATATTGTGTTGTTAGCTGGATTTAGAATTTTCCTGCTGGTACTCGCAAATCACACCTGGACACTTCTCTAATAAGATCTGTGATCGCGGATCTTTACGGATTTATGGTGTACGGAAACTTTTTCAAAAAATATTTGAGCACGAAATGCAATAGAATGTGGTATAATTTTTTTAAATTTTGTATCTACGATACCACTCTCTCTCTCTCTTTACTTTATTTTATTTGTACCAACTTTCTACCAACACATTTTGTTGCACATTAAAGCGAAGATTATTTCTTTTGTCAAACTTGAAATAAGAAAATATTAAAATAATATACAGTTTAAAATTACTGTTAAATATTCTTCCCGTTTCCAAATAGTGAACGTATTATTGGACGTAAGTGGTAATTAGACAGCGGATTAAATACATTTATTACAAAAGTGAGTAGGTGCAATTTAAAACAATAAAAACGTTAGAAGAATTTAGAAATAATGTTACATTACTTTCAACCAATCGGAGAAGAAAATAAAGTTCTATTTCACACCAGTTTGTTGTGATTCAGAAGGAAATCTTTATTTTACACACAATAATAGAAGAATGGAAAAGACAAAATCTATGATAAAAATAATTTATGTAACCTACTCGTACCTTGTAGATTCCAATAAAATTTCGAATATTTAATAGATTGCAGTATAACTTCGAAATTCCTTCGACAGTGTACGATATTTGTAACATGGCACAATACATGCAACTTCCTGGTATCTATTATTGGGTAAACCGAACCTACATACACAGTTTGGTGTCTTTTGGGGGAAAACTGACCAGGAACACATGCCACTGTTAATATTGTCCGTTTCGCGAAACAAGACATGCGAAATACGATCCCGGACTGTGTTCTACCTGTCAAGTGTTACTCTAAGCCCCTGGCGTTCCCCTAATCTAGCAAATCACTCGGTTCCAACACAGTGATTCCGTGATGCATGGAGTTGAAATGAACCTCAAGGGGAAACAGCCTGGGTAATGTACGAAGATGAGGGATTAGGAAAATGTCGAGGAATATATGACTGGCAGGGGAGCAACGGAACATGCTTCGACGAGAACAAAATCGAATCTAACTTTTGTTCCGCGCGATGAATTCAACTGGTCAACCGAAAGATATGAAAAGTGGGGAACAAGAGTTTCCTATCTGCGAATTAAATAGTAATCCACCCTTATCGGATGGATTCAGGCTGTCCGTACATACCTTTCTTCTCAGATTTATTCAATATACATATTCAGGGGTGAGTCATCTAACACAAGCCACCTGAATAAATCCTATATTTTTTGAGATAGGAAGAAACTTTTCAGACAAAACATGGTTAACCTAGTCTTTTTAAATGAAACTACATCTTTCTTAATGTTTTAACGTTTAATAACATTGAAAAACCGTCGTATATTTATTACAAGTCTCATTCGCGATAACAATCAGTGAATTCGTAATAAAAGGGACTATTATTCGTGTTCTCATTTCTCGGTAAAACGAGGATCACACGATATCAAAAGAATTTTTATTTTTATGCAATTTGTTTTAGAGATATCAAGGTCACTTTTATTTATTTATTTTAATGAAACCACTCTTTTTTAAGGGGGTAGACCCCTTTTTCCAGGATTGCAAGGGATTCTCGATAATACAAA
>CM052334.1:9145739-9162163 GCA_028455595.1 Lasioglossum vierecki
TTTGTGATTGTGAATTTTGAATAGCTGTGAAAATACTTGTGACATTTCAAACGAAAAACGTGGGGCGCATGCGATAGATAATTAACGCATTTTGCGCTCCACGTTTTTCGGTTGAAATCCCACAAGTATTTTCACAGCTATTCAAAATTCACAATCACAAATTTTCAGGACTATCTGTACGAGGTTAGGAATCTGTATAGCACTAGGAAAAATTATTTTATACTTTTTAGTCCGTTTTTAAAAACGTGTTATTTTTAAAAATTTATTTTTGTATTATCGAGAATCCAGCACCCTTGCAATCCTGAAAAAGAGGTCCCATGGAAATCACCGACACGAAGTTTCCCGCCACAGTTTTCATCGACTCTAGATTTGACCGACAACGAATTTAACCGACACAGTTTTCACCGACTCCGGATCTGACCGACAACGAATTTAACCGCGACACATTTAACCGACAACGATTTTAGATTCATTGGCGGTCAAATTTGTTGTCAATCAAATCTGCTGTCGGTTAAATTCGTTGTCGGTCAAATCTGGAGTCGATGAAAACTGTGTCGGTGGTTTCCATGGGACCCCTTAAAAGAGGGTGGTTCCATTAAAAAAGTGACCTTGATATCGCTAAAACAAATTACATAAAAATAAAAATTCTTTTGGTATCGTATGAGCTCCACTTTACCGTTCATCTTTGTCCTGAGAACCCTTGATGTATCGTTGAAAACGATAAAGATATTTGATGCATAAACGTTAGGCGACTCGCCCAGCATAAGTTCGTTATGATTTCATACATAAGTGTCTTATGTCGCGGAGTAGTACGGTGGGTCTGCGGATATTCGCACTCAGTGTGCTTCGAACATAATGCGAAATCAAATTGGTCAATCATGATCGCTGCGTAGTCTGCATAATTTGCCGGGCGCTCGCTCGCTCGATTGGCTGATTCGATTATTCGTATCGCATTGTGCCGGAAACGCGTGCAGCATCCGTCAATTGGAAACTAATGTACCGCGTTAATGTAACATGCCGTTCTCTTACTCCGTTAATTCATATATAAACACGCTGGGGTTGACTCGCGTCGGTTAAATTACGACAGGAGCCGCGGACCTGAGAGTGGTGCGATGCATCAACCGAGAACCGGGTTGAAAAGCGTGTCCCAACGAACCCGGGTGCGGAACAAACGGGTGCGCTAAGAGCCGCGAGACAAGAGACGCGTTTCATTTTTAATTTTCACCGGAGAGAATCGTTGAAGCTCGCAAACCGGACTGCCACGATTCGCGCGTGCTGACTGACAAAACCCTCACGTGTAAATTTTCCACAAGTTCGATTCACATTCGGAAAAGCAAACGCTTTCAACGTCACCGTTAAACCGCGCCATTTTATTATCCGACAGTCTCGATAGACATCATCGGGAATTCGTTGGTATTTGAAACCCCGACACGGAACCGTGAAAACGTTATTATCCGGAATTTTTCCAAGATCTTCTCTCACTCGGCGTTCAAAATAAAATACCGTGGTCACGCGTCGACGCTAAAGTTCCGCACGAGCTCTCATCGCTGACGTTTACCGACCTCGTGCGTCGAGATGATGTATGCTAATGAGTCCTCCGCGGTGTCGCCACACGAGGGGAGGGAGCACGAATTCAGGGGAAACGGTTATCCTCTTTCTGCCAGTACCGGATAGAGATGAAATCAGTCACGTGACCAGGCGTGGTAGAAGCCGGGAAATAGCGTTGCAGAAGGGGAATGTAGAGTGGGGACACTGGTCTTGATCCATTCTTAGATTTTTTGCATTTTTGATATTTCTGGGTGTCTAAAGGGAAACTTGACCCAAGATTGGACTACGTTGCTTGATACGGAGGAATGTATTCTTCGTAGCAATAATTAAATTATTATAACTTTAAGAATAATCATTTTTGGCATTTTTGAAATTTCTGTGTCTCTAAAGGGAATCTTAACCGTAGCTTTGATTACTACATTGCTCGATACGGATGAATGTATTCTTTGTAGCAATAATTAAATTAAATCGTAGGTTAAGGGGTTAAAGGAATAGTTTCGGGAATATGTGTTCTTGCGGTTTAATATTTGAAATGGAATAAATCAATCATTGTACAATACCATTTCTACATAAAGACATCGTTTATCATTATATTATCTTATAATTATACTGGGTGCTTCTCATAGGTTAATACCCTTTTATGTGGAATAAAAAGCTGCCATTAAAAAGATATACGGTTTCCTCTAAAGGATCAAAGTCGACCCTCACAAGTCCTTGATTTGTCCTTAGCGTTTTAATAGAGGGGGAAGGTATAGTGGGGACACAAGTCTTGATCTGGCGACACTGATCTACCGTTCGCCGACAACGGATGTATCGCCTGGGAAGAAAGGACAACCGGAGAAATTTCGGAAATTTCGTTAGCACTAACAGGGCGAACGAGCGGATCGAAACTTGCAAAGCGCGCTTCCGCTTCGGAACACTGTCGCGTTGTCTCTGTATCGTAGACGTAACACGTAACGTGTAACACGTAACACACGTCTGGAACTCTTAAAATCGATCGCGGAACCGGCGCACTCTAGCTCGTACTTTGAATCGTAAAGTAGATTTATGTGGCGAGAAGGATGACGCCCACGCGGCGCACTGAAAATGCCATTACCAGCATAAAATGTTACGATAAAAATTTGTTGTGTACGTGAAACGGATGAAGCTTATGCTCCTTCTATAGGTACTACTTACAAAGGAGTTCCGCGAACCCGTACTCGCCGATTTGAATGAATCTTCGTGGATTTCTAGAGTGATTCGATATGAGAATACCGAATGTTATCTTATGTGCTCGCTATTTCACTTTAGACGTTTGAAAACGACCCTCGATTTCAGTTGGCTGTCCAGTGAACAAACTTTTAAGCTGCGAGGCTGTTGAATGTAGCATTCGCAAATTGTTATTTAATTTCCTGTGTGCTGTTTCCGCAAGAAAACATCGTCATCGTTGAACTCTTAAATTCCAGGCCATAATTCAATTTAAATTATAGGTAATTTAACTTAATTTAATTATAATTTAATTATAAGTAATTCAACTTAAATTCCAGGCTTAAATTCAAGACCATAAGTTTAGGTTAACACTAAGCCTACCAGCACCAGATTCGATGACACGGTTCTAGATTCTCTTATTTTACAATTATTGAAATAATAAAAATGATTTTTATAAATTATTGATATCTTTAGCACAAAGTCTACGGAAAATCAATCTTGTAATTTTTCATCTCAGGAAACCAAAACGGTTTAACTTTTTTAAACGCAATCCTCTAGAGTTTAACGTGAAAACGCGAAACATCCAAGTTTTAATGGTAGGACGTCGTTAGTTGAAAAGTTATGTATGTTTAAATATGGAAACACTTTCGTAGGAATGGTTACATATGTGATCTGTACGGATTTCGAAATTACGATTCATTCTAGGTTACTATTATTATTTATTGAACCCTTTAAACCAAATATGGTTTATTACATATTACTTGCATTATACGCAATAATGTATTCTTTTTATTAATTGATTCTATCTGATTTCTGAATCCAGAGGATGTTAAATGATAAATGTTGCTTCTTTCACAGTGCACAATGATTATTGTATTGATAATAAATATATAATTAATCCTACAATTCGATAATATGATATTTAATATTTTAGATATATTTATAATATCATATTCGGCATTGTAAAGAAAAGAAATATTTTCGCTATTGGTAGGCACATTTATGAATTCTTTCAGAATATTTTTAGCTTCCAAACCGAATGTGAAAAAATGAATACAATTTTGAAATGTCGATTTCTTGTACAGGTTAAGAAATACTAAATTTATATGTTTACAGTTTTAGCATCTCATTATGGTAATTCTATTATTCTTTCTGATTTTTCAAAGTACTGGCACATAGTTAAAAAAAAAAAGAAATGAAAAACGCCCTGAGAACTGTAGTAGTAGAGAAGCAGTAGGAGAACATATACGTTTGAAGAAAAATTATTTTCGTTTAGTAGATGCATATCTCATTTATTTCTGTATTTGCAATTTATCTGAACGTGGTTTGAACAAGAAATAGAGAACGACAGAACGAAAAAAGCTCAGTCGCGCCTTCAGAAATACTCTTCAAAAGTCTGTTCATTTGTGAAAATGAAATTGATACTTTTTATATACTTTTTACGTAAATATTTCCAGCGTAGCATGTTTTCACGGAAATTCTGCGCATTTCCATTCCGGCAATGTTTCATTTTTTAATCGAAGACGCGAGTGTAATGTACCCGGTCGCTGTGTTATTAAAATTTATTATTCATAGGGCAGAGAGGGAAAAGCTTTCTGGTAATCCGACCTGATTAATATTTCAATCGGCAAGAACATTTTTGCAATGTTACATCGCGATACGATTTTGCTGTTTTCTCGCGTTGTTAATACCGCCGTATGCGAACACGTCGATTAAAAATTCATGTTGGACAGCGAAATAAATGATAGACAAGTGGTTTGCAATTATACTTGTGAAAAATATAAATTGATACACGTTTCACTTTACTCGTCACACTGAGCACGAACAATGCAGGTATAAAATTATTTATTCGCCGATAAGTGATACTGTTTGGTACGTATTAGTGTCTCATTTTTTAAATTGACCAATTAAAAATACGTACGTGTTCGACAACGAATAAATTATAGACGAGTGCTTCGCAACTATACTCGTCGAAAATATAAATTGACAAATATTTTTTAACATTCAGAACTTTATATTTATTCCCATTAAAAATATAAATTAACAGATGTAGCGGCGAACACGAACAACATAGCTGTGCAATTTCGTAACAGTTGATAAATTTTTAGTACGCGTTTAAATATCACATTTTCCGTGATACATCGTTAAACTTTCCACTCGTATGCCGACTAATTAAATTAAATGAATAAAAATGTTCCATTAGTAATATCAGAATGTCTAATGGGTCTAATGGAATTATTTTCGCAAATTTGTTCAAATTATGCCGATAATTACGAAAGTGGTCCAAGTCAAAGTTTAAAAGATCAGTTATTTCACATCGCATTCATTTAAACTAAATTAATTCAATGTAATACAGAAATTTTCATTGTAATTTATATAGTTAGATTTCCTGAATGGCATAAATTGAGTTTTTCAAGCTTCCTAATGAAATATAAAATAAATTGAATATTGTTTTTTCAATTTGAAGCATTTTTAATTTTATTACGAACCTAGTTGTTAATTTTGAAAGTGGCTGAAATCCATCCTTATTAAGAGGACACATTTTATTCACTTAATGATTTTTATTATTTTAAAAACTTTTTTAGTAAGTCTAATTTTGGTAAGAAGTGTGATAAATTTGCATTCTGTGCGTATATTTTTAATTTCATTGAAACGCAAACTCTTAAATAGCTCAATTTAAATTTAAGTGGACTTGGAGCACTTTCAAAATAAACAACTCATATGTAGGTGTTGAATTTCTTAAAGGTCGATAAACAAAAGTTTTTAGCGCGCGTTAAAGCACCTGACTCATTTTCCTACCGTTTTTGAAAGGCTGTTCCTTCGAAGGATCACAGAGTCCTCGAGTCCTTTGTCGCGAATATAATCCCAGGAGACTTACACCGTTATCACTGTGCTTCGAACGTAGGCTAGGATTATTCGTAGCGCCTCAAAGGCTAGACGGTTAACCTCTTATTTCCTTTTTACGTTTCCTCTAGTTTCTCTTCAGAATTCCGCCGTTTACCCTTTTCTCGTGCCCTTCGCGGAGTTCGGGCAGGTCGAGGGTACAAGTGCGTTCATTGTTCGTCGGCGTAAAGATGGCGGAGCTGTTGAAACTCGATAGCTCCGATTTATTGGTGTACCTTTTCGGTTTATCGACGAGCTTATAACGAAGTTAATAAAGTTTATTAGGCGGAGTGAGTGATCTCCAGGGAAGGTAGTTTCGGAAGTATCCCGTTTCGAGGAAAGTTGTTTAATGCGCATTGATTGCCTTATTCGTGCCCCGTGAATTAATTTGATATTATTAGGTGTAGCGGAAAGTTCTCTTGTGTTTTGTTACATGAACCTTCGAAGCTTGCAGCTAAAAGGGCCCATTCACTGTCAAACATGTTGCGCAACACTGTTGACCGTGAATGGTGGTGATTGACGAATTGCGCAATCTGTTGTGTAAAATCAGAATTTCCTGATCCAATAAATATTTTGCGCGATATGCTTGACCGTGAATGGGCCTCTTTACAAGCAACAATGAGCAACTTTTAGCAGGGCCGTCCTAAGATATTCGGCGCCCATGGGCTACTAAAAATAATATGTCCCTCTTCATAAGAAAAAATACACGGTATTTAACGGTAATAAAAAGCCTATTTATTTATCAATAGTAGCATAATATGTATTTACACGGAATTCGTTATTGGCATCAGACTTCACCGACGTATTTTCGTCGTACTGTTTTTTTTCTTTTGCGTATTCGTTCCAGAAAAAAGATATGCATACATAGAATATTTTCTATTTCATTTAGAACAGGTTATTTGATTATTTTTTAGGCGAAATATTTTGAGTAAAAATAACTAATAACTAATAATGACAACAACAAAATATGATACCAATGAATATACATTCATAAATACATTGAAAATTTTATACCCAAAATGTTTAGTTTCTAGCCAAAATTTCGGGTACCCACACAACCCTATCCATTTCGAAGGGAAGTCAATCGGTTACCCTCAAGTATCACTCTGTATATTAGAATAATAGAAGTACGCGTACTATGCACGAATATCCAAGTAAGGAGATTGCATATTCAATCCCAAATCAAACGAAGTGGAAAAAGCACGAGAAATGCATTACTTTACAGTGTGTAGTCGTAGGAGAAGAGGATAAAGAAAAGGAACAGGAATTCGCTGCACGCTTTTCAGGAAGAAATCTTAATACCAGGGAAGCACGTATACACCTGTTCCAGGGAAATTTTACGATTGCCGGGACAGCAATGGAATGTAAATTCTCCCAAAGGCAGACAAGATTTACGAGCGGGGATATGTAAACTGAACTGTGTCCGTGCATCTACCTGTCCACGAGAGCTTCCGACCTGTGCGAAACGGCGTTTTCCGAAAATTCTGGCAAACGCAAGTGTGAACGTGACCAAATATTTTTTTGCGATACTCTTCGGCACGCTGATCATAGCTACACCAATCAAATTCGCTGAACGCGATATACGAGAACGTCTCTGACACCAGACAACAACCTCTTCAGGAACGAATTTCTTCGAAACAAATAAGACGATTTTAATCTCCTTTTAATTAGTAATACTTCATGCGATTTACATAGGCGTCAATCGAACAATACGAAATAATAAAAAAAGAATATATTATTTTTAAATAATAAAAAAAGAACAAGACGAAAATGAAAATATAATTTTTATACATATACACAGGGTGATTCTGGGAACTGAGACAAGTTGCTGCTAATTTCCAAGTAAAAATAGCTATATTTACACTATATATGTTGAAAAACATGAGAACGCGTTGCACAGTTTCGCAAACGATTTATTTATTTATTGTTTCCGGTTAAAAGAAAGTTATTTAATTCCAATTGGAGCTAAGCAGGTTCTTGTTACGGGTCTGTCGTGCAGTGACGGAGGCTTTTTCTTGTGAAATATTTAGCATTATTCGTACGAGACGATGGCTCAAGTGGTGGACGGTTGTGCGGTTTGATCGCGTGCTTTCTCGCATTCCAAGGCTTCTCAGACTTTTAAATCGGGCGAGTACGAAATGGCAGAGGGCTTTCGATTTAAACTGCCTGCCCTTGCATAAAATCCGTTCCAGCAATTTTCATGAATTTGTAGACGGTCGTCAAGATATGCATCTCGCTCGTACGCGACGTTGAACAATAATACCTTGCAACGCGTATAGTGTAAATTGTGCAACTTGGAACGATCAGTGAACTCATTTTGCTGTAGACAAGACTAGAGTTCGGTAAAACGTAATTCCAATCACAATTGCAATTACTTACCAATTACTGTAATTTGAAATTGCAGAAATAAAATTACAATTACATATAATTCTAATTAAATCATTGTAATTGCAATTATGGTCCGCAACTCTAAAAAAAAGCGTGGAGAGCTAGACAATATTGACGCAATCTTCGTGGGCGCGCTCCACGCTTTTATTTATAGTCACCATGTCATGATTTTATTTAAATTCATATTAAATATTTCTATCTATCCCGACACTAACTTTATAGTAAAAGAAATTGTAAAGTAATTGCATAAAATTTTGGAGAAAAATATTATTGATCACTTAACTGGATTTGATATTTTATGGAGAACTAGGGAAAAAATGATTTTTTAGTGCACTTTAATATAAGGGTGGTTTTTAAAAAATTTTCTTTTGTATATACAAATGAGTTGGCTTCCAGCAATATTTGAGTAACAACGCGTATATATTTCAACGATATTTAGAAAGATGAGATTACAAGGTAATGTTTTCTCTCGCGAAGATGGGACCAGTGATGCTAGAACGAGGACCTAGGAGAAACTTACTCCTCCCACTCTTACTTCTACTGCGTGACTCTACGTCTACTGTGTGACTCACACAGGCAGAGTAACGGTACGTTCGTGTGTGTGCGTGCACAGTAGAAGTAAGAGTGGGGGACACAGCCGGAGGGGCAAGTTCCTCGTTCTGGCATCACTGGATCGGACACGACTGTTATTTCTAACGTTCATCCATCGCTCGCCGCTTCGCTCTTTATTCATTTTTTCGCGCGTCGCTTTGCGTTTTTTATCTATTCGCGCGAACCGAGACAACGCTGACTGTAGCTTGTTTTAACGGAAATTGCTAATTACAATCGCTTGCGCGGAGCATCCTTCATATATTTTTTTCCCTTATTTTTGCACATAGAATCACCCGAAGCACGACCAGTATTAAAAAATGTACGAATCTTCATATCTATTGTAGACAAAGGCCGAAAGTCGTGCAAAACTGCAATTTTCATTTTCAACCGTTTGCAACTAATAACAACGTTGGCTGATTGCGATGAAATTTTCAGAATGCTTTTAACGTGGCAATCAAATGTATTATATTGTCTAATAAGACAGTAATGGACTGCCAACTGTATGTTTTACAAGAAGAAAGAGTAAGTAAAATTTAATACAATCGAGACCATAAAAAATACAAAATGTCAATATATTATTTTCAGTTTATTCAAATTATTAAAGCAAACAGAACTTTCTATGTGATTCCCATTTTCAATTTCCCATAAAGACTTGTAATCTGCTAATGGATATCTAAAAAAAGAGTTTTGGAACAAATGGATTGCTATACCACATTCATACACGACTCGCAGCGTTCCTCGAATCATTAATCCTGCTGTACTCCTGAATAGGAAATTTTGAAAATGGAGTAGGGATTACGAGATTAATATTCACTGTTGAAGTTCCAGTAGTTCATTGAACCCAACGATACTTCAATTGGAATTCCACTTTAACTCGCAGATCAATGTACAACAGGATTGCAAATGAGTCTCACAAACGAAATAGAAAATTTTGAAAATGTAAGAGGATTTTTGTTATTAATATTCTATACTATGGAAAAGTACCAGTTGTTTATTAAATACGATGCGACTGAAATTCCAGTTTGATTCGCACAATCAGGGAAGTCAGTAGTGTTGCAAATAAGTAACACACAAAATATAAATTTTTTAAAAAGCAACAAAGTTATCGATATCCTTTGTCATGGAAACGTAATAGTTGCGTGTTGACTACGAGGACACTACCATTGAAGGAGAATAGTTGGATTGCGAGAACGCGACATACACAGTGGGACACATAAAAATGGAGCAGAATAATTTTGCGATTAGTGATATAAGAAAAATAACGTTATAAGAAACGATTGCATAGATATCTTCAGTGAAGCACATGTTAAAATAGGAGTTGCACAAAGTCTAAATAAAATCGATCTCGTCAGCTTCATAAAGGAACATGTGGCAGTTCAATTAAATAAGGCTCGGTAGGTTTAGCGTTAACATTCTTCAGCATAAGAAAGTGCCGGTTGCTAGTTGAATACGACGATACTGCAATTGCAATTGCATTTGGACCGAGGAAGACGGAATGAGTACCGTGGGATTACAAATAAGCGAGGCATTTAGGTGTTCGGTCGGAGGAGGTGGATGCGCTGTACGACGTGCATTAGTGAACGGGAAGAGTGCGCAAGGATTGCCAACAAAAATCGACAACGGCCGCGAAGTGTAAAGTGGAAAAGTTTTCCCGCTTCTCCGTCAACTATCCGCCCCGTCCCTGGCCAATCAAAATTTCGCAAGAAACGGCAAGATTGCGCGCGGGATGAAAAAGTTACCCCGCACGAAATTGGAACTCGCTGCAGCATCAACAATAGGGTAATCAGTCGTGCGGGAAATTTCAAGTTGCCGGGTGAAGGCGAAGGGTAATCCATCTGGAAACAGAATCTTTTCTTACGTTCTACGTAAAATCTGCTCGGAGACAATGGATCACGGTGTCGGTATCAAGCCAGTTCATCATAAGAATCGTGTGTTTCAAGCATCCGAGCGGCCGCGCATCCGTTTTTCCCGCGTATTCTTCGGCCGCGCTGGTCGGCTATGAATCAACGTTTAAAAGCGGCGGGTCGCGTGTGTGCGAGAGCGTGCTGGGAGTTGAAATCATTTTTCACGTCGTCGGCTGATTGATACAAACGCGGTCTAACCGTGGTGGAAAAGCGACGGTCCCAGGAAGAGAGGAGTCGCGTGGTTTCGGATCGAACGGTGACGCGGGGCCAATCCCGCATTCTTCTCCAAAGAAAGAAAAGGGACGGAGGCGGGATTCGGGAAGCAGAGGGTGGGGGCGGCGAGAAGAACGACGTGTCCAGCTAGTTTTTACGCTTCGTTCTTTCCAACAGGGGATCCAGACAATGAAAACGTCAGGACTACGACACCGGCGACAAGGCGAACCTAATTAAGACGGCGACTTCGCTCCCGAATGCTAATCACCGTGCTCCCACCGGCCTGTATATTTAAACGTTCATTAAACGCTTCATTGTACCGACCGGCCACTCTTTCAAAGGGATTAGGAGAACGTGAAAGTTAGGAATAGACCGTGTGCCGGAAGAAAAGGATTCCGGAAACGAGAGATTCGCCTATCCTCTTCGTTTCACGGGCTTCGCTGGCCCAGTGGACGTTTAATCGAAAATGCGAGCACAGTTGTTTCCCCTCGGGTGTTTTGTACTTGTTGCAGCCCCTCCTCCCAACCCTATCACTCTTCCTCCTTGCGAAATAATACGTATACGCTTTCTTATAACCTTCCTCTTTTAGAAAATGAACCGGGCGATATTTTATCGGCGCTCCGCCTCGAATACTTCTTCTTGCTGGCGGTCGTCTGCGTATTATTTCTCGCTTTCCATCGCCAGGAAAAACTGTCGAAGCAGGAAGATAATGAAACTCAAAGAAACCTGAAGCACGGCCAAGTGGGGCGGCTTTTCTTATGGGACTCTCTTTATTTTATCGGTGTTTTTACTCGAACCAATTCGAAACTGCCAGCTGCAACAAAACTTGACACACGAGTACACACTCGGCGGTGATACTGTAAGATGCTGTGTAGCACCGTGCAAATCTATGTTGCGAAAGGAGTTTCCCTTTCTTCTGGAGCGGAGACCGGAGCTCAAAGTTACCGGGCTAAGTTGTTCCGATCGTTATATGTGAGAAAAATATATAAGAATCAACTTCTTAAAAATCCACGCTTATATTGAAATTCACTAAAAAGTAGTAAATAATTCTTCTCATGGTTCTCCGTGACATACCAAATTCAGTCAAATGATTAATGACTATCCAAAACGTTTAGCAATTAGTTCAAAATTTCGCCCGTTATAATATTAGTGTCGGAGCAGATAAAAAAATTTCATACAAGTTTAAATAAAATATTAGCGACTATGAATAAAAGCGTGGAGCAACCACGAAGATTATGTCAATGTAGTTTACCGCTCCCCGCGTTTATTTATAGTTGTATAATTAAATATTTATAGTTTTATAGTTAAATTAAAATGTCTCTGTTGCCATAAAAATTAATACAATAGTTCTGTCGTATTTTTAAAATACTCTTTAAACGCCCAAAATGATAGATTCCTTTGATTAGGTAATCGCTCAAGGTCATCCAAGGTTACGGATGGAGGAAACGTACGAGATTTGAAATATGAGAGAGAAAAGTTCAACTATAACGAGAAGTTGATAATTGGCAAAGAATGAATATTCGATTTGTCGTAAGCAGTATGATTAATTTCCGACGAAATATTGAGATTTCATATGATCACGGGCTTTAAGGTTTTTCGACAGATAATTGAACGCATTCCCATTGCAGGAAGGATAACAGGCGGTGCTTAAGTCGCGTAAAGCCGCAGTCGCGATTTATGGTCGGCGGAATTGATAGAAAACCATTATTAAACAATCCATCGGAATCCGCTTGGGTGGGCGGACGCGCGCGCGGCCATTTAAATTATTGGCGCACCGAAACGCTAATTCCACAGGCATCGAAAATCAGATCACTGTATTCTATTATCCAGCCGGTTTTCGAATTTGCCAAACGCGATAAAGTCGTGACCCGATTCTCTGGACCGGAGGGGAACGGAAATTAATGAACCTGTGGATTAATGCATGCGTGATGTGCCATTTCAATTTGTAAGGGAGTATTAAAAATGAATTCTGATTATTCCAACTTCTACTGCAATAATCGTTCCGCAAAACGTTTTATCGTCGTATCATCTTAGCCTCCTGAGCGACGAGTTTATTCGAGTTGAAACGAAACAAATACAAGGTGTATGATATAATACCGTTAGAGTCAGTGATTCAGGATATTCAACCGGGACCAGAATCAGTTTCATTTAAGCAAACACAGACTTGTTAATTAATATTGCATTAACATCACATGTCGTTTTCAGATGTAGAGAAGATGTGAAGAGTCATAGAGAGTACAAAAAGAATAGAACGCAGCGAATTTAAAATATAGAATTTACTTCTAATAAATACTACACAGTTGATTATTGTGGAAACTATTGATGAGACAAACAAATGTCTCGGTAGAAATTAAATCGCACGAATAGGAAAAATTTTTGAAGATGGTCCAAATTGTTTATACTATTAATTTAAGGGATACGATGGCCATACGTCATAGAATAATTAGAACTTCTTTGTTTATAATCATTTTATAGAAGAGAAGCAAAATTAATGGATTTAATGATTTTATGAGTTTGAATCTAAATTTTATTTCGGTTTTAAATGCACATTACTGATTTTGTTTGAAATATTCGTCATAAATCTGACCCGATATTTAATGACAATAGGTTAAATATGACTGTTTTGATGCTGTTCCATTTTGTAGTATACTAAAGATAAATGAAACGATGTATGAAATATATAGTTGCTTTTAATAGCTTTTGAAATGTTACGAACTCGTGTAGCTACATCATTAACAGGAAATATATGAACCAAAAATATATGTATTATAAATGTAACGTATTATATGTATATAAGGTAAATATATTACACATTGCGCACATGTATAAAATAACGAAATAAAGAAGAGGAAAGAGAAGAGCCATAATATTCTACCCCTCCTGGAGAACCAATCCAAAGAGGTCTGCTTCAATCTGAACTTTTGAACATTATTTCTACTATTTGAGAAAACCTGCTTGTTATAACATTTGTTCGTTGTTATAAGGTCGTTTGTTATAAGAACCCACTGTACTTTCTTAGAAAGTATGTCAACAGAATTTTGACTTTATTTCTTAGCATTGGAAAAGGTAAGGAAAGACTCCCTTAAACGGAGTTGTTAGTGACCTGAAGTGGTCGGGGACCTGAAATGATCGGTGACCTGAAGTGTTCAGTGATCTAAAATGGTCGGTAAGCTGAAGTGGACAGTGACCTGAAATGGTCGGTAAACTGAAGTGAACAGTGACCTAAAGTGGTCGGTGATTTAAATTGGTGGGTGACCTGAAATGGTCAGTGATCGGAAGTGGTAAGTGACCTAAAGTGGTCGGTGATCTAAATTGGTCGGTGACCTGAAATGGTCAGTGATCGAAAGTTGTCAGTAATCTAAATTGGTGAGTGATCTAAATTGGTGAGTGACCTGAAATAGTCAGTGATCTTAAATGGTCAGTGATCGGAAGTGGCAAGAAACCTGAAATGGTCAGTGACCTGATATAAACGGTGCCCCGAAGTGGTAGATGACCAGCACCGGAAAGTGACTATTTTTTCAATGCCGCATTGTGTGTCGTGGCAATGTACATCGCGATATCACTATTGCGGTTCCCCATTGACTCAGGCACCGCCTCCCGTTTAGCCGGTCGAACTATCCGCCACGTGTGGCTTAGGGGGCAGTTTCGTTTCTAGGATTGCAAGGGTGCGGGATACGCCTTCTTATTTCTTGATAATGCAAACATGGGATTTCCCAAAAGTCAAAAGCGCTAGACAAAAGATCAATCTAGACCGTAGTCGCCCTAAAACGTCCTATTTTAAATATAATAAAGGTGAAACGAGAACAACACTAAAGTATATGGTCGAAGGAAGAATTTCGTAGACTAATGACATAAACAGACAGGCGGTAATTTTGTGATCGCTTCGGAAAGCGGCCGATCGGAACGCGTTAGACCGTTTCCACTTGTCGACATTGGTTATTCTGTTTTATGGTGACGGGCACTTTACCCTGGGATTAATTCGCCGTTGTACGGCGTCAGTCATGGAAACAACCTCGCGCAACGTGTTCGATGCCGATGCAGTGGGGGCAGCTGGTTCGATGAATTTGGTTGCACGTACTCGTCGAAATGGCGGCGAGCGGGCCGAGTCAGGCCCGTCCATTTCATCACGTCCGTTCTCTCGGATGATTTGACCCCTGTCGCCGAAGAAAGAGCCCCACAGATTCGTCCTGTCCGACCCCGGGTAGAAGGGAGAAAAATTGTCCCGGTTCAATGGTTTGCTAGTCAACCGTTTTTCGCATTCACGCCTCCACCTTTCATCGCGTAACCTCGTTCCGCGAACGACCCAAAAAATTGAGGCACCCGATTTATTCATTCGACGCGACAGCATATTCCGTGGCGTGCTTTTTTATTTTTGTTCGAGCCGGACACGGTCTCCGAATGACGAATTCGGAACAGTTAATGAAAAGCGGAGAAACAGCGGGGCGCGCATTTGCCCCGAGGGTTGACAATGAAAAACAATGTAACCGGCGTACAATGCAGCCGCTGTAAAACTCAGAATTAAACGGCACGATGACTTCGACGTTCGGCTCATTTGACGATTAAATATTTAAACTAATTATAAAGAATATCAGTCGCGGAAGCTCCGGGGTGAATACCTCGCCTCTTGAAGACGAGCACTCTAGGCAGAATAATTAAAAACGAAACCGGCAGTTCTTACTTTCTCTGCATCGTCGCAGAGAACGAGCGCATTCAATCTCGAAACAATACGCTAAAGGTTTCGCACAAAATCCTGAAGAGGAAGCACAAATACCTGGTCGAGATAGAGAGAAGACCGACCCGACAATCTGTAACTTGCTGGCTACAGTCTAGCTACTAGGGTGGCTTAAATTTTCGACTTTTAAATTTCTTTCACTTCGTAAGTATTTGACCACCTTCGGTTTATCGAAAATATACAGAATACGTTTAACCCTCATCCGTTCCCAGTATCAATTTGACACAGTTTTCCCGAAATAAGTACTATTATTTATAAAACTTGGTGGCTTTCACTTTTTTAATGCGAAACATATAACCGCAGAAACCTAAGATGTAAATGTTAACTCGTCAATTTGAATGAAAAAAACATGGATAAACAACTGTTTCACTTGTTATATTATCGATTTTTTATCACTGTGTCAATTTGACACCGAGGGACATATAATAATGAATAATACAGATAAAATTCCACATAAATTGCAGTGAATAAAAAGAATTAGAGGACATTGATAAACTTAAAGTTATGATTGAGAAAAAAAAGTGTCCAAAATCAGAGAAACAATTGTGGACGTATACGAGGGTGGATAATACTATTTGTATATTATGAAAGTAGTGTTATATAAAATATAATGTAATTTAACTACAAAGTATTTTATAATTGTACTCCAATTATGTTGTAATTATAATTGTATATTTTACAATGTACTCAAATTGCAATTATGGATTACATTGTAATTGAATCGAACGGAGATCTGAATTATAAATTACAGTGCAATTAAATTATTTTGTAGTTACAATTCCTGGAGTAATTCAATTGCAATACTACACAACTCTGATCGGTAGGCACTCAAACTTTGCACAGATCTTTTTTTTACCACGTTTTTATTAGCTCGCTTTCTTGTTTGTCTGTTTGTTCGGTGGCAAATTTTGCAATTGATTTTAAACTAACTTCCTGATGAGCTAGAAACTTGAAATTAAATACATGGCTCAGAACTG
>CM052334.1:9162263-9394067 GCA_028455595.1 Lasioglossum vierecki
TGTCTCCGTTAAGATTTATTATGAGACTGATGCAGAAATTTCTACAAATCGTTATGACTCGCCGAGAAATATTAATAGATTTCATAAATCGTTCCTAGGTGTAGATCTAGAACTTCGTCTACTTCAGGATTGGGCATTTTTTGTCCCAATTGAGATTTACCATGACATTGATACACAAACTACAAGAAATTATTGAAAGAAAAGTGAAAGTTATTATTTTATGGAAGTGTTGTCGGAAACATTTTATTACTTGCTGGAAAGGTTCCTGAGAAGAGGTCCAATTATATTGTTGTTCTAGCCTTTTTAATGAAATTATCACGGTTTATATATCTCAAATGTTTCTCTGGAATGGAAAGTGCTCAAATACTTCATGCGAAATAAAAATGTTCTACTTGTATTACAAGAAACTGGAGTGAAATAGAATAATTTTCTTTCGTGATTATTAGGTTGAAAATAATTGAATAGTAATTGTAATGTTTTTCAATTATGACACTTATATTTACACGAGAGAACTTGTGTACCCTTATGCATTAGATTTTGATATTTTATTTAATATCGCTTAGGTTACCGATCCGGGAAACAAAATTCTCTGTTTCGTGATTCTTTGCTATGAGCATTTAAACTCTCTAAACATAGTAAATGAAAAAATCCTCACTGCTTACGATCTATATTTTACCGGTGTAACGGTTCATACGGTAAAATAGAAAGTACTCATTACTTTTGCATTAGCGCATAGAAGGAAGGAAAGTTAAATAAATCGGATTCTTCGCGTATCGTGATTACTCAGTTACACATACGATAATTATATTCGGCGCGGGTATCTAATATTACGTCGATTAAAAAATGAAAAGTTCCGACAGAGCTTCAAGATTTATCGTTCGAACGATCTGGATCATTTAACATCGTGGCCATTTACCTTACGAACGAACTTGTTAAATTAAACGTATAATTATTGTCGAACTATAAAAGTGAGATTACAATAATTACATTTAGTGAAAACATTTTACTATACTTGTAATCTTCCCTTTCAATAATCCATGGGATAAAAAAACATGGTAAAAAGATTCAATTGATATGCAAAAAAAAATTTGCAATCGTTATGTTACAGTTAAAGAAAATATCTAGTACAGTAAACACACACAGTTACTGGTAGAATTAATTAAACGAGGGCCAATGAGAATATTCTGTGCAGTAAAAAACGTTAATGGGCGAAGGGGAATAAGATTGAAATAATTAAGGAAAATATTTAGCTATAATTCTTCTTTTTAATCAACGACAAAATCTACAGCAAAAAAATATAATTGAGAAACGAGAATAAAATTAATGGATACGAGTCATAACCCCTACATATGAGCAACCAATGTTGGTTGTGTGATTGCATAGCTGGTTGCATATCTTTAGGAATTACATATATATAGGATTATTTAGATTCTACGTTATAGAACAATAAATGAATTTAGTTTCATTTACAGCTTTCATGATCGTGAACTGTATTTTATCTTGAAAACACTATCTAAAAATTGTCGAATTTAGGTGATAAGTATAAGTGTCTTATACTTTAGTCCACCACTGTACCAATAATGTTTTTTCGCTAGTCGAATATAGCAGGAGCAAACGAAAAAGTGAAGTCGCGAAGAAGGTGGTGTCGCGAAGCGAAACAGAGACGAAACGAGAGAGGAGCGTGTAAACAGGGTAAGAGGAGTGGAAGAAAGTCGAAGAAGTGAAGAGAGGAGGAGAGAGAGAGAGAGAGAGGCAAAGGTAGGGCACGTGTGCAGAACGGAGGCAATGTCATCGAACTTACATAATGTGTCCTCTTTCTTCAATTACACGTACGTACCGATGTATCAATGCAGCATACATTTAGGTCGGGCATACCGGTATTCCGAGAGACCTTTGGCTCCTCGGACGGATATGGAAGATGGAAATGATGCTGGCTGTTTGCAATGGACCTCCTACGAATGTAAGAAGGATGTAGTATTCCTGTTTTCGACGCGATCTCCTTGATAGTGTTATTTTCACTCGGTTCTATTATTTCGTTTCGATTGTTTGTCTCGTAGTTCTAAGGATTGTGAGAAACTAAATGAATAAGCTTTTGATAACCTGTGAAATAACATATACAGAATTCATTAATGCTAATAACTAGACTGCGGATGTTTGTGCAATTTTTAATTCTTGTAGGCGATTTTTCAAAAAATTATACCAAATAAAATGCTATTTCCATTGGTAATTAAATTTGTAGATCCAAAGCGAATAAAAATTCTTGAAATTATACCGAATTTGATACTCCAGTGTTCTTTGAAATTTTCCAATCTAGTGATAACTAAATAATTAGGTTTATTCACTTCTGTCAATTTCGTCGCAAGGGTGTGGCATAGTGGTGTGTCTTCCTAAAGGGTTAACACTAAACCTACCGTCCCGTACAAGTAACCGGAACACGTGATCTTATGGAAATAACAAGATTAAATTTATTTGAACTCTATTTGATTCACCACCGAACATCTTTATAATTCAAATAATTGTGAAATAAAAAATCTGGACCCGGTCATTTGACCGGTGTACTATAGGCAAACAATTTTAAATGAAAGCTGAAGCATTGTAGAATATGGGAAAAATAGGGAAATTATGGTACGAATGTTTTTTAACCTTGAAAAAATAAAAGTTTAACTGTATAACTATAATTGGATTTTTGAAGAATCCTGAGGTCGTAGAAAAATTTTGAGGTGAGATTTGAAATCAGCGTGAAAAAATTTACGGGAAATGATGTGTCGCATGTTAAAAAAAAATTTTGCGCACGTGGTATTGTAAAAGAACAGAATTTTCTTGAACTTGTGCAAGTTTAACGAATTTTTTCAAGGTCAAAATTATAATCAGGCCAAAACTATAATTATTTCATACTCTGTCAAGTTTCAGCTTTCATTTAAAAAAAATTTCATCGCTCTATCTCACTTCTATCGAAAGTTGTTTTATTTTGACACAGAATTCTTCCGTTTGCCCCATAGTGCGGCAGTGGTAGGTTTAATGTTAAAAAGAAATTGTTTAACGTTTGAAGAAGGAGGATTCGAGCAGGTACTCACGATCAGCGTGGTACAAATGTCAGCACGCGATGGTAACGATCGTGGGACGCGTTGAAGCGTTGTGTTACGCCCGTTTCGGCCGCGTGTAGGCCTCTTTTTCTTTTGCAAGAGCACGCGGATCGCGGATCGCGAATCGCTGCCTCGATACCGTAACGCGGAGAACACGTGGACGCGAGAGGATGTGAAGGAGATTGAAAGGAAATCGATGTCGACGCACGCAATAGTGCTCTATATACATATATATTGCTACGAAAGGGACCGCGCCGCGACGATTCGCGTTTTATCTCGGGGCCCCGTCTACTTTCCATTTTAATTGCGAGCATCGGCGGACTTTCCGATGGAATTTGATACCCGGTGGCCACCGATCGACCCGACACCGACTATGAATGGAAAGACACTGTCTCACAAACTTTTCGACACCTTGTCTTATAACCAAACGCGTTCACATAAATATTTCAAATTCTTTAAGAAAATAGTGTTTTAAATGAGGTACACAATTTCGAGAATAAAATATTGTATCTTAACAGTACAATTTGTTGTAACAAAGAGCAACTAAACGAAGTATTTGATACTTTTGTAGATGAATAGTTATAGTATATCTTCGTATGTCTCAAACTCGCATTGTACCATTACTTATGAACCATAAAAGATATCAAGATAAAACTTCCACTAAAATTCATTCAAAAATGATTCGTATCCACTAATAATTGTCGTAATGAATATATACTTCTTCTAACAATTATAACTTGCGATAATAAATTTGCAATAATGTTATAAGTATAAATTAAAAAACAATGAGCCTACTTAAATTTGAAATATTAGAAAGCATAAGAAAAATGATTAAAATTTAGAAAATATAGGATATTTTGGTAAAATTTGATTTACATGTTCTTTAGATTCGAAACAATTAGTATATTGATTTTGATTTCATAATGTAGGTGTCGTAATAGCAGAAGATCTTCTGCATTCGAATTTGAATAAGTGTCGGGTGACTTGTGGACGGGAATTTATACAGTTTTCATTGGTCGCGAGGCTCGAGTCCATGAGAGGGGTCAAGGATGGTCCGTGTCGCAGGGGCCACCGAATTTTCGTAATAATTGTTGTAATAAATATATATTTCTTCTAACAATTATAAGTTGCGATAATAAGTTTGCAATAATGATGTAAGTATAAATTAAAAAACAATTAGCCCACTTAAATTTGAAAGATTAGAAAACTTAAGAACAATGATTAAAATTTATAAAATATAGGATATTTTGGTCAAATTTGATTTACATGTTCTCTAGATTCTAAACAATTATTACATTGATTTTGATTTCATAATGTAGATGTTATTTTCGAATATCTTTCGTATTTATACAGTTTTCGTTGGTCGCGAGGCTCGAGTCGTTGAGAGGAATCAAGGATGGTCCGTGTCGTAGGGGCCACCGGATTTTCGCGGAGGCGCGGTCTCCGAAGAGATCATGAGATTCCTGTGTCCTGTGTAGGGATGACTCGGCGGGCAGGTGAGAGGTGGAAAGCGAAAAGAAAGGTAAGAGGGAGCCGGTGATCCCTTCCACGGGTCGGCGAGGCCCGAGAAGAAGACTCGCGAAGGAGATCGTGGTGCTCGCAGTGCATCGGCTGCTCCATCGGCCGGACGTTCGGCGTCGTGCAACCTCCTCCTCCGTGTTTTATATACTCATGCGACGTGCAACAAAATGCCGATCAGCCTCCGTATACTGTGTAAGTGCGAGATTTTCACGAGACTCGAATTTCGCCCGCGATACCGCACCTCGAGGCCATCGCCGTCACTGTCACCGTCATCCTCCATCGTCGTCGCTGTCACCGTCACCGTTCATGAATCGGATTACCAGAGACCCGTCACATCGTGGTTACTCGTCCACGCGAACCTTTATTTTCTATGTTATTCGTGGAGCACCTCCATGGGAAAGTGGTACCAACGATCGAGATCTTTCATTCAAGAACACTCGCGGCACAAACCCGCATCTCAATTTTACCGTACGCTCAGCGGTCCACCTTTATTTCAGTCGTTTTTAACGATTCATCTAACAATTGCTCTCTACAGAAAAGTTCAATGAAGAATTTATTAAATTATAATACAATTTTCTTATTCACGTATGGCAAAAATGTAAATTCTTCATTTAATACCAAACCTGTTCAGATTGGTTTGAAATACCATTTTATGTTGTATTATTTTTAAAAAAACAGCTGAAACATATCGATGATCATTTCTGAAAAATGCAGTTCTACCACTTTTCCAGGTTCAGAGGATTGTTTGTGTTCTGTTGGGCCGATAACCATTCATCAGGTTTGGCACGAATTCTTTTTACGGTCTCGAAAATCATTTTGAAGAATTGTTTGTCTGCAATTGGTTGTTTATCGAGAAATTAGTGAACGTACTCCTTTTTGTACAGTTTTCTGTATTTTTTGTACAGTAAATTAGTGTGGGTCATTTTTGGAACACCCTGTATACGAGATCCTTGATTTGTACCGCCGAATCATTTTCTTCCGAAAGAAAAGATCAACTCTTCCGAATATTTCATTTCAAGATACATTTTAAATATTACTTTCAAGGGAGATCGCTTCGTTCCTTTTTATGAAGGCGACCTCTCGATGGATCGAGGACTTGAAAAGCATCTTTTTTATGGAGCACTCGGTGCTCCGAAGCCCACCTCGCTCTTTTATGGAGATGGTTTTTAAAATGTTCTGGTTACTGAGGAAACTTTATGAATGTTTGTTTTATTACCAATCGACTCGAACAAACTGAATTCCGCGGGAGAAATTCGAAGTAATATGATCCACGTCAATTGGGATTTCATTTTTGGTATTTAAACACTAAATTTCAATTTTTTTAATAATTGTTGTATATATTTGAACTGTGATCATTTCGTGGAATAAAAATAGTACAACAATGAACCTGGATTTTTTCGTTAAAATCAATTCACGTTTATTGTTGTATCATTTGCTTTTACAAAATTAGAAAAGTTTAGAATCAACCGATAATGATACTAATAACTAGTCTGCAGATGTTTATGCATTTCCGAATTTTCGTCGACAAATTTTAAGTGGAATGAAATAGAATCCTACTTTTATAGAGTCTTTATAGATCCAAAACAAATGAAAATTATACAAAATTCTATTGAATTTTATATTCTAGCTATTTTCGAATATTTTCACAAGCCACACAGATCCGCAGTAGAATATCGCTACTAATAATATTCGAGTACTGTTTAATCGTCATAAAATTTGATCTTCGCTTAACTACGAAGTGTCATTGCCTGATATATAAGTAATGTTATATCGGACCGAAGGTAATGAGTAATGAATATTGAAAATCGGTGTCCATAGATTGCATCGGTGTGTAGGTATATCAACTGGCACGTGGACAGAAACCATAATTACGTTATCAAATGTCCAGATATTACACTCTCACTGGATAAATTGTTATGCACGCAATCGCGACTGTCGATACCTCATTAAATTATAATTGAATCCTAGAACACCTACAGAACGTATTTATTGGGAGGTTACAGTCTATGAAACTAAAGAAATGATCATATAAGTTTGTTTTCTAACAAAATAAATAAGATACTGATTTGTAATTTTGTCACCATTTTTAGACATTTATGGTAGTGCAATTAAAAAATGTTTCAGACAGAATGTTCTTAGTACTCGGTGTTCTACTTAAGTCTCCAAAAATGGTTTTTATTTTTTTTTATTATACTATTACTTTGAATAATCTTAAGAATTGAGCACTGAAAAATTTTTAAAAACTCATATGGAACCATTCACTAATTAGATAAACTATTTTTTTTATTTAGTATATAGTATTCAAGTAATTTTCAACCTGCATCGCAATTTATATTTCTTTTTAGAACGGCTAAGTGTCGAGAGACTCATGGACGAGGATCTGTCTCTGTGTCTCTATTGTTCGTTAATGTTCTCGAAAGACAGAGAGCGATGCACTGACAGAAGAACAATTTCATCCCGATGTAGCGATTGGTTAATCGGTATCCTTTAAAGGTGCACGCCGGAAGATTCCCCGGCAGATTTCACTGCGAGGAATCAATTGAGAAACAATTGAATCATTTCGGTGATGGAACGTAGGAGTGATTTATTTCGACCGGTACACATACATACACGCATGATGTAAATCTGTTATGTTCCTGAAAGAATCCAAATGAACTTGCAAAACTATCAATACAATGACTTTTTTGTAAATCTGCCAATACTGACCGAACGAGACTTTTTATTGATATTCAAAATGTCATTCGATTATCATGAAAAAGATCAATCTGATAAGATTTGGTATATGAAATATATCGATCAAACGAGAGTTTCGATGGATGTGAGAAACATTAATTAGTAGACTGTGGATTTTTATGCAAAATAAAAATTGTCTGCACCGATCGCAGAGTACAGATTGAAAACGTTAAATAAAACTGTATTTATTCTTTCAATGATCTGAGAAATTCGAAAAGGATTGAAAAATTTTGTTAGAAATGCACAAAATTCAGAAGAAACAGTGAACTATATAAAGTGTGATTACAATTAATCTTAATATCAATTAATTAATATTAATTAATATAGATATTTGTTTATTAATTTAGATTAATATTAATCTTGAGAGATTTTATACGAGTAAAGACCAGAAGGAGTTTTTAACGATATACAAACTGGGAAGTAGGACAATTTGTTTATTAATGACTGGTGATTACTGTCGGCGAGTACAGTGTTTTCTGTTATCGAACGTCCGCGATTGTGTTATGCGCTCGATGGAAAGATCCACAATTCATAAAGGCACGGGGAACATGCAAATATATTCTCACGATTGCGGTCGAAGCACAATGCGCCGCTGCCACGAACCTAAAAATGAACGAGCGATTCAATTGATCGGAAGTAACGCGAAGAGATACGTGCGCCGGTGCACAATGAGCAACACAGGAACTGAAGTCGTTGCACTTCAATCTTCTCACGCGTATCCGTGGAATTGGAGACTTTGAAGTTTGGAAAGTTTCGAAGTTCGACTCCTGGGAATTCGCAGGTCCGAGGGTTTAGAAGATTTGCGATAAACTAACTAAGACCGGAAGTATTGCGTACGAGAGCCTTGAAAAATAATATTTTTAAACTATATTAACAAACTGATTTAACATTTTGAAGAAAATATTCGAAATACCGTTTGCAGAACTTGAGGGTGTGTTATCAATTCAGAACATTAATTACAGTCAATTTTCAATTTTTTTTTTTTTTGCTACAAAATATTCTTTGCTTGAAACATTATTTTTCGTCTGCGAAAACTACCCTTGAAGAATAGTTTCTTTTTAAAACTATGTTAATATAACTAAATTAAAATTCTGCAGAAAATATTCGAAATAATGTTTGCAGAACTCGAGGGTGTGTTTTGAATTCCGAAAATTAATCACAGTCAATTTCCATTTTTCTATAAAATATTCAGAGCATTAATTATAGTAAATTTTCGTTCTTCTGCCTGCAAAACTAATTGTAAACTAAATTTAAAATTGAACGATTACTAGAACCGTTGATTTAGACCCCGAGATGCTCCCGCGTTTTAATTTTAATCTTTTTTTTTACGTAATTCGAGAGTTCGTTCGCAGAGTCCTCAGGAAAGTTTCGACATAGGGCACCATTAAAACTAATTCATATTTACAGGCCACGGGTTGCGCTAACTAGAGACACTGAAATTCTGTTCTGACGTGTTTCTTCTGACGCATTCTGGGATTACTGCAAGAATTGTCTGACTTCGTCGAGGAAAGAATTGTTCGATGTTGAAATTCACTGCGGAGCACAATTAGTTACGAATTAGCCTACCCCAGCCGGATCTGAATCTACAGCTATGTCCACACTAACGCAACATCTGGTGACTTTCGTTGCCTCTTGTTGTCTTCTTCAAAGTCAACTTCTTCAAAATTTTACATTGGAAAGTTTGCTCCCTGAAACCGTTCAACTTTTGTCTGAAACATTTTTTAGTATCATCAACAGTTCCGGAGATATTCGACTGGCTCCATTTAAATGAGACACCCTTCATATACAACATCAACTAAAACTTGCTAGAGATTGCTTCGGTGTGAGCATAGCTTTAACGTTCCACTGCAACATCACACTTAACTATTGTTGGCAAAAAGTATAGATAAAGCCGAACTAACAGAAAAACGAGCCATTTTCTTAATTCACGCGTTCGCTGCCTGCATTTATTGCGGCAATAGCTATCGTTCTATTGAAAGTACCCTTTTGCAAAATATAGAACAGGATATTGATACAGCAACATTATATTGGGTCCTAACATAAATGCATTCGCGTATGATTCAGCATCTTGTGTTATTCACTAATAAATTACACAATTCAACCGATTGTTTTTTTCAATCATACTTGTGTGCATTTACAAGGAGTCAGAATATATTTTGCTATACATTCTAATGATAATTTTTTAAATAACGACATGCACTAAATTAATTGGATTTTCTTCAGGCAATATAAACTAACCTTAGTGATCTAATTAATTGGAGTTAGAAGGTTCGTGGTCCTACAGTCATTTAAATCGAAGAATTAAAGATTATTTTAACAAGATTCTACATTTTTATTTTATCTATAACGCAATTATTCATTACACATTTTATGAGGTAACTATATGTCGATATTTATGCATTATAAATAAAATAAAAATATTTGTAGATTGTGTGACAATTACAGGGGTGGGATGTTATTTTATATTCTTGGGGTTGGAATCTCTTTCTATAATTTTTTGCAACATCTATCTCTGTAAACGATTCGATGGAATGAAAAACGATTCTGATCGGTCTGATGCGGAGAACGCGTGATCGCTCGGGATTTGAATCCGTTGTCGCGCGACACACGCTCGACAGGATCGCTTTCTCACGTGTGACCCAATTAAAAAACTATAGCGCGCGTGATGTCATTGAGAAACGCGAGATAACGGGATCACGTGCGTGGGAGGGGCGATTTATCAGTCCTGTGATCCGAGTTCCACAGATTCCACGGTGGTGTCCGCTCGCCACTACGCTCGGACGGAATTCATCTCGTGCATTGTCTTCCATCCGCGCTTGCTATCGTTACTGACATTAAAAAGATGCGCCGAGGAAAGGTCATCAAGGTGGTTGGTAAACGAACATACCGATCCTCGCGAAATATCGAACAGCGAGCGTTTTGTCCCACTGTTAAAAGTCACTGGCACACATTCTTTTCAACCTTCTCTCTTTTCAAAAAGACCGGCCTCTCGATATACCAATCCTTTTGGTATGCGCTGCGCAGCGCAACTACGGCGCCACGAAAATTTACAAGAGTTTTTAAACGTTTGCGTAATCATCTCGAAATGTCAATATCATTACGTAAATTAAATTAAGGAATTATCATTAATAAGGAAAATTAAGGATACAGTTCAAAGAGTACTTCATCTTGTAGAACTATGTTCTTCTTAGAAGTGCAATGGTGCAAGTGTATGCACAAATTGCATTATTTTCTTATGAAATTATTAGGAATCTGGGGGTTCGAACGGTCAAAGAAATTCAGAATTCGTGCACGCGGTATAAAAAGGTTCAGTTTAAAGTTTTGCAATGCTGCATGCACTTAGCGATTCAGCAGTAAGAAACACAATACCAGGAAGTGGTTACAGAGCGGCGGCAGTGGCTAGACAGATGACTTGATTTGATCATTACTACAATGATGATCTTGTAATCAAGTTGTTAGAAACATATGGAGCTTCAACCATCAATTAAGAGAAACGAAGAAACTACGAAAATTATTTTCAGGTTTAATTATTAGAGTTACGAATATGGTGGTCTATAAAGACATAGAAAAGTTTCTCGTGGTGTTGTTTAGACTCTCTAACTGCCGCGCCGAGTTCCTCAAAACTGTTAGCTCCGTTTCCAACTGCTCGGCTTTCTAGCCTCCAATTCCCACAAAGATTGGATCGAAAGAGTAACAGCTAACCGACTCGACAAATTTGTATGATCAAGACTTTCAATTAACACTTCTTGAATTGGCTCAGACCTCGGCGTCAGGACGTTTCGTCATCGTTCGCGCGGCAGCCCCAATCATGTAAAACAAGCCGAAGTGTGCGGGACAATGCTCTCACGATCCAGTTATAGAGGCATCGATCAAGTTCGAAAGCGGATTGCTCCGTGACTCCTTTGGAACCGCGGAGCCGGGATCGTTATACAGGGTGTCCCAAAATTCGTGTACTTCCCGGAAATGGGAGGTTCCTTGGGTCATTTGAAACGACATTTTCCTGTACAAAAATGACGCCAGCGGCTTTGTTTAGGAGTTATTAACAAAAAACACAGACCAATCAGAGCGCGGCTAGAGCAAACGGAGTCCGACTCAGCGACAGGTCCCGCTTAGCGTGGCGGCGCCATTGGCCGAGCCAGAATCAATCCGCTGTAGCCGCGCTCTGATTGGTCCGTGTTTTTTGTTAATAACTCCTAAACAAAGTCGCTGGCGTCGTTTTTGTAAAGGAAAATGTCACTTCAAATGACCCAAGGAACCTCCCATTTCTGGGAAGTACATGAATTTTGGGACACCCTGTAGTTCCTCCGAACGAGAGAGATAGACGCAGGCTAATACTGCTACATCTGGCAGAAAGTGGCCATAAAAATTCTTGATGGTGTCATTAAACTGTGACGGCTCTCTGACATTCACGGCTCTATACGCTGCGTTGCCGTGGACAAGTTCAACGTAATGGCTAGACTAAAAAAGTACAGAGAAAGATTAATTCAATATATTCATATATTCATCTATATCAAAACAATAAAATTTCTTCTAAATCCACAAGTAGCTATAATACAGAGTTGGGCAATAATCGATTAAAATTTTAATCATGATGGATCAATTAATGTGTACGATCAAAAAAAGAAATCGTCGAAAAATCGGCGATTGATTCCGTCGATTGATGAAGTTAATCGTTGATTAAACGAAGATTAAACGATGATCCTAGCTTTCCAGGAACAATAACTTCAAATAATTTGTATTATATATATAGATCAAATGACAATACATCTAAACACAGTTTACATTTTTTTCAGTATTCATACAGTTTTGATTCCGTGTTCCATTTCGAAATTTTTGCAGTTAATCATTAATCAATTATCCGATTGACGATTAATAATCGTTAATCGCATTTAACGACTAAAATAAAAATGTAGTCGTTAATCGCTTAATATTAATCGTTAATAGTAACGATTAATAAGTGTTTAATCGTTAACGACTAAACTAGGATATTAATTGTTAATTGTGGTTAGCGATTGTAGTAGAAAGCGATTAATTTTTTGCCCAACTCTGCTATAATATTAATAACTACACATTAAGTGATGATTAGCATTAATTCGAATGGAGGTCGGCTCGAAAAGTTCGTTCGAGGGTCGAATCGCGCGAGACCGTGGAATTTAGAAACGAAATGAACTTTTCCCTGTCAAGAAAAGAAACGTTTCTCTCGGCGCGGCGGTGCAACGTGGATCGGTAGGTGTAGAGGCAACGTTTATGATTTTAAATGCTCACCGAGGCACTCCTCTTTGTTCAGGTCTCGTGACGCTGGTCTTGTGCAACATCCACGGCAGTCTTGAACATGAAATTCCAAGGAGGAGCTTCCTGTCGCGACGAGCGATCGACGGCACCAGAGGGAGGTATTAAATAATCAAAGATACAATCGCGGAATTTTCTTGCGTATCAACATCGGCTTTACCCGCCGAACACTAACGCGATCGACGATCTTCGATTACAGGAAGTACTTCGATCCGGAGGAAGAAGGGGTATTCGACAGTTATGGGTCTGCCGGCGGCCAGTATGATCCTTACGAGGAGAAAACAGGCAAGTCCTCTCTGTACTAATATATAAATAATAAGGAACATTACTTTTTTCTAAATAAATCTTCCCCTTTCGAAAAATCTGAATAGATATGAATTATTACTCACGACCAGACAGAACTAACATAATAATGTAAATATTTATATAATATTATATAATTATAATATAATATATTTATATATTATTTATACTATCTTTAGATAAATTGCGATCGAGAAAAAAATTAATTATAATAATGTGAACGTGGTACTCTGAAAACTGCAATATAAAATCGGCAATGTTATGCTTTCGAATTTTTATAGAAATCGATTTTTCTATTAAAATATTTTAAATAATTCACCGTCATGTGTGCAATTAGGGAGAATGTGAATTTTTTCGTAATTTTTTCTTGATAGGAAGAAATAGTATTTGAACCGTATTTGCATACGGTTTTATATAGCAATCCTTTAAATAGAAATCTTAAGTTGCAGTGGATTCTAAAATCGTAGACGATCGTGCACTATTGAAAACTTCAGAGTCGAGCGTTTAATTGATGACCGCGTCAACGTCACTCAGGCACACCTCACGTTTATTAATAGCATGATTAACGACGATTGTGGCCGGGACATTATACTCGAATAGGTATTTCTATTTTCGTCTTAAGGATCTCGTCAACCGGTAGAAATGGTGTCAATACGCCAACTAATTACTGAACTGTCCAGTAGTCATTATCACTTGGATGTTTCTTTTTCATTCGAACTTCTGCCGAGTGAAAGAAGTATCGTAAGCCCAATAAAAATCGGGGTCAAGCGTAACAGGCTTCGCCAAACGATACATTCAATTTCCCGCATAATCGTCGATGTTTACAACATTATCAATTAGGGAGAACAAAAGGAATCTTAATTCGTGAACATCCTCTCCTCGAATCAAAATGTTCTTCCCTGACCTTCTTGTTTCCCGCGTTCGTTCTTCGCACTATTATTCGTGTAAAGCCGCGGATCTGATTACTATCGTCAATTTCCTGCCGGGTAACTGACTTTGATATCATCTACCATTATTGTTCGTTCTCGTAACTGCAGTGAGTATTCCCCAATTCATTTTTTACCCTTAAATTATCCACAATTATCAAATTAGAGCTTTTGGAATCCTAATCCCCAAATCTTGGGCTACCATGTTTCCAAAGTTTACAATTAGCCAATTTCGAAAAATTTCTAAATGTCCAGAGTTCTCTCAAGTTACTATTATACACTCCAAAATTATCTACAATTATCAAATTAGAGCTTTTGGAATCCTAATCCCCAAATCTTGGGCTACCATGTTTCCAAAGTTTACAATTAGTCAATTTCGAAAAATTTCTAAATGTCCAGAGTTCTCTCAAGTTACTATTATACACTCCAAAATTATCTACAATTTTCAAATTAGAACTTTTAGGGTTCTAAATCCCCAAGTCTTAAGCTACTATACTTCCAAACTTACAAATCCCAAGCATCTCCACTTTATTCCACAAAACAATTCTAAATTCTCAAATTGCTAAATATCTAGAGTCATCTATGTTTCTCCAAAATTCCTAAATGTTGCATATCATCCAATATCATCGAATCGCAAAGTTCCGAATTCCAGAAATTCCCAGGTCTTCGACACCTTGAATCTCCACCTGCTTGGAACGCTAGTTGCTATTACGAGTTGTCTGTTTAATTATGTATGATGCCGATCGATGACATTATCATAGGTTGCTGGATTAGCATCGAAAAATGCCGGCAGCATTTATCTTTCCCATTCGTTCACCTTGAAGGAAATGATCGCTTGGTCGTTAATTTCCACCTTTGATTTTTCCCTGCATCGAGTGATTATAAGCACAGGGGCAGCCATTACCCGCAAAACAGATCCACGTCGAGTGGAGATTAGATCGTTAGGAGAAGGACGTTATCAAGTGGTGTGAAAGGCAATCGATTATGAGACACGTAGAAAAATTGTAAAGCATAGGTCGCGTGAAGCCTCTTGCAAATTGCGGACGGCTGAACCGTGGAATCACGTGTGCCGCATGCCGGTTACTGTAAACACACGGCGTCCATTTTAAATGTCAAACGCACGCGACCATCCACGAGTGTCCTTTTGGCGACCTTGAGCCATCGTGAATCGCTAAGACAAAGAATTCCAAACACGTTCTCACGTTTTCGACTCTGTCGTTGCTTTCAGCGATCCTCCTCCTTTCAACCTATTCAGTTTCAATGAAATTTCGAAAAATGTCTTTTTTGTGTATATTCTATAAGTTAACCAGTCAATTACCCCACAAGTACCTCGAGTTACTTCGCGACGGGACCTACAGTTTATTAAGGTGGGTTCCGAACCACCTTGGGCACCATAGGATTTAGATAGCACATGGAATACCCCGAGTATTTTATAAAGACACAGCGTATTTTACGCACTTATGTAAAAAATAAGCAGGTGTAATTTAAAGCATTGAAAACATCCGACGAAAGAAATACTTTTACACAATTTCCAACCTATCGAACATATTAAGAGAGAAAAAAATAATTTTTTAAAAATACCACGTTTTTAAAAACGGACTAAAAAGTATAAAATAATTTTTCCTAGTGCCATACAGATTCCTAACCTCGTACACATAGTCCTGAAAATTTGTGATTGTGAATTTTGAGTAGCTGTGAAAATACTTGTGGGATTTCAACCGAAAAACGTGGGGCGCATGCGATAGATAATTGATGCATTTTGCGCTCCACGTTTTTCGGTTGAAATCCCACAAGTATTTTCACAGCTATTCAAAATTCACAATCACAAATTTTCAGTACTATGTGTACGAGGTTAGGAATCTGTATGGCACTAGGAAAAATTATTTTATACTTTTTAGTCCGTTTTTAAAAACGTGGTATTTTTAAAAAATTATTTTTATTTAAATAATTATTTTCTGCTTTTTAGTCTTATATTAATACTTGTATCACTCTTTATTAATACTTTGTATACTCACTAAGCTTACTGTAAATTTCACTTGGTAAATAAAGCGATGATACACTACCGGCCACGATCGTCGCGCGAAGATGTACTACACTACCGATGGTTCGCGCGTCGGGGGGAAATGGGTCCGTGGAGTGGGGACGAGTTAGAGTGCGCACGCATAGTAAAGTAGAGAGGGTTGTCGAGCGAAGTGGGGATCGCTGAACGCGATGACGTAGTTCGCGGGGGGATGAAAAGGTAAATATTTAGTTGTTATTTTCTCCGAAACGGTAAGACTTTTTAAAATTTTTTTTTTTGAATAATGCATTGTCATCCAGTTCTGAACCATGTGTGCAATTTCAAGTCTCTAGCTCATCAGGAAGTTAGTTTAAAATCAATTGCAAAATTTTCCACCGAACAAACAGACAAACAGACAAACAAGAAAGCGAGCTAATAAAAACGTGGTAATTAATTCCTTTGTCACACCTGTCTGTCGCAATTCAGGTGGAAAATGCATTTATGACAAAAATGACTAGGTGTAATTTAAGACATTTTCAACAATCTAATGATATTGCTGTACCATCGTTCACAATATTGTTTACATCGTTACACATTTTGGTACTTAACCAACTACTAAACATTCACGTAATGCATGAGGAAAATTATTTATTTCATATCCACAAAATGAACGAAATAGCTCCGACTGAAAATGTGGGACGCTTTTGTCCATCGCTGTGTTGCTCGGTTTAAACGCTTGGTAGGTTGGCCATCGTAAAATCGGCCGCTTAGAGTGTAACGACTGCCGTAATAACTATGATTACGAGAAACGAATTCATTTCGGTTGCAGACTTCTCGGACATCAGGAGGAACGTGCCAGGAGAGCCGGGCGCCGATTATCCTGCGTACACGACGCTGCCCCAGACAGGATTCACGTGCGAAGGACGTTCACGAGGTGAATGAGAGTCACATGATTCACCGTCCCCATTACCCTCGATCTGGTCGTGTATCTCGGTATCGTATCGCATCGTTTTGTCAACCGAAATTCAGAAAGTCGGTCGGTGACAGTGACGTCTCCCCGAAGCGATACGTCACGGCTTCGGTATTACGTAACGCGATTTTCACAGGATCGCGGTGACCGGTTCGCAAGTTAGGCGTGTTGTATGAAAGCTGGCCGTGCATGTTAATAACTCATCGGTCTTTCGCTGGTGAAGATTACAAAACGGTATTTTCCCCGAGGAAAATCTTCTTCCCCGGTTTCGTTCGCGTTCGTAAATAATCCCAGACAGTTTAATGCCTGCAGTGGTTTTGCCAAGTGCTCCGTGATACCTGTGTGCAGATAGTTAGTTAATTAGTCTAATAACCGTTGGGCAAGGACTTTGTCTTCGTTGTGTAAAATTTCACGATCCCATCAGCAACGAATTACCTAATTACAGACGCTGAGGACGAGTTATTGCTGACATTAAATTAGAATTTTTTAATGACGAATTTAATGTGGACCTCCGTGTGCATCTTGATCCATTTGACAATGTTCGAGACTCGTTAGACGAAAGGGAAACGCAGAATATTAAGCGTGTATGTTTTTCTCTACGCCTATTCTGATAGTTATTCATTGTCTCGCTTATTAAAATCTAAAAACTCTCCCGTCGAATTGTATTATAATGTCTGTAATTGTGAATGGTTGCATCGTTCTCACGTTTGGTGAAGGATAGGTCGCCTCTGGTGGATTATTCATTCTGATCGCTGAAAGATTCTACGCACGAGTCCTTGACTAGAATGGCGAACGAAAATTTCTTCGTGTGGGTTCGTTCGCAATAATTCGAGGAGATGATGGTACATATATTGAGAGATTAGACTATCCGTAGGACCTTTCCAATCATTTGGCCTTTATCTTATTGTTGGGCCGCTTTCGCCGGCGTTCTGCCACTTCTCAGGCAACGTCATAGCGAACAACATTATCGAGGTGTTGCTCAACGAAGAAACCATAATAAACTCACTGTAGAAGTGAACTTTCTTCGGCGAGAACTGAGTCTCCGACTGCCACTTGATTCCTGTTCCCGTGCAGCTGTCTAACAACGACGCGTTCGCACTTACCGCGAGTACCGCCATTAACATCGCCGAAATCGTTCTAATTGTGCAAAAAGAGAAACCGTACGCTTTCGCAATTAGGAGGAACGATAATCGAGATATCATCATTACGTTTTTCTGCCCGCGTCTTCCTCTTGACGCGTCGTTAAATGAAACTCCTGGAGGACCTCGTTAAACGCTAAATAAATGAAAACATAAATTATGTAGAACATTTTGCTACTAAAGTTAATTTGGGTTAATTGGAGAGGTCCCTCAGTGTTAGTCCAGGGCCACAAAACTAACTATCCAACTCTGCCACAATCTTGAACAGTTCGATGGTGGGGGTCGCTGCTGTGCAACGAACGAGGTTACAACTAGCGAGGCTCTACTGTACTTTCTGTGAGGCTGGAACCAGAGCTGTGACTTATGAGATACCCGGGTAAACAAAAATTACTCGGATACCCGGGTACTCGGGTAAACAGCATTACCCGAATTTCCGGGTATTTTGTGTAAACAAAAATTACCCGGGTATCTCATGAATACAATGCAGATCTTCATGCAAAATAAAAATCGTTCGCATCAATAGGAAAAAGCAGACGATATATTATAATTACTTATTCTCTTGAACGATTTGAATAAATTTAAATTAATATATCAACGTTCTTTTAATTTCTTTTAAATTGCACAAAATCATTTATGCCATAAATGCATAAAATGTTAAGTATACTCGTGAGATATCTGAGTATATGAGATAGCTTTTTTATTATTACATGAAATAATTTATATTAGATTTTGTTAACGTTTACAAAGCAATTCGTGCGTTTTTAAGGGGAATAATTAAAAAGTCAATTATTTAATTATCAAATTAGGAGTACTCTAGCCGAGTACCCGGGTACCCGGGTAAAAGTCCGAGCTCTAGCTGGAACGAGAACATTCTTGAATAAGAGATAACTAGTTGGTATTTTAAACATTCCATCGAGGTAGAAAGTTTGCGAAAAAGTCCGGTTTATGCTTCACACTCCGTGTATGTCCTGAGGGGTAGCTTTTCGAGATTTTCGCGCGAAGTTTCACGGCGGCGCGATGTCACGATAATGGCTGGGACGGTGACCTATTGCGAAACCTATTCCGAAGAAAATGCTACAAGTAGAGTTCACAGGCGGCGGCGGCACGTGAGTACCGTGTGCCGTCTGTGTGCGTGAGAATCATCCTTGACACCGATACTAAAGGTGAAAAAGTGCGGGATTATACAGTGATCTATCGAACCGTTGGACAGAGTTCGATTTTCGACGTGTGACTTCTTGGATCCTTCAAAGACCTTTTACCTGCGAAATTTTTTCGCGCGAACTCGCTGCCAGCAACTTGTTGCACGCGTCATATAAAACAAGTTGAAACTGGTTGATCGTCCTTACGACATTCGGAAGATCGATGAAAATTAAAGATCACCGAACGAACCGAAAAATATTTTCGAGACGATAGAGGGGACGGGAGGGAGAAGAAGATTGTGAAGATAATGTCAGGCATCGTCGACTTCTTTTTAGACTCGAAGAAAAGTTTCAGCCGAGAACCTGTCCGTACAAATGAGATTCAATTAATCTGGACTTCGCTGGAGCCTGCAAGAACTTCCAGATACATTCGCCTTTTTACTGTGTCGCAATCCCATTTCTAACGGGGAAAGCTGAGGGGAATCTTGGTTCTTGTTATTATTCGTTGCCTGGGAAATTGTTGGATAACAAAGTAATCAAGAGATTGATTACCTATAATATATCCCGTTCGAGAATTTCTAACTCGTGCTGAAATAATGACTCCCATTAACCATGCAATTAAAAGAAAATAAGGTGATACCTTCATTAGATTCTGAGAAAGCAACATGTAACACGTTGGTGCATCCTGCATATTATATTTAAAAAATAGTTTAACTAAAAAGTGAATGGTTTTAAGGAGCCCACAATCTGGTGTAAATGGTTTCTTCATTTTACTTCTCTATTCGATGAAGCTCGACTTTTCTCTTTAGAAAAAGTGTTAAGTCTTTGTAAAAACATCATTCAGGTAGAAAGTTTTTATTTTGCGGAAAGGTCTGCTGTCTATTATTTACGAAGTTTACATTTGCATTCGTAGAATGTTGTAAAATGGCGTGGCAAATATATATTGACTAATTCTAACTGGAAGACTGAACAATTCCGAATGTGCTATCGTTTTGTCGTAGAGTGTATAACTTAGAGGAAAAAAATCAGCATAGTGCTGGAGCGGTTTTTACGATTTTGAATTGCAAATGGTATCTGCGACTGGCAGAATCTGGTAAATGATGCAACATCGTATTGGCCGATGTAACGGAATCGTGTCAGGAATTCGTGTAACGTCGTTTCGTACGCGAAGAAAGCGGTTTCAATTAAAATTTCCAAGTACCCTCGGATCGATCGGGTCGCGCAAACCTTCTCGATGGACACCGCACTCTCCATTGTGTCCTGCGGTGTTTGGTCTCGCGGAAGAGACCACGTGCTATTAGATAATCCGAGAAGAGAGAGAGAGAGACCGTACGAATATAGAAGGCAGCGTCGCATAATCCTTACATAACACCTGTTGAACGTAAACACTGCTCGGCCGCAACGATTATTTTACATCGACAAAAAAAAACAACACTGGAACGAGTCCGATCATTAGGATCGTTAATCGTAACAGAGGAATGCTGGCTTACCGTTTACCACTTGATCCAAACAAAAATCTTTTTATCGTTGTCGTAACTGTATTCTATATATTAATAACAATTAAATAATTCCCACTGGATAGAAAGGTTTAGGAGGATCGTTGGTGGGTCCTTTTTGACCCAGACCTTTTTATGTTAACCACTTCGAAGAGACTGTTTTTTTAAATTGAAATTACTCTCAGTAACAAAAATAGTTGTACTATAAATATTCTCTATTCTTAGTTTTTATTTTATTTATTGCTTTGTACTTACAATCGAACGAGTTTATATTTCATTCATCAATTATTCTATATTGTACTGTTAATCTACCCAACCCCCTCCTATACTCCACAGGAGTTTGGTGGGAAGGACCAAGGAGTAAGGGGTGGGAGGAGTGGCAAAATAAATGCAAAATGGTGGCGCATCAATGCTTATCCTCCTAGACCTTTCTGCAAAGAAACACTACAGCGTGTTTTCCGTTTAGTTTTGTATCCACTGCGCCCATTGAAATTTCACTTCGATCTCTTCCACTAGGCTACTACGCTGACGAGGTGGCCGGCTGCCAGGTGTTCCACGTATGTCACGACGTGTTGGTGTCCTCGTTCCTCTGCCCGATCGGCTCGCTCTTCAGCCAAAAGCTATTGACCTGCGACTGGTGGACGAAAGTGGATTGCTCCTCCAGCGGCAAATACATCGACGTGAACCGCAACAGCTACCAGCAGGACGACGACGAGATGATCAGGAACGCGTACGCGATGATCAGCCTGCAATCAGGAACGGACGTGACCAAGGACGGCTTGGTAGACCCTGACCGGACAGGAAGCATCGTGGATTACCAACGAATCGCTGGAAGGCTGTTCGACCTACCCCCAGCCGATGCGAGCGGGAACGATCTGAGGAATACCTTCGAAGACTACCCTAGACCCATAGTCCGCAACTTCCTTCCACCTTACCAAACGAAGAGGAAACCGGAAACGACCCGGAATTACCAGGGGATGATCTACCCCCCCGAGAAGAGCAGGTCACCGTACGAGGACTCGCCCATTATTCGAGTGCAGAAGATCAAAAACCACGGAGACCAGCAACCCAGGAGCTTCCAAGATAGCTACCGCAGACCCAACGAATTCACCAATCATTTCCAACCCTCTTACGCGCCCACCGTGCCCACTGTCACCACCACTACCAGAAGATTCTACTCTCCCACCGTACCCACAACCTTCAGACCGTCCACAGTCGCGTATAATAAACTGGACCAGGCTATAGACAGCTCGGAATACTACTTCTCGCACAGTGGGACCAAGAGTCTCGTCACTCCTCCTACAATCTTTCCTGAAGATCATGGTAGTATTTCAGAGGTGGGGAAGACGAAAGTTTACGTAGATCCTGCTCGGAAGACGGACCAGGAAGAGTACAATCGTAGGCACAGTTACGAGGACGATTATGGGGATGAAGATTTCGAAGACGAGGGTGCTAGAAAGTCTAGGTTCCAGGTCAGGGTAGCCGACGATCTGCAATTCAATCAAACGAATGTTCACGAGCAGAGTCCTCTGTACAGCGAGGATTATAGAGGATTCGATGAGGAAGGGATTGAGGATATTGAGACAAGAGGTAGCATTGGCCTAGGCCACGCGTTGCGTCAGCCGTTCAGAGGGATCTCTGTCCAGCAGCAAAATCCTGTGAAAGACAAAACTAATGCTGGGAAGACTGATAAAGAGGAGTCCAAAGCAGGCTATCAGCACACTCTGGTTAGACCGGAGGCAACCGATGCTGAAGAGGAAGAACACACCACTGAGCAATACCAAAGAGATGATCTAAGAAATTCGGACAACCTGCAACCGTCGACTACTCCCACTTTCCTTGAGAGTACTGTCAAAGCTGTGCCCTTTAACGCTACTCCTGGAGAACCTGAAAAGGTGAAGGACGTCACGGACAAAAGTAACGCACCTGGAGAATTCTTGAGATCACCGGACAATCGTAGCAAGTTTCAGATCAAGGTGCCTGATCTCTCCGAAATGTCTAGTCTGGTGATCAGGTACACGACCGACGACCCTGCTCCCTCTTCTGGGTCCAGGATTACGGAGTTGCCCAGATTGCGGAACAGTTATTCCGACGACTACGTCGACCAGCCGACTACTCGCGATGAAGAAAAGTTCACAGATTCTAGGGTTCACAGCTACCGTACTACTCAGGCTAGACCTCTAGCTAGCCAGTGGTATTCGTCATCATCGTCTGATCATCTCAAATCCAAGAACTCTCCATTTAGGAGCTCTCAGTTCTCCAGGAATAATACCCGAGAGAAAACCGTCGACAATCCTGAAAGAATTGACCTCCCCATTGATGATCAACGTAGTCTCTGTTTGAATCAGCCTGGAAAACCCTGCAACACGACTTCTGGTGTAGAGTCCTCTGTACCGACCAGTTTTGGGAATGAGTCTGATACAGAATCTAGAAGACCTTATTCTTCAGGTCCTGCTTTCACTGATGTTCACGACGAGGCTGTAACGCAGAGGTTCAACGAACGGACACCTTCCGTTACCAAATTAAGCAGCGTCGGATTCTCAACGTTAACTCCGAAGTCCGAAACCGAGGATGAGAGAAGAGCAATAGAATCGTCGACAGCAAACGCTATCCTTGGGTCGATCCCTCCAGAGACCTTGAAGCACATCGAGGAAACCATTGAACAGAACAATTCGCCCTATCAAGTGACACTGACAGTGAACAAGGATGAGGACTTGGTGCCGCACGATGAAGTGATCGGCAAGCTGGTGGCTCAACAGGCTAAAGAGACTTTAGAGGACAGAACGCATGAATTGGAAGTCATCAAGTTCGTGGAATCTGAGACACCAACGACAACTACACCGGAAGAGACCACCGTGAGCAATCTAGACTTGGACTACTATCAAAACACGGAGGACAACTTCACTGGCGAGTTCATGGAGTCCCTGAAGAATTTCAGCACTGTCAGTCTCCTTCAGCTGATGTCCGAGCTGCTGAGGTTGGACCGTGCTCCACGACCCTTCTCCCTGGGCAATGATAAATCGCGAACTCAGTCTTGGGGAGCCCAGATCATCGCCAAAGACGTCAACTCTAGTGTTCAGACCGAGGAGAAGGACTTTAGCAAGCTCGAGGCAACCCCCATGACGAAGAGCTCTGCTCCTTTCAAGGAGAAGATCCTGGACAAATTGTCGGAGAACTTTGGCGAGCCCCTCTATAAAACTGACCGGTATTTCGAACTACCTCAGCCAGAGAGGGCTCTCGACTTCCAAACTGGCCAGCCTATCAAGACCCTGAAGAAAGACGAAAAGCCAAGTTTGACTAAAAGTTTCGACACCACTGACGAATCATCCCCTGAAATCAGTACTGAAACGTCCACGACAACCACTACCCCGAAAACCACCCTTACGACAGAGTCGACGAAAACTGTGGTTCAGACGGAGTTTCTACCCTCCATTGGTTTCTCCTTTGACACTGATGAAGGTCGGGAGGAGTATGTGGAAGCTGTTCTAGGTGGTCTGATTGAACCAGAGCCTGCCGAGAGCGAGAAGAAGGAGGCTGTACTCGAATTAGCTGACGAGACAATAGCCTCCAAGAATGGAACCTCTGATGGGAACTCAGAGAAAAAGGAGGATAGCTCAGAAGAGGGGATTTCAACCTTGAAGAAGGTTTAGAGCATTGGTGATGATTAGACTGCGGATCTTTGTGCATTTCTGAAGAATTAATTGGGTGGAATATGAAACAGTAATAAATGAGAGAAATTCAAAAATATTACATTAAAGTCGTTAAGGGATGAAAAGGGGTGAAAATAAGGTTGGTGTTTTTTCACACGTACATTGATACTATATTCTGCGAGGTTTACAATGGAAAAAGTATTTGATCATTTTCGTAAGGGTGGTTCTGTTGTGCTCCGGATTAATAAAAATCCCGTAAATATTTATAACAATCTATAAAAATTATGCACGTATGAAATTCGCAATCTACTCAGACGCATGTAAATTTAGTTTTAGGACGAAGTCTGTGATGTGCTGTTTTACGATTTAGACACACGGGGCCGTCCAATCTTGGTCCCGTCTCCTTTTTGTTAAGTATGCATGGCGAAGTGGGGGCAATGAGATGATGAAATTTGAAAAAATTTCAAAGGTTGTATTTCTTTCTTCAACGAACATAATTCTCGACTTATTGATAGTGAACGTAGTATTCATAATTCGTTTATCTTTCTTTCGAAATGACGATTAATGACAAAAGATTATAGATATAAATTTTGTGATAGAATGCATTGAAATACAGTCGTTGTGGGAAATGATTGTTCAACTGCTTCTCGACAGCGACGTATTCTCGTAGATGTGTGCGTGTAGTTTTTGTTTATATGTGTGCAAGAGGGAATGGAAATTGCAGATGTAATTATGAAATTGTACCTATCTAACCCCATACATTACGAGTTCTTTTTTAAATATATATATTCGTTGTAAAAATATGAATTCATTTCTTCTTTTCGAATAGGTTAATAATTAACACCACACCTACCGAGCCGTACTAATCTTGGAGCGAGGACCAGCTATGTGTAGAAAATTGAGTGCGAGTAATTGAAGGTTAATAACAATTAATATAATGATATAAATCTATAGTAATAATTATTATTCAACATATTACAAAATCTGTCGACTTGAATAAATATAATCCACTAATTAATATGAAATTTATTTTCTCAGTCTAGTATTAAATTTTTAATTTGCTCCAGTTGATTTCTGTTTATTGTCATGACAACATCGATACTTGGAGACTCGCGATAGAAAGGCCTTGTTTAATCGATTCAGAGTGCATACCTCGAGGTTAAAGTACTCCGAGTTACCTGAAAGGAATCTGAGCGCCTTTTAAACTCTTAAAAAACTAAATAAACTAAATAACAGTTAAGTAGTTTTGGTTTCCAGTCAATAATTATTCGCAAAATGTATCACGTTGTAGAACACCGAATAATATAATCCCATTTAGAAATTAAACACGTGCTGGAAAAGTACATTTGTAGAATTATAGAGTTGTGTTGTTGGTTAAATAATTCGGTGAAACATGAGTGATTCCGAAATGGAAGTTGTATCAAGCGATATGGGGATCGACGACGATGAGGAGAAGGATGATTTCGACGATGACGATGCCGCCATGAGCAGGCATTCTATCGCTACCATGGATTACCGGTATAGAATAATAATAATAAAAAAACAATTTTCTGCATTTGAGGTAAAAACACCGATTGTACTCAAAGTGACCTTGAAATATCTGAAAATGTCACAGTATTTCTAACTTTCATATTATCACAAATTAAAAATAAACAATCAAGATAGCAAAAGTTATTGAACCACCCTGCATAATTTCTACAGTACCACCATAGTAATAAAATTTATAATGACCACCATCTATTTTCTGGGTGGCCTAGTCTATTCAACCTAGGTCTTAAAAATTTGTATTTGCATAAAAGTTCAAATACTAATCATTATTTATGATAAGTCAAAACATCGATTTTTGTAGATTACGATGGATTCGAGACAGAGCGTTGAAGTTTATGGGGATCTTTGGCCACGAGCTTCAGTACTACAAGCTCCTCAACGTAAATGATTTAATAATAATTTAATTAATGATTTCATTAATGATTTAATAATTAACTATTCAATAGCTTGTTTATTAAATTTTCTATTAAATCTATTAAAAACATATATATCGTTTGCGGCAACGAATGTTTATTTTGAAAGTTATTCGAAAGTCGTTGATATTTTTCTTATTCAGCCTGTCTAAGTTTTTAGATATTATTCGTTTAATTACTATTAAAATCCGTGTGTTAAGAGGATTATCTGAATAATAATAGGCGAACAATCGGTATTACGAGGACAAGATTCTGAATTTCTTGATCCTCGACCTTTACGGCGTAACGGACCTCGAGAGGAAGGTAATATTCTTCTACGCGACTTATTCCACGGAACTCGTTCAGGAGGAAGTGCCTGTATGGGAAAGTGAGTGCCCGTAATTAATATCTAACACGGAATACTTAATGTTACATTGGACGGGAGATGTGAATTATTTACATGTTGACGGATAACAGGCGCGCAGGCTAATAAACTGGCTGCCCTGACAGCGTTGGCGATGAAAGGGAAATCGCGTAGGTTCATTAACGGTGCTGGTAACGTTCTGTAAAAATGATGCTTGTTCTGCCATGCATGTCTTTCCGTTATGTTCGAGCAAACCAGATATCTACAGTGCAACCTCGATTATACGTTTCCTCTATCTGTGACCTCGAATGACCTTGGGTAATCACATTCACTAAATTCCCATTAAAACCAACAAAAACAAATAGTACATTTAACGTATCTTTAAAAACAACAAATATATTTATGGTTCTTTATATCACTGAAAATATATGTATGAATAAATAAACATACAGGGTGTTCGACTACAGGTGGAAGAAAATTTAAGGAGTGGTTCCCTATGACAGTATAAGAATTAAAAAATTGCAATTACTAAGAATTAAACTGGTCACTTGATACATGACTGTTGGTAGATTGCCGTATTTCAGGGATATTTTAAATTATTAATAATCATTAAAAAATTTTTCGTCTTATATTATCATGCAGAGTCACCCCTCAACTTCTACTGGATCGTTCAAGTAATGTTTAATTTTTTTTCGAACCATCGGAGACTGTCTTCAGGATCTCTCATTCACTGGTTCGGATAATCGAGGTCTCGTGTATCTAATTTCGTTGCTTGTTTACGATTGTGCATGCGTATCGTAACGATTTCGATTTTGTATTCTGCAATGTTGTGCAAACCGGATCTATCTGGAGTCCTTTACATTCGACTGAATCGCGACAGGAATCGAGCGAAAGGGGCAGAAGAAGATTAAGTCGGGGAAGTTGACGAGGAAGAAATCGAAGAAGAGCAAAACGAAAGTTCCGAAAGTGGATGCCAGCACCATTCTCTCGATGATAGAGCCATCTACGACGACCATGAAGTATGAAGAGTCTTCCATGATGACAATGAAGTCTGAAGCGGCTTCTACGATGAGTGCGTTCAGCGAATACGAAACGGGAGATGAGGAGGAGGAAGAGGAGGAAGAAACCGAAGAGGAAACGCTGGAGAAGGGTAGTGGAGATACTTTGACATCGAAGAAGGATACGACCGGTATTGTTACACCTGCTAGATCGATGGAAAAATTACAATTATTATTAGTAGTCCGTGGATCATATTAGGTGTACAAATAATCTTGGCGCTTTTACATAATATTCAATTGTGGTTGCGTTTCAAATGAAAGTAATGGTGATTACTTCGAAACGTAACGTGTATTCCTTTTTATTTATAAATGAAGATTAAAAAGCAGCGAACTTGTTTGTACATATATTTTATTTTATTGTACACCTAATTTGGATATATGATAAGAATGAGTAGGTGTAATGTAAAATAGCAAGAACACTATAATAAATTAAAGGTATATATCATTATATTATTTTTAATCTATTTAATCTATTACGAAAGAAATTCAATTTTCACTTCACCCTTCACCCCAATTTCTTGCGATTCGGATGGAAAGTTTTTATTTTCCATAAAGATCCGTGATTTAATTATCAGACTAACATTACCGTTGTTCGGAAAATTCAAACTTTAATGAAAATTGCAGAACAGCATTAACCCTTCGATTTTCTATGACTTTTGGTTATTTCCAGAGACCTTCATCACCACGCCACCCCCCGCAGAAGCGAAAGACAAATACGTCATGATAAAAGTATCACAATTAATTAACTTAAGCGAACGCGTCGCTTAAGTCGCTTTGACTGAAAAATAATTGCAGAAAATGGTGGAGAAAGTGAAGAAGACTCCTATCCTCCACATTATTTGCGGAGAAGTGGACGGCAGCAGGACTGATCTACAGGACACCACGTTGTTTTATTTTTTGAGGGTCACCGACGAGGGTATACCGTCGTTCGACTCCTACCAAGAGTGCTGCGACCAGATCACGAAGTACTTGGTCGTTGGATCTCTTCAGGGAAAATTTCTTGTCACCCTGAATAAAATGCTAAGTCAGGTAACGAGCTTCGGTCAAACTTCCCTTCAGGGACCCAGAAATTTTTTAAATATAATCCTGCTAATATTGCCGAGAAAATGGCGAAAATCCGAGTCTCAATTTCAGGAATCCACTAGTTCAAAAGTTATGAGTAGTAAGATTACATTTAAAAAGTCCAAAATTTTTGGCCCCATGAGATGAAGTTCAGTAAGAAGTTGGTCTGATTTTGAATATTTAGGTGTTCAGACCACTGGTGGAGAGCCAGTTCCATGGTCCGAGGTTTTCTACGGAGGACACCGATTCGGACGACGAATCGTCAAATCTGGCACACCTCATGAATTCTCGGGTACATTGAAAATCGCACGATTTCAAATTGTTCTTCAACATTAAACGTTCTAAGTTTTGTTACGTTTCATCGCTGTCCTAATACGAAACGAGCAGAGCTCGGTGTTCAGGAGACCGTCGGAGTTCCGGAGAGTATCGTTGATGCAGAAGAAGTACAAAGAGGTCGAGGACGATGATGAGCACGAGGAAGAGATCTTGCCAGCTCGTTCCAGCACTCTGAAATTTAGGGAGTCGAAAGGGGAATCGAAAGTGAAACCAAAACTATCGAAAAGTTCCGGCAAGAGCATTTCTATGGTAAGCGTGGACAAATCGAAGCAATCGATAGATAAGGTTAACGACAAGCAGGAGGCAGTGCCCAAGGAATGGGATCAAAGCAAGATGGATATCTTGAATTATTTGGATACACTGATAACCAATGTAGAATGGTACGTGAACATTCGAAAAATCATTTTATTCATAATCTTCCTTGGACTCTGTATACTGAACACAATCGTTTTGTTTGATCAGGACGCTGGAGCACATCGAAGGCGACATCCTGCTGACAATGCCGAACATCCCGGAACTGGAAGACCCGACATACACAGACGAGATGCTCGAAAATAATACGGACGTGATCAAACAGCTCGAGGACGTGATCATGTCCTGGGGAGTTCACATTGAAAAAGTATCGACGATCTAGAAATCGATTTCTGATTGATAGACAATGGGGTTGAGCTTGAGAGGAGAAATCTTTAATAAAATCTTTTATAAAAGATTTCTCTTTAATTTAATCTTTTAAATCTTTAATTTAATCTCTTATAAATTGGGAAATCTTACCCGGAGTCCTAAATAAAATGGCGAAACATGATCGTTTCAGGTTTTGGAGACGTTTCAAACGAAAGTGGTGCAGGGTAGAGGACCGCTAGCGGAGTTTAGCTACTGGCAAGATCGCGAGACAGGTTTATTGATGTTGGTCGAGCAGCTGAAAATCCCTATGGCACGAAGGATTTTAGGCCTGCTGAACAAAGTGCAGTCGCCGATCGCCTCGAATTTCGAGTTCTTCTACGCGGATCTGTGGAAGTATTACGCGGAGGCTAGAGACAACGACCGGTTCCTCCAGACCGTCGTCAGACACTTCAAAGTGAGTAGTCACACGACTACCATAACGTGGAATCTTCAAAAATATTTTTCTTAACGATCTACCTTATACAGTGAACACTGATCTTTTATATATTTCCGATATTAGAGACTAGCAACTCGATTCTCAAAGGATATAAAACTATATCATTACTTAAACTTTGTATTTTCCACTGATAATAATTTAAAATTGTATACAGGTAATTTCTGATTCGGATGATTTCAAATTAGCAACGCAATCCATTTTCGCATTGGTGGATGGATTGAGAATGATTTGGATTTTATCGTCCTACTACTCTGTTGAGGAGAAGATGATGGGTCTGATGGAGAGAATATCCTGGCAACTTTGTCAAACTGTTATAAACCACTTGGGCATCAAAGATCTGTTCAAGTTAGTCGATTTCATTACACGTGCTTAGATATCGTCGTTGTTGTACAGTAAAACCTTGATCTAAGGAAACGGAAACTGTAGGAGCTAAGAAAAACTTCTTTATCGTTCATTATTTTTTTATGGGACTTTGGCAAACTTAATCGTGGCATTTTTCTAATTAAACCGACTTGAAACACAACATAATTTGAATTGTATTCAGTGGTTTCATTGTACACAACTGGTTGCAAAGAAATAGCAGAACTACGGGATCTAAGAAACATCACGGACCCGAGGATTTTCTTAGATCAAGGCTCTACTGTACAATCAAATTCGGCAATTTAGGATTTTCTGACACTAACAATTACAACATTTTTGACAGGAGATCACTGGATACGATTCTAGAAAAAACGAAGGACGCTTGCACAATGCTGAAGAGCTGGAAGAAGGCGTACCTGCAGGTCAGGATGGCGATTGAGGGATCCGGCAAAGGTACTCGCTGGGAGTTCGACCAGAACAGGCTGTTTACGAGCACCGAGTACATAGCCACAGTCTGCGAGGGTTTGAACCAAGCGGCCAGCGTTCTTCAGGATTTCTACAACATCTTCGGACCGTATCTGAAGTCCATCATCAGCGACCCGGCTCAGATCGACACTATAATAAAGCGAGTGGCCCGACTGATCCTGCCGATTCAAGACGCGGATTTCAACATCTACGACCAGTTCAATAAAGAAAATTGGGAAGCGACCATGTCGTTATTCTACGAAGAGGTCCGTTTCCTCGAGAACGAGGCGAGGTTCTTCATCGACGAGTGCTTCATGGTGCTGGTCAGCGCGGAGAAAGCGCTCAAGACGCTGCTCATGTTCAAGAACCTGAAGACCAGAGCCAGCATTCAGGAACAACTCTCGAGGAAGTTCGGCGTGATCGTGCAACAGTTCAGCAAAGAAGTCAGCATTGTTGAGGGTATATACAACAGAGGTGAGTCCTTTTTGGACAAGAATTCTATTCGAACGTCTCTTCAGGTTTTAGAGAATTCTTCAAGGTCGGCTGACTTTCAGGAAAGCGATTCCCACCTCTGCTAACTCACCACCCACCAATGGCTGGAGCTATATTCTGGATCAGACAATTGTTTCATCGCCTGAGGAGACCCGTCCTGATTCTGCAGGAGGTTCCGGAGTTGAAGCACAGCGACATGAAGCTCGCCGCCTTCAGCCAATACCTCGAGGTCGCGAGGGAGATGAAAACTTTCGAGGACACGAAATTCACGGCGTGGGTGAACAAAGCCCAGGCGATCGTGTCAACTACCATGAAGAAAAATATACTGAAGATGGTGCAGTCCGAACCAGACAAAGGTCCATTGTCTTCTATTTCACCAGGAACTGTTTGACTCGAGACAAAGGTGATTAGAACGTGAAATTTGCCGCAGGTGTCTTGACGTTTCCAGACAGCGCGAAGATCGGTAAACACACGCAGACGACTCAGGTGACGAAGAAAGGAAAAAGCAAGGAAGCTGGATCGGTTGGATCTGGAAATGTGGGATCTGTTCAGAAGAGCGAAGGCATTATGTCCAAACCCAGCAACAGTAGGTTACCTCTCTTTCCACAATTTTTGCGGCTTCGGATTCAAAGTTGCATTTGTACAGGGTGTACAAAAATATTAACCTACATCATTTTAGCATAACCAAACATCTTGGTCTGGGTTAGCTACTCTAAATCTTCGGATCGATGAAGATCTGTAAAGAAAAGTTTCTTCATTGAAACTTTGAAAAATTAATAAACTTTATTTTTCCATTGATTTGGCAGTTTCCAAAGGAGAGAACCGGGATATGAAACAGGAACAAAAATCGCTGCTCCCCTCGGTGAGAGAAAAAACACCCACGGTGTCCTCGTCCTTGGATAAAGCAGCTCAACCGAAACCAACGTGGACAGACTTTCTGAGCGACTCGCTTTTGATCGAATGTAAACTCCGTTTCGAGGTGAACTTTGATCCGGATGTTTTCGAGATAATCCAGGAGGTGCGAAATAGTTGAAAGAATGATCGTCGACTTGAAAATATTACGTATTATTATTCATTCATATGCGAGAATCTAACACGTCTATTTGCAGGCAGAATTAATGGAGCAACTGGGTTTTTCATTGTCGCCCGCGGTGAAGGAAGTCAGCATTCAAAAGGATCGATTGAGAGAAGACATCGACATCCTGCAGAGAGTGGTCAACAAGTATAACTTAATGTTGGACGAGATGAGTAAACCCGATGTACGCTTTCCATTTTTATCTTAGAAGCATAGATAATTTTACAATACAACAATCCGAGGCTGTACTTCACCTAGGGAAACCAAAGATTTTTAACTTTTCCAAGTTTCGATGTTAGACATTTACTGGTTCGAAAGTTACACGCATAACTTTTACATTTTCGGAATTCTCTGTCCAAAATCTAGAGGATCGCATACAAAAATTGAAAGTTTTCTGGTTTCTTCCAGGAAAGTTTTAACCAAATTTCAATTTTCTTTCAAGTTGATCTAGCCGTCACAGTAAAAATAAGTAGACATTTAAAAAATTGATGAGAAAGACAATTGTATAATTATTTTCACTCGAAACAGATTCAGTTATTAAAAACAATGCTGCTGGATATCGAGAAGCATATTCAACCCGGTGTGATGCGTATCAACTGGGATTCCTTGAATATCGTGGACTTCGGGAACAGCTGTGAGAAACTGTTGAAAAACTTGAGCTCCACCATCGACCAGATAAATCATATGAAGGCTGATCTCGACAATAGAATATTCTCCGAAATGCAGAGATATAATTTATTTTCTCTGAGTGTCAGTTCGGCCGTAGACGAGGGATCGTTCTTACCGTGCAAGGTTCAATTCATCTTCTTCCCCTGAAATTTTCATTTTGACTGATTTTTTTCAATGTTAACTCTTTCCGATCATCGTTCGTAGACTTACTTCATGGAGATACATAATCGGAGAACGGAGCTAGTCTCTACAATGAGAAAACTCTACGAATCTACGGGTCCACTGCTGAAGAAGCTGGAAAGTTTGGTGCTGGGAACTGCCACCGGGATAAGTCCAGCCATGCAGCTTTTCTACGAGACATATGAGAAGAAAATATTCGGCGCTTTCATAACGTAGGCAGCTACTTCGTATAGTGACCTGAATGAAGGAGGGAACCCATTTTAGAATGTTAAAAACGATAATGCTTTTTTTCTGTTCAGAAATGAAAAAGAATTAACTTTCTGCATTTAAATAAGACTCTCCTTCTAGTATTTCTCCACCATTTATTTTTAAAATCGTTTCAAAGTCGCAAGGAAAATTGAGACACTACCCCAACTACTGTTTAGATGCATGGTGAACAATCTGGATTCGTTCAGATAGTTTTGTAATTTCTGTTCAGAAATGAAAAAGAATTAAGTTTCTGCATTTAAATAAGACTCTCCTTCTAGTATTTCTCCACCATTTATTTTTAAAATCGTTTGAAAGTTGCAAGGAAAATTGAGACACTACCCCAACTACTGTTTAGATGCATGGTGAACAATCTGGATTCGTTCAACAAGATTCTGACAGCTTCCAAGCCGATCTTCCAAGTGGACGCTGTGCTGATTGCTTCGGAAGCGGTCCTCAGACCTTCGCCGGGCGAAATTTATACTATTATTATTCAGAACGTGAAGAATATGCTGGAGGAACTGAAACGTTTTCCCAGGTGGATGAACGGCACCTGCCTGGAGTGCTCGCCACAGAAAAAAGATGGCGTGGAGGATTACGTGATGTTCAGTTTCTTCGAGGATATTCTGAACATTCAAGTAAATCTATAAATAATTGTCTGGTAGTCTAATATTTTTTTAACATTTGTCTACTCATCATTCTTCTTGAACTATTTAAGGCGGTGAACGACAGTCTTTTAACGGTGCAATCGTCGGTGCACAAATTAGTCTCGGATTGCTGGCAGTATCTGCACAAGTGGAAAAAGTACAGCAATCTATGGACATTCGATAAAAACTTGGCTGCCGAGAAGTTCACTGCCACGAAGCCCACGCTCTTCCAGTACGACGAGAAATTTACCTTCTACGAGAACATTCTCGAGGAACTGAGCGACATCGAGTCTCACTATGATTTGTACTGTATACGGTAACGGCGATTCTATCCAATCCCTTGTACTACTCAACGACTTGGAAAATACATTTTTCTACACAACAAATAGCTATTTTTGTAGGAATACTAAACGCTGGATTCGGATTTGAATCTTCCTAAGTATTCCTACAAAAATAGCTATTTGTTGTGTATAAAAATGATCGAACCTTTGCGCAGAGAATAAAATTCATAATATCCGAAAGATAAATTACGATCGATAAACTAATTAATTATTTAACTTGGAAAATAATTTGGATCTATCGTACCTTTAAAAATACCTGTTTCGTAAAATATCTGTTTCGTAAGAACACACATTATGAAGACGTTGAATGAGTTCTACGATTGTTCAGCATCAATCTTCATCTCCTGCTGTCCGGTATCGAGGCGCACGCGAAAGAATGGAAACAGGTGCTCGGCAACTACTTGCTGTCCGAGACGATCGAGGGGATGAAAGACCTACGATCGATCATCGATGCTTTCCGGGCCGAGGTCGAGCTCGTGATCACTGGATTGGATCGTTTCACATCCGTTATGCAGGCGATATCTGACATTAAGAAAACTGCCGTTCAGGCCGAGGTCCGGTTCAAAACTTATCAGGTACATGTCGTGTATTACTTCTGCCGACGATCGTCTAAGACGAAAGGGAAAAGAGCAAAGATATTTTTCGAGTAAAACAAGAAAATTGACTTCAGGAAACCTTCAAAGCATTCCGCAGCCACGGTATATCGTTCCCCGAGGAAGAGGAGCAAGTGGCGTACGAGCTGCAAAGTGATTGGGAATCGCTGTACCTCGGCGCGCTTTACAGAGCCTCGACTCTCGAGAGTACTTCCGATAGGTTCGCGGACATGACTAAGGAACAAATAGACAACTTCGTGGTGGAACTACAGGATTTCGCGGACGACTTTCAGCAGAACGGGCCCGGAAGTGTTGGGGAGCATCTGGATCTGGGTCTGAGGAAAATGGAGGTGCGTGTGTTTGAAGACAGTGCTCTCTTGAACTTCCAAATGTCTTCGAGTCGTACCTTAGTTTCATGTTAAACTAAAAGTTGGATAATGGGGGAAATGATCAGGCTCGGGGATGTAGTGAGCGGGAAAAAGATAGTAAAGTTGACGAGTGGTTGGAGAAGTTGAGGAAAAAGAGAACATAAATAAACCAAAGAGAATACCAAACCAAAAAATGTAAAAGTTAGAGAATGGGAAGGGAAGCAATAAGTATGGAATTAAGGGGGTTAGTGCTTAATTAGGAGACTAAAAGAGCAGGACAGAGAATTTTTATATTATTTGAAATTTATGTTGAATTTTTGTATTATTTGAAATTTATATTGAATTTTTATATAAAAAAAAATATGGTAGGAATGCGTGAGACATAGAAATGAATAATAGATTAATTTAAACCAAGTCACATTTCTTAGCTGTAAGGCTGAGATAAAACAAATTATTTAATAATTAAACTATTTGGTGAATTAATTTTTGTATACTATGTACGATTTCCATTTTCCGACAGGAGTACGGCAGAAAGATTTCAAAGCTCGAGGAGAGGAGACAGCTAATGATCAACTCGGAGCTGCTGTTCGACCTTCCTGCGACCGATTATTCCGTGTTCCTGGACGCGAAGAGGGACTTCGAGGGCCTGGAGCAGCTGTACAAATTGTACAAGGAGCAGAAGAAAGCGAGGGAGCAGTGGGCCCAGACGCTCTGGGTGGACCTGAATCCGCAGCTTCTGATAGACGGCATGGATCACTTCATCCGAGAGTTCCGGAAGTTTCCCGAGTTTATCAGAAAGTTTGCCGTCGGCCAGACTCTGGACGCGAACATGAAGAGTTTCAAGAACTCGGTGCCCTTGTTCATCGAGTTGAAGAACGAGGCTATGCGCGAGAGACACTGGAAAGATTTGATGAGGAAGACTGGACAGTATTTCGATATGGACCCCGACAGGTGCGAACACGATTAAAACAACAAAAGTTTATTCGGGACGCTTCGAAGTGACTGGTGATTAATTTGATTTTGTTCGAAATGAGTGACAAGCAATTGGTTGCGAACCAGTGGCGATATAATTTCTGTGAAAATGAGTTTGGTTGGCGACGAGACTTCTTACTGATAACTAGACGCCTTCTCTTCTGCTGGGAGAGAGTCTTCTAGTTCTTAGTATTATATTTATATTCGGACATTGTTTTATTTATTTCTTTATTTCTGTGACAAAATATGCTCGTATTTTCAATTCTACGGTATCAAGTATGTAATGAAACAGCTTTTAAAAAGTTTTAGAAGTTGATACAGTAAATCCTTGATCTTTGCATTGGTATTTCAAATAATATTATATTAATTCTACGTCCTAAAATATACCGTCAATTGAACTACTAAATACGGTTGAAATGGTATCGTGATAAGTATCATTTTAATCAGAGAAATGCCACGAATAAGTTGGTGAAGATTTTATTCGAACAAATAAAAAATTATAAAAGTGGCAATCTTTTGCTTCGCTTGAGTCTCACCAATGCTCCACCCTCGCTGATTGCGAGAAGAATCTTCTCAGTGATGGGGATAAAATGTTCACAATTACGGTAGAGACTTATGACAGTTATGGATTGAATTTAGCGTGTAACGTCGAAGCGTAAACATTGGGACCACGGGATCGTAAACAGTGAAGTACACAAGGCAGTGGAGGGGATATTCGATTTTCTTAGATCAAGGACTTACTGTAAATCGTCTTTGTGCAGATTTTCTAGAGGATAAGCTTACAAACTGCTATAAACACAGATTTGTATATCGTATCTTTAAACCAAAAGTTAAACGCGTATTTAGACAATGGAGGCGAACGAGATAAAAATCTTGAAGGGGTGAGTGGATCATACGGTTATTAAACAAACAGTAATGGTGATTAATTAACATCTTTCTGAATTCCGAAAGGTTCACTCTGGAGAACATGTTCGCGATGGAGCTGGGAAAGTATCAAGACATCGCCAAAGAGATTGTAAGGAACGCCGTGAAAGAACTCGCTATAGAGAAAGGTTTAAGAGATCTGGCCGAGGTCTGGAAGAATATGCAATTCACTGTCGTGAAGCACTATAAAGGTAGACTAGTCACCGGACCGCAGTTAGTTGCATAATTTCATATAACCGTAATCTACTTTCCAAAAGGAGACGGAAACCGCAGACACAATTTATGAAGTCGAGAACGATTCCCCTTCGGAATGGCAACCGAACTACATAAATTGGATTTGTTCGTTTCTTCCTAAACAGGTCAACTGTTAGGCGCACAAATTAATTCTCGGCTTACTCGCTGAAAATCAATTTCTATTCCAAATCGAACAACAGTTTTAATCAAATGTGTAGACCGTAACAGCGTCTACATATTTCCTTATAACTGGACAGCGGATATTTACGCAATATAGAAATGTTTTAACCGAGTTGCACCAAACTGGAACAAAATACAAAATTAATTTTCTTTCCTAATAGGTTGAAAATAACGTATTTCCTCATTTTTTAAAATTACTCCTACTCGTTTTTGTCGCAATCTATATAAATAAAAATTAAATGCTGTTCGTTGTTAAGCGTATCACTTGAGATAATTTAAAAAAAAATCTTCGTAATATTCCGAATAACGTTTTTAAGGAAAGAAAAATTGGTAAAGTTATAATAATAAATTTAATAAATGAAAATAAATGAAAATAAATGAATAATAAATTAAATAAATAATAAATTAAATAAATTAGTTAATAAATGAAAGTGCTTTTTTTATGAGTTTTTTTCTCGAGACCATAACTCACAATAATTTTGTTCCTTTGCAGGGATCGAGGACCGCGGGTTCATCCTGGGACCCATCGACGAGCTGAATCAAGTTCTCGAAGACAACATGATGAACGTAAACGGCATGGCCGCCTCCCAGTTTATCGGTCCTTTCCTCAGCACCGTGCAGAAGTGGGAGGTCACCATGCACACGATATCCGAGGTGATGGAACTGTGGACTCAGACGCAGAAGAAGTGGCTGTACCTCGAAGGGATATTCGTGGGCGGTGACATCCGATTACAACTGCCCGACGAGGCGAAGAAATTCGATGAGATCGACAAATCGTTCCGAAAAATCATGAACGATACCGCGAAGAGGCTGAACGTCCTTGAATGTTGCATGATCACGGGTAAAATAAATTTTCTCCATTACAGAGTAGCTAATTCTTCATCTGTTCATCTAATTCATCTGTTTCTGCATGAAAAACGAGATTTAAAAAATATTTAAATTATTGAAAACACATGAAACTTAAAATTACATAATCTGGAAGTCTAAATAAAATTCCGTTTCGGAATTGCTATTTCGATTCTAGAAGTCAGAGGTCATACTTTAAAGTCACGTTGTTGATATCTCTGAATGCGTTTTAGCGTTGTCCGGAATATGCAAGGGAAACAAATACACGTTTACAAGAGAAAAAAAGCAAACATTTGAGTATTTTGAAAGATCGAAACAGCAAACCGATTCGTTCGTTTCTCTTCAAGGTCGAAAAGACGAGTTCGAGGCGATGATCTTCGGTCTGGACAGGTGTCAGAAGTCTCTCACCGACTATTTGAACTCGAAGCGAGCGATATTCCCGCGATTCATGTTCCTCAGCGACGACGAGTTGCTGAGCATCCTAGGCAGCGGCGTGCCAACTGCGATTCAAGAGCACGTGGGCAAGATGTTCGATAATCTGGACAAGTTCCGGTTTGAGACGAGCAGCACGGACCGACCAATGGCAGCTGCGTTGATTTCCTGCGAGAGAGAGGTGATGGACTTCCGTACCCATGTACTGGCCGAGGGGAAAATCGAGGAGTGGATGGTAGTCGCAACCGAAGAGATGAAGAAATCGAATCGATACTTGACGAAGAAGGCAGTGTACGATTACGGAAAGGTAACGTCGAAAATGCTGCTATCAAATAAACGACGCACCTGTTCCCTAGATTGTGTTTAATGAGAATCATCCTCTAATGGAGGGGATCAAATTTTCACAATTACGGTAGAGACCTTTGCGACAGTAATGGAGAGAATAATCCGCTGTTTCGTTTTGGACGGTGCAAAGATGAATATTTATTGCCAGAGATTTATTATTAAGTTGAGACGATATAATTTTGATGAGGAGGCCATTATTTTTTTATTTTAACGAGAAAATGCATTGTGCACGCAATGGGTGCTTTATTCATGGTCTAAGTTTATTATGACCTACAGTTTATTACGGTGATAAATGACTAACATTAACGAGAGTACAGATAAAAGAGAAAATGAAAATAAATAATAACCAGGCTAAAAATAATTGTGTGCTTAAATAATAATAAAATTGTACAGTATAAAATAGTATAAAATAGTGTATAAGCGAATAAAATAAATAAAGATAAGTAATACGTAAATAAATAAATAATAAATGAATAAATAAATATATATATATATACGAGATATAAAAATAAAGGAACCTCTGTAGGTGAGGAGACCGAGGACCGAGTGGATGCTGGATTTCCAAGGGATGATGATCCTCGCGGCGGATCAAATATGGTGGACCGCTGAAGTGGAGAATGTGTTCGTGAGAATTGCCGGCGGAAACAAGCACGCAATGAAAGAAGTACCTTGAAGCGTACTTTACAATTAGCAATGCTTAATTAGCTGGACTACCGATCGTCAAATGAATATTGCTTTTTCCAGTACCTGAAACAACTTAATAACCAGTTGAACGAGGTGGTAACTCTGATGGGTGGCGACACGTTGACGAACAACGACAGGAAAAAGTTTGATATGATACTGACGATCGACGTTCACTTGAAAGACATCGTCGAAGGCTTCGTCAGAGACAGCATCATGGATCCCATGGAATTTGAATGGGAGAGACAGTTGAGGTTCTACTGGGTCCACGATCTGGATAACATATGGATGCACCAGTGCTCAGGGACGTTCGAATATGGATACGAATACATGGGTCTGAATGGCAGGCTGGTAGTCACGCCTCTGACCGACAGGATCTACTTGACTATCACTCAGGCTCTCTCTATGCAGTTGGGCGGTGCACCAGCAGGTAATCGAAATGTAATGATAAGACCTTTTATTTAGAAATCCTAGGTCTTAAATCATTTAAAATACACTTATTACGTCAATTATAATCCGGTTCTTCTCTCTCACGCCTAAGAAAAATTGTACCCTGTTCTAAAGACCTTTAAAGTAGGTATACCCTAATCTCTTATCCTAATTTTTCTTTATTTTTTAAAATATAATTTGTGTTGTAGTTAATATATCCTTATTTAGAAATACTAATATATTATATATAAAATATCTGTAAAAACCAGTGCTCTAACCCCTGAGCTATGGAGGCGCAATGATAAGACGTGTCATTCATAAAAAAGAAAAAATATTAATGTAAAATTGAACGTGTCTAGGTCCTGCTGGAACCGGGAAGACGGAAACTACGAAGGACTTGGCGAAAGCTCTAGGACTCCTTTGTATCGTGACGAATTGCGGGGAAGGGATGGATTACGTGGCGATAGGGAAGACACTGAGCGGTCTGGCACAATGCGGCGCGTGGGGCTGCTTCGACGAATTCAATCGTATCGATATATCCGTGCTTTCTGTCATCTCCACGCAACTGCAAACGATACGGTCCGCCTTGCAAACGAAGACGAGCAGGTTTAGGGTGAGCAACTATCGTGAGAAATTTGTTTAACAAATTATTTATGAATTATGTTTAACTGATACGAAGGGTGCATCGTTCTCTGTTAGTTCGAAGGCCAGGATATCGTTCTGGATTCGAAAGTGGGAATATTTATCACGATGAATCCCGGTTACGCCGGTCGCACGGAGCTGCCAGAGTCCGTGAAAGCACTGTTCAGGCCAGTGGTGTGCATAGTCCCGGACAACGAGCTGATCTGCCAGATAAAGCTCTTCAGCTCCGGCTTCTTGACCGCCAAAGTTCTGGCGAAGAAGATGACCGTGCTGTATAACTTGGCGCGGGAGCAGCTGAGCAAGCAGAACCACTATGATTTCGGTCTGAGAGCCCTGAAGTCGGTACTGAACATGGCAGGTCATTTGAAGAGAACTTCCGGTGACCTTGAGGAGAACGTTGTGCTGATGAGAGCGCTCAGGGACATGAACCTACCGAAATTCATTTACGACGACGTTCCGCTATTCCTTGGACTGATAGCGGATCTGTTTCCCGAACTCTCGTGTCCGAGAGTTCATTATCCTGATATGAATGATGCGGTGAATATTGTTCTAGAGGAACACGGATATTCTGTTCTGGACCAACAGGTAAATAACCCTTAAAATTCTGATGAAACGAATTTTTAGACGAAATAACAATTGTCAACGTACAGGCTGTTTCACCTAACTTGACCATCTTTTTTGAAAGTCCTTTTGAGACCCCAAAAATCCTTAAAAGTATCCTGATCATAAGTAAAGATGTGTCATTAAGAGATTTATAAATCTATAAATCAATAGACAGAATCAAGAAGACTATCACAAACTGAAAATTGATCAATTTTAATAATAGTATAAGTATTTATTCGCGACGCACTGGTTCGATCATTTATGACAATGGAAAAGAAAAGGAAGGAGGTGTTTCGTCCTAGACCGAATTAATTAATTATTAATCAATTTTATTCGTTAGATCGACAAAGTAATTCAACTATACGAGGTGATGATGACCAGACACTCGACAATGGTGGTGGGACCCACCGGTGGTGGCAAGACTGTTGTGATCAACACTCTGTGCAGAGCTCAGACTCGTCTAGGCAAAACGACGAAGCTCTATACTCTAAATCCAAAGGTATCGTCAGTGTACTGGTCATATCGTAAGGTATAACAAACGATTAGAAACGAATGATTGAAAATGTAATTGCAGGCATGCACAGTGATCGAACTGTACGGTGTGCTTGACCCAGAAACTCGTGACTGGACCGATGGTCTGTTGAGCAACATCTTCCGGGACGTTAACAAACCTTTGGAGGATGACCCGAACGAATTGAGGTACATACTGTTCGACGGCGACGTGGATGCGCTGTGGATCGAGAACATGAACTCCGTGATGGACGACAACAAATTGCTGACTCTGGCTAATCAGGAGAGGATCAGGATGCTGAACCATTGTAGTCTATTGTTCGAGGTAATTCCAGCGATTATTTAGGCCTCCATTCCCCCTCTACCGACCAGGAGAGTGCACGACCGGGTTTCCGATCTCGTTGAAACTTCGCACACCATTACAGTATAAGATACTCAATATCTTCCGAGATAATGACGTCGAAAAGTTGACAATTATCAACTCAATTCTCGCTAAACAATATTATCGTTCGAACAGTATTTAGTAACACAATATAAATTATGTTCACTTGTATAAATCTCACTTAGTGATTTAGGTAAACTCAGATAAAAAGAAGAATTTTACTTTTACTTTGCGTAACTACGAATGTTGCAAATTTGTTTCCCTGAGTAAAAATACAACAATAGTAATCATTAAAAACAGTATAGCGGAGATAGCGCGTCCGAATCTTTTACTTTTCGTAGCTACGAATGTTTCGAATTTATTTCCCTGTGTAAAAATACGAAAGTAGCGTAATCCAGAGAATAGTAATGTCAAAAAATAAATTAATAAATTTATTTTATATTCCCTTTGAGACCCCACAAATCCTTAAAACTATCCCGATCATAAGTAAATATGTGTCATTAAGAGATTTACAAATTTAGTCCGCTGTATTCCCTCAAAGGGAATATAAAATAAATTTATTAATTTATTTTTTGGAATATAAAATATTCACTAATGCTGATTGCAAAAGGTAGGCGATCTACAGTACGCGTCTCCAGCAACGGTGTCGCGAGCTGGCATGGTCTACGTGGATCCGAAGAACCTCGGCTACGAGCCTTACATGGACAAATGGGTCCGGAGCAAGAACGAATCCGATCAGGAGCAGCTGAATGGAATGCGCGAGAAATACGTAGACGGCGCAATCCAGCTCATTATACATGGCATGCTGGGCATGCAATCGGTCAAACCGCTCAAGATGATCATACCGCAGACGGATCTGAACATGGTAACAATTAGACACTTATGGCCTAATTAACTCGGCCCTCTATGGCGATCCAGACCGGAGTTAAACCGAAATTGTAAGATGCTCTGGGTTAATCTCAATGAATCTGTGGAACTTGCTACAATATTGCTCACTTAGTGTGCTCACGAAAATACCGTTGGTCGAGTGGAAAGGCTAATGAGCCATTCAACATAAAAAAACCGTTTGTGTAAAATTTCAACCGTAAATATATTCGTAATAATAACAGTAAATATTCAGTCATGCTCGAAACTTCTGAAAAGAATCTAACTGGTGTTGAACACCCAGGTCTACGAACTGTAATTAATTTAGATTTTTAAGTGGAACAACCTGGCTGTGAAAAATCAAAAACCTCCAAAAAAGCGATATCATATATGTTATTATATTTTTCGTTGCAGGTAACTCAACTCTGTTACGTGTTCGATGGTCTCCTCTCGGTTCTCAGCATGGTGTCAACTAAATCCGAGATAGACGATGATGCGGTAATGGATCTACAGATCAGCAGATCAGAGATCCTGGAAGCTATGTTCATGCATGCCTGCTATTGGTCGTTAGGAGCTACTTTGATTGTCGAGGACAGGCGTGAGTTCGACGATTACATGAAGAAGACTGCCGGGTTTATGCTCGTTCAAGACACGCCTGAGAAACCGGCCACTGTGCGTAAGTTGCATTTCCAATCGAAGAATTAACATATCTATTTTTATGGAAACTAGAAACAGAAAAATTCTCAAGTGTATCGAATAAATCACAAAAGACATATTAATAATTAATTTTATTAATTTATTATGTTTTTATTAATTTTTATTATTTTAACTATTATTTCGATGTCTGATTAGGCTACCTGCCAGTTACGTACAAAACGCTGTACGACTACCACCTGGACGTCGAGCAAGGCATCTGGGTACCATGGAAACTCTTGGTTCCCGATTACGTACATGATCGAAATAAATATTTCTCGGAGATCCTGGTTCCCACCATTGACACTCTGCGAACAACTTGGTTCATCAAAATGATGAACAACCTTGATCGTCCAGCACTTCTCGTTGGGGAAACTGGGACCTCGAAAACTGCCATAATCCAGGAATTCCTTCGAAATTTAGCCTCTGAGAAATACGTAAGTTTCTGAACAGTCGATGATGGAGAATGAACCGTCTAACGCTTTCACGACTGACAGAACCAACTTCTCATCAATTTCTCGTCGAGAACGACCTCGATGGACGTGCAGAAGAACATCGAAGCTGTCGTGGAGAAGAGAACCAGGGAGACTTTTGGGCCACCGCCAGGGAAGAAGTTGCTGGTCTTCATCGACGACATGAATATGCCGTTGGTAGACACTTATGGCACCCAGCAACCCATCGCTCTCCTCAAATTTCTCTTTGAGAAGGGAGGATTCTACGATCGAGGGAAGGATCTTAACCTGAAGTACATGAAAGATCTCTGTACGTACGAATTAATAATTAATTAAACGAATGACTGTGACGTTTATCTTCTAGTAAGGTTTAATCGCGAATATTGATCTTAGAAAATCCACTCTTGAAGAAATAGGTTTTTAATTTATTAATTGCTTGGTCTAAAATTACCGAAGAACTTCTTCCAGGCTACTTGGCAGCCATGGGGAAGCCTGGAGGAGGCAGAAACGAGGTGGACCCCAGATTTATCTCCATGTTCTCGGTTTTCAACGTTACTATCCCATCAGATGAGACTTTGAACTACATCTACAAGAGTATACTGAATGGGCATCTAAGTATATTCGACGAGGATGTGCAAGCTATCTCCGAAACCTTGGTGAACACGACGCTGGAACTCTACGAGGTTCTTTTCAATCCTTTACATTGTTTGTTTCTATGATAATCTGCCATATAAGTACCCTATTCTTTCCGATCAACTAGGTAGTCACCACGGAACTGTTACCAACACCGAGCAAGTTCCACTACATCTTCAACATGAGAGATCTGTCTAGGATCGTCGCTGGTCTCCTTCAAAGTCATCCAACTTACTTCCCGAAGGCCATGCAAATCGTCAGGCTTTGGAGGAATGAGTTCAACAGAGTGATCTGCGATCGCCTGATCAACGAAGGCGTAATGACTTAAATCAATTCTACAGCTCCGAATAGAAATTCATTTGTTTCAGTTTCGTCAAGCCCCAAATTATCAATTCATTTAGGATGTTCAATCTCTCAATTCCATAGTATCAGAAGTGTTCAACAAGTTCAATAAATTGTAGGACGCGACTCTCGTTGCCACGCGGATAAAGGAAAAGATCGCAGAAAAGTGGGCGGAGGAGCGTGAAGTGATCGAGTACGTTATGAGAGATCCATTGCTTTTCGGAGATTTCCGGAACGCCATCAATGAGGGCGACGCACGGTTTTACGAGGATCTGTTGGACTACGAAGCTGTTTATAATTTATTCTTAGAGGTAACACGTTGCTAACAAAATACAGGATTCTAGTAATTGCCTACCCCTCCCCCCACCCTATTTTATCCCTCTCCGGTGTTCTCAGCATCAATGTGCTCTTTTTAAACTCTACCACTTGCCCTTCCCTTCCCCTTTTTTTATACTACCCCATTATTGTCTACATTCTTCTAGGTACCTATACCCTTCTTACCTACTTTCTCTACCTTTCCTTCATCCACCTTCTGATCTTCATTTTCCTTTTCTTTTTCACCTTCTCTACTCATTTTTCCTGTATCTCGTATCTTCCTCTGCCTTCTCTTTTAACAACCTAATCTCTTTTTATTAAAATACAGATTTGTAACAAATCCGTTTTGCAATCACTCAGTAGCAAGACGTGTTGTCCATTTGCAAGCAAAATTACTGGATTGTTTTAAAACATCTGATATAAACATCTCGACAGATATACGAAGACTACAACGAAAGGAAAGCAACCAAGTTGCAGATGGTCCTCTTCAACGACGCGTTGGAGCATCTGACCAGAGTGCACCGCACATTCAGGATGCACCGAGGTCACGCTTTGGTGATCGGGATCGGTGGGAGTGGCAAGAAATCGGTGATCAAGCTAGCCGCATTCGCGGCGCACTTCAGTATCTTCGAGATCAGCCTAAGCCGTGGTTACAACGAAAGTTCCTTCCGAGACGACATGAAGAGTCTCTACAGCAAGGTCGGAGTGGACGTCAGCAGGATTGTTTTCCTATTCACGTCTTCTCACATCATCCACGAAAGCTTCTTGGAGCTGGTGAACAATATGCTGATGACTGGCGTGGTTCCTTCTCTCTTCAGCGACGAGGAGAAAGATGAGATCGTTAATCTTTGCAGAGACAAGGCTAAGGAGGCTGGCTTCGGGATCACCAGGTGAATATTTGATTATGGTAATTCTTATGATAATCTTCGGACGGTTATATAAGCCTACCTCGAGGAGAAGCTGAAGAAATCTACCGAGGTCGCGAAGTATCGAGTTGTTGCGCAAGTCCCGTCGCTTATTAATATGGATGTTCTTGAAGTGAGAATGTCTTTTAAGTCCGAATCACGATTTAAGACCCAACTACGAAAAATTTAAAATGCGTGTGAAGAAAAGTGCAACTTCAAAATGATGTTAAACATATACATGACTAACGTTTATTTATATAATCATTTTATTCAGAGAGAGCGTTTGGTCATACTTTGTGAAGACTGGCACGTCGAATTTGCGAATCGCTTTGTCCATGAGTCCTTCTGGGGATTCGCTGAGAACGAGATGTCGAAGTTACCCTGGCCTGGTGAGCAGCACCACCATAGACTGGATGTTTCCCTGGCCTAAAGAAGCCCTGGTAGCAGTGGCTAACGTTACTCTCAGAGACGTAAGCCCAATCAATCCTGTTTCATTATAACAATGTCATAGCATTATACAATAATTTGTAGGTTATTTTAATTTTTAATTTGTATTATTATTATTTTAATTTTTAATTTGTAGTTATTGATACAACAATTTGCGTATCTAGAATCCAAACGTTCCCCAAGAGTACAGAGAGAAATTAGTGGAGCATATGGTGTACGTGCACCAAACCGTCTGCGATTACACGGTCGAATTCCAAACGAAGCTGCGAAGACGAAATTATGTTACGCCGAAACACTATTTGGATTTCATGAACACCTACCTGAACCTCTTGGTCGAGACGAAGGATTATATAAATTCGCAGTGCGATCGATTATCTGGAGGTACCACGATCATAATATTTATGTAATTGTAGCAATGAGGAATTGTTTAGCCGATGCAGAAACTTTCTCCCCATTTCTGATTTTTATTAAATAGCGTAGAAAATAATTAATATTAATATTAACATAATAATCTAATATAATCAGTGTTAGAGCAACGATGTTCAAAGGGAATGAGGAAATCGAGACGTTGCTGCAGGAATTGCCTTTGGTTAAATAACAATTTCGAGAGGGTAAGCACGTTATGAATCGTTGCAGGTCTGACGAAGATTGCGGAGGCTTCGGTGACTTTAGCCGAGCTGAATGAGATCCTGGCGGTGCAGAGAGTAAAGGTGGCGGATCAGACGAGAAATTGTGAGCAACTGCTCGCCTCCATCGGCGAAAGTACGGATATTGCGATGGAGAAGAAGCAGCTGAGCGAGGAGAAGCGGCGGGAGATCGAGCACCAGAGGAAAATCATTAATAAAGAACAGACGGAAGCGCGGCAGGCGTTAGCGGAGGCGCAACCTGCTCTTGATGCGGCCAGGGCAGCCCTGGCCGAGCTCGAGAAAGCAGACATTACTGAGATAAGGTATTTTTTTTTATCTCGTGAATTTGGACAGTTTCAAACATCTACCCCATCACCGTAGTACCAATGTTTAGCCTTTGACGTCACACGCTCCAACAGTATTTTTCTTTTTTCATTAATTTTACGTCGCTGTTAACTCATTGCTAAGATTACTTCATGAAGAGACCTACAGTTTATTCAGGTGGGTTCCGAACCACCTTGTGCACCACATTCCAACAGAGTCGTTGTATAATATTGCAAACGGTGCAAGTTTCACGACCTTAGCACCTTTCGTCGTAGTATGAAAAAATAATGAATGAAAAAAATGAAAAAAAAATTATAACGGGACCACCCCGGGGTCATACTCTACAAGATGCAAAAGGTTTCGTACCGATTGGTCCATCCATCTCGACGTAATCGGTGAACATACATAGAAAATAAAATTTTTTCATTAATTTTTCGTCGCTGTTAACTCATTGCTAAGATTACTTCATGAAGAGACCTACAGTTTATTCAGGTGGGTTCCGAACCACCTTGTGCACCACATTCCAACAGGGTCGTTGTATAATATTGCAAACGGTGCAAGTTTCACGATCTTAGCACCTTCCGTCGTAGTATGAAAAAATAATGAATGAAAAAAAAATTATAACGGGACCACCCCGGGGTCATACTCTACAAGATGCAAAAGGTTTCGTACCGATTGGTCCATCCATCTCGACGTAATCGGTGAACATACATAGAAAATAAAAAAAGGCACATACAGGTCGAATTGAGTAACCTCCTTCTTTTTCGAAGTCGGTTAAAAATATCATTCACATCTTCAAGGTCGTTCGCAACACCTCCGGAGCCAGTCCAGATAGTCTCGGAGTGCGTGGCCATGTTGCGAGGCATCAAGGACATCTCGTGGAAGGGTGCGAAAGGGATGATGAGCGATCCAGCGTTCCTGAGGATTCTGCAAGAGATGAACTGCGACAAGATCACGCTGAAGACGCAGCAAACTGTCAAGGCTCATTTGAGAAAGAGCACGAAATTGGACCAGATGCAGAGCATCAGTAAAGCTGGCTTCGGTCTGTACAAATTCGTGCTGGCTGTGCTGGACTACTGCGCCGTTTTCAGAGAGGTAGCTTCGCACTCCTACGTAGTTAACGTTCAAATGTAACGTAGTCTAACGTAAATAAATAAATTGTTCAGGTGAAACCAAAGATAGACCGAGTGGCTGAGCTCGAGGCTGAATCGGAGAAAGCCCGGAAAGCTCTGGAGCGGGAGGAACGCGAGTTAAGGAGACTCGAGAAAGCTATAGGGGAATTGAACTTGAAGTACGAGAACGCAATGGCGGAGAGGCAAAAGCTGCAGGAAGAAACGGATATTCTCCAGAGGCGGCTGATAGCTGCGGACAAGCTGATCAACGGTCTGTCCTCGGAGAACGACAGGTGGAAGAAGGAGTTGGAAAGTTTGCACGAACAGGTCGAGATGATCTTCGGCAATTGCCTTTTGTCTGCTGGATTCCTCGCCTATTGCGGCCCATTCTCCTACGAGTACAGGAACAAGATGGTGTACGAAGATTGGAAGAGCAGTATAGAAACCAAGCGGATCCCGTTGATCAGCAATTTCAAGATCGAGACGCAGCTGAGCAACGACGTCGAGATCAGCACGTGAGTCGTTGCAGCTACATAGTGCAAAAACTGGGAGAGACGGGGATTCTTGTAGATTAATCTAAAATTCCCACGAAGATGGACATCGGAGGGACTGCCACCGGACGAGTTGTCCGTGCAGAACGGTATCCTCACCATGAGGGCCTCGAGATTTCCGGTCTGCATCGACCCCCAGCAGCAAGCCCTGAACTGGATCAAGAAGAAGGAGCAGAAGAAGAACCTGAAGATCCTCTCGTTCACGGATTCAGACTTCCTCAAGCAAGTCGAGCTGGCGATCAAATACGGTCTTCCGGTTCTGTTTCAAGACGTGGACGAAGTTGATCCGGTCTTGGACAACGTCCTATCGAAGATCATTCAGAGTAATGATTCACGATAATGGTGAAACCTTGAGTAGAGATGATACCTTCTTTTTGTAGACGATAGTGGTAGGACGTTCATTCTCCTGGGAGACAAAGAGGTCGATTACGATCCAAAGTTCCGGATGTACCTGACCACGAAGATATCGAACCCCATGTTCGACCCTTCTCTCTATGCCAAGGCGACTGTGATCAACTATATGGTGACATTAGGGGTAACATGTAGCTTTATACTATTTTTTAATTATTTTATAGTGGCGGGAAACAACCTGAACGACCTCGTTGCAGGGCCTAGAAGACCAGCTTCTGTCGGTGGTCGTCAAAACGGAGAGGCCAGACGTGGAGGAGCAGCGGGAGAACTTGATCATCGAGACTAGCGAGAACAAGAATCTGTTGAAGCAGCTGGAGGACAGTCTGTTACTCGAGATAGCTAGCAATCAAGGCAACATGTTGGACAACCTGGACCTGGTGGCGACTCTGGAGAACACGAAGTCGAGCGCGAACGAGGTGATGAGGAAGTTGTACCTGGGCGAGGTAACCGGCGCGGATGTGAACAAGCTACGCGACGGATACCGAACAGTGGCGAAACGAGGAGCGATCTTGTTCTTCGTGCTGGCGGACATGGCAATGGTGAACTCGATGTACCAGTACTCCTTGATCAGCTACGTGGAGGTCTTCGGGTTCTCCCTGAAGAAATCCTTGCCCGACCCGACGCTTCAGAAGCGTTTGACCAACATCATCATGACGCTGACGAAGAACGTTTACGATTACGGATGCACGGGAATCTTCGAGAGGCACAAGCTCCTCTTCTCGTTCCAAATCTGCACGAGATTAAAGCTGAGCATTAACTTGATCACTCAAGCGGAACTCGATTTTTTCATCAAAGGCAGCATCGCGTTGGAGAAAGCGGCCATGATGAATCCCACGGATTGGCTGCCTGCCACCGGATGGTTGGACATATTGAAGCTGAGCAAAGACTTTCCGGAAACTTTCAGATTGCTTCCGGAACAGCTGGAGCAGCATGAGGAAGAGTGGCAGCAGGTGAGTCGCAATTAATTAATTGTCACGATTTAAATATCGAAGTACATTCTTTAAAAAAGTCCAAGATTTTGACGAGTTTTTCCTCACAAAACATAAAATGAAAAATAATTGTATCCATTTCTCCAAAAATTGCAAAACATGTATGTTGAAACATTTCCATAGCTGTTGCTTAATTCAATTATGATACATTTCGTCAGTGGTACGATCTCGACGCTCCGGAATCGGTAGATTTCCCGCTGGGTTACTCGAGCAATTTGAAGCCCTTCGAGAAGCTGATGTTGATTCGGTGTTTCCGTGTCGATCGAGTCTATCGAGGGATCGTTAACTACATCAGTGAAACCATGGGCGAAGAGTATATCACCCCACCCCACATCAGTTTCGAGATGATATTCGAGCAAAGCACTCCGACGATGCCTGTGGTCTTCATCCTTAGCCCTGGATCCGATCCAACGTCGGAATTGATGAAACTGGCAGATGGATATGGATGGGGAGGTGGGAAATTCAAGTACCTCTCTTTGGGCCAAGGACAAGAAAGTGTAAGAACCCTACGTTCGATTGTTCTTAATTCGAGGCACACACATGCGAACAGAACTATTCATAAAATGTAAGATACTTGTTTATTTTCGTAATTTGTTAATAAACATTGTTCCGTAGACCGCGATAGAACTGCTAGAGGTAGCAATATCGAGAGGACAGTGGCTGATGCTGCAAAACTGCCACTTGCTTTTGAGCTTCACCAGGGAATTAGAAAAGCTTCTAGAGAATTTTCCGAAGCCGCACCCTGACTTCCGGTTATGGCTGACGACCGATCCAACCCCTAATTTCCCGATCGGAATTTTGCAACAGTGTCTCAAAGGTTCGATTTTTCTGCCACTGAAAAATTAAATCTCGAATAGAAGATACCTTCTCACATTATGATAAATTGTAAAGCCTTGGTCTAAGGAAAACCCTCGGGTCCGTGCTGTTTCTTAGATTCTGTAGTTCTACTATTTCTTTATCTTTATTCTTAGATCAATGCTTTACTGTAATATATTCGAAATTCTTCGCATTCTTCGACTTTGTAAAGTTTCACTTAAAATAATATCTGCAATTATCTATTGATTTCTAATGAGAACGTATTTGTGCTTTCTGTATTGACTTACAGTGGTAACGGAACCACCGAGCGGTTTGAAGTTGAACCTCGAGAACACTTACTTCAAAATGAGGCCTCAAACGTTAGAGGCTTGTGAGCATCCTGTGTACAAGCACCTAATCTATGTGCTAGCTTTTTATCACGCGGTTGTACAAGTATGTTAAATAAGTTATTCCCAATTAATTAATTGGTTATCGATCGTAATTAATAAATATATAAATTAAAAATAAATTAAGTTAATTAATAAAAATAATTAATAATTAACAACAAATTTTGTGAGATACTAAACGCTGAGAACCACGTTAGCTATTAAAAATGTTTCTAATCAGTATGTAAAAACATTTTTAATAGCTAACGTGGTTCTCGAACCTGAAGATTCAAATCCGAATCCAGCGTTTAGTATCTCACAAAATGGCTATTTGTTGTTGTAAATGATCGAACCTTTGCGCCGCGAATAAAAATTATTCCCAATGTTTGAGCTGGTTTTAAATAGAATTCATGCAACAGGAGAGAAGGAGATACGACAAGATTGGCTGGAACATCAATTATGACTTCAACGAGTCGGACTTTAATGTCTGTACGACTATTCTGGACACTTACCTGACCAAAGCGCTTCACGCTCGGGACACCAGGATTCCATGGGACAGTTTAAAGTATCTCATAGGCGAGGTAAATTTTACTTAAACTTTTATAAATTTTCTTCAAGCAGGAAATTATGGTTCTTCTATCTAAACGAATTAACTTGGGTTTCGCGAATGGTCAGGTGATGTACGGCGGACGAGTGATCGACAATTACGACCGCAGGGTCTCGCAGACTTACATGGACGAATATTTCGGGGACTTTCTGTTCGACGCGTTTCAACCCTTCCATTTTTATCACGACGAGCACGTTGATTACGTGCTACCACCAGAAGGGGAACGTGACGATTACTTGAAGTTCATCGAAGAACTACCGCTGGTGAACACACCGGAAGTCTTTGGACTCCATCCAAATGCCGAAATTGGGTACTTCACCCAGGCCGTGAAGGAAATGTGGAGCAATCTTATAGAATTGCAGCCGCAGTCAGGTAAAACTTTAACGAGACTTGTACAAGTAGCTCTAACGTCCAAAGTAAACCAGTAGTCAGACATAGTGTTTTTTTTTTTAATTTACACAGTTCTTAATACACCTAAATATTGTAGTAAGCTCAAGGATCATGGGTAAGTGACCTTCACGATCTGAAAAGATACGTGAACTGTAACGATACATGAATTAATAATAAAAAAACCTTCTGTTGAAATAATAGAAGTGAGCAGTGCCGGGGTGAGCAAAGACGAATTCATCGAGAACATTGCGAGGGACGTGCTGGACAAAGTACCGTCCGAGTACGATCTGATAAAAGTGAAGAAAACTTACGGGGTAATCATAACGCCAATCGCGATCGTCCTGTTCCAAGAGCTGGAGAGGTTTAACAAACTAATCCGGACGATGAAGAGGACTCTGTCGCAGTTGAGAAAGGTCTGCCAGTCTCCATATTTCTTAATCGCCTTCGTGAAAGGTAGCTAAATAAATCGAACGATGTTAGGCCATTGCCGGTGAAATCGGAATGGACGCCATGCTCGAGAGTGTCGCCACGGCCTTGTACAACGGTGTACTGCCAACGGAGTGGGCTAGGTTCGCGCCAGCCACGAGAAAAAATCTTGCTGGATGGATGGAGCATTTTGAAAAGAGAATACAACAATACAATAACTGGGTAAGGTCCGGAAGAATGACTAACTCTGTACAATAACGACGAATAAGAGGTTTGCACTTGGAAATGTTGGTTGCCCGACCAAATATTGGGGCCTATCTTCTAATCTATAAGTTTTTGAAAAAATGTAAACTGAGAATTTGATTCTGTGTTGCACAGACTGGATCCAGTTGTACAAACTGGATGGTTATCATATTTTCATTATAACGTTCTTGTACTTTCAATATCCTACTATTGTAATTTTCGATTTGTATTCTTCATCATGTTGAAATAAATCTCGTATGAGATTTTCTATAATAAAAAAAAGAGGTTTGCACGTTTTTCAGGCTAGCGGAAGCGAACCGATAGTGCTCTGGTTGGCTGGCCTGCACATACCGGAAACTTATTTAGCAGCCCTTGTGCAAATGGCTTGTCGCAGAAACAACTGGTCTCTCGATCGTTCGCTCACGTACACAGCTGTAACCAGGTTCGTCAGGGCGGAACAGGTGGAAGAGAGACCAGACCAGGTGAAGTACAAAATTGAAAAATTTATTAAAATGCGCTGAACATTTAATTATTTTGTCAAATTCATTTAGGGTTGCTACGTCAGCGGATTATACCTAGAAGGCGCGAAATGGGATATCGTTAATCAATGTTTAGAGAGGTCACGGCCAAAAATCCTCGTCGAGGAGCTGCCAATTCTAATTGTCATACCTATCGAAGCTCATAGACTGCGACTTCAGGTATAAAAATTTTTCTTACGAACATAAACAAATTTCCGTAATTTTTATTTTGCGATTACAGAATACCTTCAAAACTCCCGTGTACATCACGTCCAATCGGCGGAATGCCATGGGGGTTGGTTTAGTATTCGAAGCGAACCTTGCCACGAGCGAAGACATTTCTCATTGGGTATTGCAAGGTGTCTGCTTGATACTGAACACCGATTAAGTGAATAGCATGTGACGCAATCAGAATACGACATACTGTACAGTGGTAATGTTATCATTAAATTATGTTAAGAGAAATGTAAACATATCTTTCATCATTTCTGACCTTGCACGAAATCCTTTTTATAAAAGCAGTTTTGTTAAAACTGCATATTAAAATCACATATTTTAAAAATCCAAAAATGTACTTACTTGAAAGTAAGTTGATTTGCATAAAGAACAACAGGCTAATGTTTGATATAAATTACTCGAGAAGGTAGAAGTATACGTGCTCATAATTTATTAGTGTTCATCATTTCATTGGGCCTTTGATCTGAGGCAAACACAGGTTGTAGAAGGAGCTATCGACAAAATCCTTCAGGTTCTGCCACTTCACCCAATGCTGAGACTCCAGTTGCTCGTTGCTCCTCGCCTGACCGACAAAATGAGGATCTACGATCAGCATGTAAGTATTCTCTACTCCTTCGTGAACCCCGACTATGCATTTACTCGAACAGTCCATATCTCCGCCCATCATTATCGGACTGCTAAAATTCTCGAAGTGCATTTTGATAACTGCTATCTGGTCCGACAATTGTTTGCCGCTCGGTATATGGATAATCTTACTAAGAACCTCGTACAAATGATCCAGCACCAGACACACCTACGGGTTATCAATGGATGAGTCACTGTTATCTTCCTACGTCATTGTACGCGGAAAGTAATCGAAAACTTGAATGATAATAGTGAACGAATGAAAGCTTAATCGATATGAGTCACTGTTGCTAGCGAAGAAAAGAGTCTCTCCATGTTGCTTCAGCATGAACCATGAAGTAACACAGACCCGAGCAACTTCTTCCCCGCTGTCGATTCACGACTCCCACTACCAGTATACTGGTTCATGTGATAGTGATTTGTTATTTCATTATAGTGTTATAGTGTTAGTGATTTCACGTCGTCCCCCCTCCTACATTCCATAGTAGTTTGTTTGGGAGGACCAGGAGTAAGGAGAGGCTCGCGAGCCGCAAGTTGCCCAGGCCTGAAGTAAAATGTTCTTTATCGATTTCTAAATAACCAGAGTCTACGTTTTCACAAGCAACGGGAGATAATGAGAAATGCTTACTTCGACACTTCCTATCCATTCTCTAGATCGAATAAAGGATCTCTCCTTGTCTTCTAGTGCAACAAGGATTTCCTGTACCCGTCTGATACTCGGGACAGATTGCTCCAATTTTTGGTTTTTTATGATCCACGAGCAGATCGTTTGCAGCGTTCTGTATCCACAGCCCCAGCCCTATATGTAAAACGATTAACAGGTGTATAAGGTGGTCGGTATTTTTAAATTATTTTAACCTGTATATTATTTTTATTTTCGTAAACGCACATAAAATACGCAGTCTGGTTAGCGATGAGCTTTCATAGGGTCTATTTGGATTTAGTAAAATTTGAAAAATTAATTATATATTTTATGAATGCTTTTGCTACAAACACCACAATGTAATAAGATTAGTCTTCGTGAATCTAATGCCAATGTTCTATACGCAAATCTACAAACGCGTTCTGTTATCTTATGTGACAGTTCACAGACTGACTAACTGATAACAAGTCGTTGTCATTAGTCAACTTCAATTGCCGTAGGCTCACAACTAGACAGCAGATGTTTATACAAAGTGCAAACTAAAAATTCATGCTAAAGCCGCATTTGCTGTTTTAAAAATTTTAATAAGTTGAAAATAATGCGATCAATTTATATTATATCATTAAATTCCTGATATTATATCTCTACTCATAATTAATCCTGAGAAATAAAATATGCCGGTAAAATAAAAGAAATTATTGTATTATTGTAGAAATTATTGCAGATAGAAAACAGTCCTTTCTATCAAATTCTTAAAAACAGTTACCTTATCGTCGAAGCCGTCGCAACCATAATGCCAATACTCGTAATCGCCACGAATCAGGAAGCTTCGACCTGGCTCAGGCGGAAGAATATCCCGATGTACGTTTTCCAGCAAATTGTTCGTATAATCAACGATCATTATATAATTGTGTAGAGAGTATCGTTCGAACCTGCGAGAAAAGCAAATTAAAATAATCACAACCGCGTGTAATTACTCTACAATTCGATAAAATAGAAAAATACTATAATTTCTTAGAAAATAGAATTCATATTTAGCTTTGCTTTCTACGCGTTGTAAATTTTTCTGTAAAATAAACACTGTGCAAATTATAAGGAACAGAAGCTTACGTGCATTATTAAAGAAAAAATTGTAATTTGTTTTCTGCTTCTCGGAAGCGATCCAAACAATTTTTATTTTGCACAAAGTCAGGGTCTTCTGTATTTTTTTTTTAATCTTTCATTATCGTAGAGCATGGTATCAGCTACACGACAAAATTGTTAGCGATCAGTTCACAAAACGGCAACCGCACGATGCGGGACGTACCAAATGGTAAATAGAGCGCGTTGTTTCGTAGCTCGTAGGTTTACGAGCGGTTCGTAACCATTCCCGTAGTTTTCGAAACGCCCAAACGGTCAGTTAACGCTCGGCCGTGGTCGTAATGATTCAGCGAAACCCCGTTCGCTTTCCATTCGATATCAGAAAGCAATCAGTTCCTAGTCACGCGTCTTGTTTCGGGCAAACAACGCGAATACCTACGGAAGTCATCGTCCGAAGCAATTGTTAGTTTTCAATGTATAATATATTTAAATACAATAACTAAACTGCGGTGAACAGTGAAAAATATAAAATATCCAAGAGACTTGTTACGTTGTTTTAAACGTAAAAAGACTATTAAGGAATGAAATGAAGTTTTATTTAATTACTGCTTTCCACAATTGATGCAGAATATTTTTATTTCGCATAAAAATCCGACTAAACACATTTTAATATTTCTATAAAATCGTATCGTCATAAGAATGTCCCGAATGATTGGGAATGATAAAACCCTCCCTTAAGTCAGTGTATAATTAATTCTGCACATTATGAAAACGAGAAAGCATTCATGTTTATATATGCATTTTTCTTTATCGTAAATGATGAATATCCATATTAAAAATAATGATTTCTTGATCGAATAATTTTTGTCAATGCAGTGTGTTTTATAAACTGTTTCTAACATTTTTTTTATGAAACATGTTCGAGGTGTTTATTATACATGTGCATCAATATAACCGAAATGGGACGCACGAAGTCGAATAAACGGTAAGTTTTAGGATAAATATACTTCAGTGCTTTTTTATTCGGAATTTTCACTATTTTATCAGAATCATGCATAAAAGATGAGACATTCGCTTTGGAAAGATGAGCACGACCTTCGTATTGCCTCTTCGTGTTCACTTGACAAGAAACTACTACATATTATATAAATACAGGATCTTGTACTGCACGTAAATTATCAATAACTTTTCTGTAGAATTCGATGGAATTTTAGTAAAAGTTTTTCAATGAGAAAGTATATATATGATACAACCTCCTCCTCTTCGGTTTTCTAACGTTCACCGTTTACGAAAAAATGCTGGTACAAATTATCGCGAACACCCAGTACGTTCCACGCGATGAGAATTCAGCGTATGAAACTTTCTATTTTCGTTGAATTGCAATCTGAACCTGGAGAACGTTGCGAATCGGGTCGAAATTAATATTTTAAAAAGCATGTATCTAAAAGACATATTTTACCAAATACATATCACGAGAACTGTTACAACCAGAGGAATAGTGTTATTCATCTATTAAACAGAATAAAATTTCATACGGCTCCAAAGTGAATAAATATCTATTCAATAAAATAACTACGTTAATGAAAAATAGATATTTTCTGGTGTAGAAGCACTAATTTGAAACTTTTCAGTCTCCAAGTGGCAAACACGAGTCACTAAAACTTAAACAGCAAGCAACGAGGTAGTTCCCCGATGAGAAACCTCGAAGAGGCCAAAAACCGTGAGGAAATTAACGCGAACAATAATTAACTCTTTGCACTCGATGTCCCCTCTGAGGCACCATTACAAATTGTTGTACCATTATTCAAAATATTGTTTACAGTATTAATTATATCGGTATATAATTAATTATTAAATATTTAGGTATTGTACGAGGTATTATACTAATTTTATATTCATAAAATTTCAAATATCTAGATCGCAAGAAGTGTTTAATTTTCCAGTTAAAATAGCTTCGAGTGCAAAGGGTTGAACGAGTGCGCGCACTTTTTCGTATTTGAATTGGCGAGTCCGTTTATAGGACCCGCCATGCGCAGTTTATCTGCGCGCTGGACCGCGGAAGAACGTATCTTGTGTCAGCTACATCACAGGTGCCGTCCCGTATCGAAACTCCCGTATGCTCATCGTTCTGCGCTGATACACAGAATCACGTCTTTATGATACGCATTAGAACGTTGCGTCACCTGAATATACCTCGGAGGAACGGTCCGCTGTTTTCAACCGGAGGAACCGAGTCGGTGACGCGCGTCAAAGTCGGTGCGAAGTCGCGCGCGCTTCGTAACGCGTTTCTGTTCGTCGCGATCAAGTACGCGGTCCTCGGCTACTGTATCCGTCGTTACTGGAACGGCAAGCGAATCCGCGAGGTTGATCCCACGGAATGGACACTGGACATCCCCTCGCAAAATGTCAGTTGGTCCGCGGGAACCCGCACGGATAAGACAAAGAGAAGAATACGGACGACGTTAGTCACTGGAGAAAACACTGCGGAGTACGCGACAACGCAACGGAACAAGTGGGACCCCGACGAAGGATAAACGGTTCTCGAGATGATGGGATTGCAGATTTCGTCGACGGTACGTTGATACGCATTAATGGATTACCGATAAACAATCTTGACGCGAATTATTTATCGCTTGACGGCTGGCTACGCGATAAGTCAGACCGATTATCGATTTCCCAAACGTTTTGCCGAAACATTCCGATACGTGAATCAGAGCCGAAAATCAGAGCTGTTTAGCATCCGATAAGCGCCAGTCTGATCATGACCGTCGGTTGTCATTTTTCAATGGGTCGAAGGTCGAGGCGGTTGGGACTACTGCCAAAGTATTTTAGGTTATGTTTATCATGTCACTTAAGCTTCCTTCCACCAACGAAAGTCTCTTTATTTGGCTGTACTTCCTGCTAGACAGATGACAGCAAACGATATGTTCCCTAGCGACAGTATATTGTTTATTTACTCGATAGTGAAAGCCGAGGATATGATACGAAGCTAACTCAGCAAGACACCGTGGGAATTATGTATGGTGCGATGCGCGAGCAAGTCTCCGAAAGCTGGTTGCACACGTACGACTTGAGTAGTACCATGATCCCTAATGTTAGTTCACCGATGAACGACGAGGAGCACTTTTGCAAGTTAATCTTGTACAAAGAAATTAAGGATTCGAGGTACGTAGCTGTTTTGTCTGGATATTGTATAGAAGGAAGTAGGTGGAAAGCGAGAGATTAATTTGTTTCTATTTTCCAGGGTACGAATATGGGATATTATCATATTGATACCGAACCTGTTGTTCCTCTTCTTCATCGCAGTGAGATTTAACAGAGCACGGCTTAAATTGAGAGCAACGAGTAGCCCGATATTTTTAGCATTTTACGGACTTGTCATTTGTAACGTAGTAATCTCGGTGATACGATGCGTCGTGTCGATGACTGTAAACGTAGCTACTACTGTTGGCGGTACAACTGACAAAGTGCTGTGGGTTACTGTTCGATTTTTCTTGTTATCCACGGAAATGAGTGTACTGATCTTTGGTTTAGCCTTCGGTAAGCAAAACTTCATTTCTACGAAAACAGTTTATAGAAACTTCGATTACATTCGGATTTCTCTGTGCAGGACATTTGGATAGTCGCTCGAGCATTCGTAGAGTGCTTCTCGCCACATCGTTCATAGCACTCGCTTTCACTATAACTCAAGGGGCATTGGAATTAGTTTTACCCGACGATACATTCCGCATTCCCAGCAAAGATTTCTATGTGTTCGGTCATGGGGGTATGATGTTCTGGTTCTGCAGCAGTCTCGTTTTCACAGTGGTAAGTTGCCAAATTAATAAGTTCATATTGTACCGATATAGTTACATGAATTCTGATCTCTACCTTCATTGTAGATATATCTTTTCATATTAATACTGCCATGGACGCGGTTGAGAGACCGTTTAACTCTACCAAGTACGTAAATACAGATATACAGGTCGAATACCGCTTTCTATTAAGACTGTTACTTTTCTGATATCATGATTTGTGACAAATGAAAGAGCTTTAATTCGAAGCTTCAAAACTTCAATTCTTATCACTAGACTGCGGATCTTTATGCATTTATGACTCGTTTATGAACGTAACATTTATGAAAGTAACAGCCCTACTTCTTACTAATCTGTATTTTACAAGCTTCTCGTTTGTTGCAGCAAGAAAAAGTTTTTACATCTACGCAGGCACATTAGCCATGCTAGACTTAGTACAATCTGTGGGTGCAGGCTTTTTAAATTACACGCAGAATCCCGTGGGACTATGTATCGTGGACATCACGGCAGTGGTCTATCTGACTTTCTTCGCACCATTGGTTTATCATACATTCCTATCAGAATTCTTCGGGTAAGTTGATCCGTCTGAGTTTACACAACACACCCGAGTATATGATATGCACACGCATTGTGTCTACGTAATGAGTTTCATTTCAGGGTATCGCAGCCTTCGATCATGTTCTCTTATAAGGCTCAAGTGGACGATGCAATGGACGAAGACACGGTGTCTCTACCGCATCAGCAGAGTTTCTCATCGCTGAAAACAGACAGCGATTACATATACCAGGTCCATACTCCGTCTATTCACGTGCCCTTATACGATTCTCAGATATTAAAATCATCTTCCTCGAAGCACAAGACCTCCTTCCACTCCTTGGCGTCCCCCAGAGATTCGAAAAGCGCTAGCGGACACGCCTACGAATACTCGACCGTTTTGTATCGCTCTACATCCGGGATTAAGAACTTTCCCAGGAGGCTCAGCACGGGCAAGGCTGGCGTGGACTTGAAAAACTTCCCCCTCACGAGATCAGACAATTTTATCGATTCGAAGAAGAGCTCGCCCGATCTGAGATTTCCTAGTACAGCTTGGAAAAGCAGTTCCATATCGCAGATGAAATACGCTGGACCTAGTAGCGTCTCCAACCTGCTATTTCCGCAGAGTACCGCTAGTAACTTTCTGTACAAGCCTAAGGCTAACAACAGCAACACCAACTTGTTCTCCTTCACTAGAAAAAGTAGTCTGGAACGCGAGAGAAAAGGCTCCGAAGGGAACGTCGCTCAGCTTTTCGAGATACCTCCTCTAGAGAATACTTTGCACTCGATTTTGGATAGCGGTCATTACGATCCCAAAGTGACCGATAGCACTTTTATTCAGGAGTCTATGAACCTCGTTCAAACCTCCAAAACTAGCACGGATCGAAAAGAATCGAGTCCTACGACGCAGTTAACCGATACCGAGACTTTCGATGTAGATGAACCGTTCGACTCCACTGACGGCTCGAACGCTTCCCAGTTGTTACTTTCCAAGCAGGTTCCCTCTAGCAAAAACACGCACGGCAAACGTAGAGGAGAGTCGAAGAAGAAAGAGTCAGGCGGTCTGAACGATTACTTGTTGTCGTTAACGATGTCGAGCAGCCACGAATCCCCGAAAGAGCGAAACAGATCCCAGTCCCTCTCCTTCTGATCAGAAGACCTACACACAGACTGAATTCTTGTAAATATTTGGTTGGAGTAATCGATGTAAATTCTAAGTCATTAGTAATCGTACAGGGTGTACCAGTCTGCTTTATCAGGTCGAATATTTTCTCCAACTTCAATATTCTTCTACATTTTATTTTGTTTTTACCGACTGAAAATATTCTGGAAGCAAGTACGAACGGAGATCGTTTTAATGTTTTTATCTAACGAGGAGAATATTGAAAATACTGAAAATATTTCCCGGGGATAAAGCCGACGATAAATGGGACAACCTGTATCTAAGAGAGTTTTTAATTGCTCGAGATCATTTTTAACAATCAGATCAAAAGTCACGCGTTTTAACTACTAGATGTACCATAGTGTAATATATAGAGGTGCGCACAAATGCTTTATTATACCTGTATATACGGCATGTCTAGATTTAATTAAACTTATCGATGTAGCGAACGTACATGGTTTTATTTATTTATAACACTAACTTGGCAGTGGATTATAGTGCTAATCTTTTGATTTTTCGTTGCAACGGTGCGCGGTATACGAGGCATACACACGCAGTCTGCTTTCCTTCATTTGCAACGAGTTTCTTGCACTGCGCATTGCTGTCGACAGTTTTCTGCACTCGGCTTGGAACTGTACATCATTTTGTGTTTTGTATTTGCAAATTGCGTTCGTCCACACACTGATTACCGTATCGCACGTGTGCAAAATCGCTTCAAGTAACCGCAAACGAAACACTCGCTCCTCGGGACAGCTCTATATTTTTCATTAAAGAAAAATATCACTCTCGATTCAATTGGAAAAGTCTTATAGCCACCGATATGGTAATCAATGTTTCAGTATTGTAGGTATGAATGAAGTTACGCTGTTCGAATTTCATCAAACATTTTTCTAGATAACCAGTTTCATGAAACTTTGTATTTATTTAATTTTAACGCAAACAGATATTTGCTAATATAGTCTACATCTTTATTCAAAGTATCAAATTTAGAGTTTTCTTAAAAGTTAACTAATCGAATGTCTATATAATAATTTCTGATAAAAATGATATTCGAGCAGTGGGAAATGTTGAAGGTTCTAGTACCGAACTACCTAGAGCATTAAACGACATCAAAGTGAAAATAGGAAGAGTCACGTGTTACTGTAATTGGCGTAAGATCAGAATCGTGGAACGTAGTATCCTTTTTGTTTTCGCGGTACACTGTTGTCTCTCGCACAACGCTTAATCCGCCTCTTCAGGAGCAACAGCTAGAAAGTCTCTCGGGGTCTGAATGCTCTTTCGCCGGTTCCTTAGTTCAACGACACAAGTGCCAGAGGCTTGACCGCGAAACGGGGACCAGTGAAACGAAACTAAAAAAAGACCTTTGTTGAGGAGAAGCAACAACGTGCTATTCTTCTGTTCACAGAACCACAGCGTTTACGATTCCACGCAGTTCGACACGAACTCGACGCCGGTGAATCCTCTGTACGCGGCGTCCCTGCAAAGCCCGGATAGCATAACCGGTTACAGTATAGACAGCCAAGAGGGCCAGACACAGGCGAACGGTTACCAGCAATGAACAAACTCGTGACTGAACAAGCAATGGATTCGCCAATCGTCCAACGATCGATTCTCATTCCCTAAGAAGAACAAGTGGAGCAGCTTTCACCGGCGAGAACCAACGAAGAGAAGAAACAAAGAAACAAATGGTGTTCCAGTAATCGTGGGATTCCACGGGAAGAATCTAGTCGATCTCGAAGACAATTCTAGGGCAATAACATCGAAGAAATACTTTTCGTTTCGTTTTGTGATAGATGGCATCGAGGCGGAAGCTATTCGAATAGTCAACGACAGAAAGAAGATCCGTGGGACACATATTCGATCATAGCTTAGGCCGCTGTCCGTGCTTGTCCTGCTAAATACTAGAGCTCCGGATGATCCGTTTTACACGTGTAATCCGCGACTTCGCTTAGCGATCATGCTCTGCATGGAGTTCTGTTGAAATGTGTCTCTTAGACAGCCTGCGAGTTGTAACTTACAATATTGACTATCATAGTCTCGATATCATGAAGAGTATCGAAACTCTTTGCGGACAAGCGTTGCGGAAGAGATTTATTATCGAAACGCTGGCAGACTAAACGAGCTTTCTTTTTATTTTTTTTTTGTTAGACGATTATAAAAATAATTACTGCGTTTCGTTTTCGATCGTGTACGCGCTCAGAGATGAAACGATCGAAGACTTTGTTGTTCATTCATCTCTCATTTTTTTGTTCGGTTAAGCGGTACTCATGTCTAATTAGCAACGCGATGCAAAGTACTGTGCAATAATTTCAATGTTTACGGATAGTTTGTAAGGGACGTTCAGTTTTTATAAGTGGATTTACAATTGCGAAAACACTGGGATGCGATTGCGAAGTTAATCGTAAGAAACGAATAGCGACCGGGAGTCCTGTCCGGTACTTAAAGATCCATCGCAGCGAATGTTCTGTAGATCTGGATATGACTTAAGGGAGGACACCGCGCAATCGAGGACCGTTTCGCGTTGATCAACTGGCTGCTAAGATTATTCTACGTATATTTCCATCGGGCATCGTCGATTGAATTCACGTCGGAACACTTGCTTATCGTTTTCTCCGTCCTCTTCACCAAAGACCACGCCCGGAACCGTGGGTCGATCCAGAAGCGAACGATCGAGCACGATCCGCGCCGAATAAATCCCCTCGCTATTTTCCTACTTTTGCATTGACGGATCGCTGGAACGACGTTTCGACGAATCGGAGTCGTTGGGGGATCAGGAAATACGTTCGAGATCAAGGGGAAAGAGCTCTTCGATGCTCCGCTGACTATTATGAAGACTCCATCCATCGTATACAGTGTACAATATGCTCGGCTTAACCCTGCACACTATTTCGCTGGAACATCTTTTCATTCCCGAGGGAACACCTAATGGAATATTCACGGAAACATTGTTATTTACAAATATATATCGTCATCGACGTAATTAGAAAAATAAGACTATACAGAGGGTGTACAAGCTGTTTCTACAGCTTTTAGAAACAGCTTTAGTCGAGACGTTAGATCAGTTTACTAGCCAACGTAAAAATATTATTTTTTAAAAAATGTATGAAGTTTGAAAATAACAAGAATTGTAAGAATCTGCGATTTAAATAAGTCGCGAACATAGACGATTTAGAAATTGTGAACTTTAGTTTTTCCTTCGCAATTGAGACCAATAACAATTAAAAAAAAACGCAACAATTATTTAACTGATCGTACTAACGTTTCACAAGAAATTCAAGCTGTTGAGTTCAATAACGAGAAAGTTATTCGTTTTTGAAAGCTGAACAAGCACTTTGTACACCCACTTTAGAAGCTCCGAGAGACACACGACAGTTACAGAAATTATTCCAAGTATTCTGTCAAGGTGTTCCCGACGAATACGTTTTTACGAATCGGAGAAACAACGTCGTGTGCACAGTTGAGCCGGGTATAATGTATGTATATACACCCTGTACTCTAGTGTAAAGGATATCGTGTTATTTATATATTAATATATATACATTATATTTATCGATATTGTATGTCCGTACTTGTACCGTGCTAGCTGGGCCGGGAGTCCGGCATTTTCAATTTGATACGTAACGAATTAGGAGAAAGCGGCGCTAACGGAAACAGTTGCGTTCATCCAAGGATATAAGAAGACCTTGGGGCATCTTCAAGACAATGAAAACAACACAATAACTTTTTGAAAATTTATTCGAACAATCGAGGTCGCGATACTCGCTGAGGGAAGGTACCATCCCCGACCGAATCGAAGGGTTCGCTAATCCGAGGATCGCTGCCTTGTGAGAAAGAAACGACAATTAACCGAGTCAATCGACACGCGTAAGTGTCCCATTATCAAATACGCTGTGCTCCGAGGACAAATTAAACATTTTCTACCTAAATTCCAACCAGAGTTGGACAAAAATTTCATGTAAATAAAAAGTGGTTTTCAAACCTACTTTATTCGAAATTTTCATTTACATAAAATTTTTGTCCAACTCAATAAACTACAGCGAGATGAACATTTATTTTCATTTTAAGAATGCGTTCCACAGGCTGAGAATAATGTAACAGTATTTTTCGATTGTTCTACTCTCTGCTGTTAAATAATTTTTTTAAATCCGTGGAGCACCGTATCGCATGCATTCGTTTAACCCTTCGTTCTCCATCTGGTTTTTTCTACGGTTTGTAACTTTTCTCCCACGAGCAGTCGATGTTCTTGACCGTGTTTAACAAAAAAAACAAAGAAAAATAAAAAATCCGCAAACGGTAGAAGAGTGTCAGGCTCGAATATCCTGGGGAATGGGAGGGGATCGATAATTAACGGGATCTCAGATATTTTTTAACGTCCGAGATGGTCGGACTTTGTAAATATACGATGAACCGAGGAGGAAGCAAAATGGATTTCGTCGTCGCGGCGCAACGAGCAGCCCCACTGTCAATTTTTTGCGATTGGTTGAATCACTTCGAGTCACTCGTCATTGTACTCTACAGGCTGATTACCTTGTAACTCTCTGACAATGTGATCCTCTTTTGTAATTGTCAGTTGGGTAAAGTAAAAGGCAATACGCGTAACACGATTATATATTTAATGAGAATAAAATTACATTTCAATCGGAACCACCCGCTCATGCCATCCAACCGGATTTTAGTAGATCAGTGAAAAAATGTTTAACCCTTAGACCCAGAGTCGCCACTAAAAATTGTTATACCATTATTCAAAATATTGTTTGCATTGAAATTACAATCGTTACAATCGTTTAAGCATTGTACGAGGTATTATATCAATTATAACAAAAATTAACGTGGAATGGAATTATTCTAGGTCGAAAGAAATGTTTAATTCTCGACTGAAATTATTAAATGAAGAAGGAAAGGGTGTTGGTTTTTAAAAAACAATTTTGCAGTCAAACATTCGGTGCGCCGTCAAGTAAAACATTCATCAATTTTTTCGCAATTTTTAATTAAGCAGAACATAATTTATTACTCGAAAATCAAACATTTCTTTCGACGTAGAATAATTTCATTCTATAAAATTGATGTAATACCTCTTACAATACTTAAATGTTTAGTAATTGATTAGATACGAACGTATTTAATAATGGAAACAATATTTGGTTTCAATAACAACAATATTTTGTGTAAACCCTACAACTACTCTTCTTTCTATCCAGCTCCTGATTGTCAGTCGGCGAAGAATACATTTTTATGCAGTGATTTATAGAATTCAACCATGAAGATTTTGGTGATGTTTCTAAAAATTCGCGATAGAATAGCACTGACGATCAGCAAGCTGTTCCAAGCTTTGGTCGGTAGCGCATGTTTAATAAATCTTTGAAACTTTTCATTTCTCTTATATTGATTTTTATGGTTTTTAGTTAATTAGATGGAACGAGTATCGACGTGACGGTGCATTGACCACCGGGAAAGAGATGGAAGAGCATAGGGCAAATCGATATAGATATTGCCTGCCCTGGCTAGCTTAAGCCACTGGCTACCATCTTCATCGCTATGTTTGATTCACAATATGTTGATGGCAATAGACAAAAATTCTTCACATATGTACTTGTCTATGGCATCGATGTAAGGAACATTAACGGTGAATTAAATAGAAGTGAAGGGTTGCTGCAGCTATAATTAGAGCAGCTATATAATTAGAAACCTTAATGAGAACGAATTCCAATAATAATGCTTGAAAGTCTCAATCAACTATGGACCATATATTAACGAGAATCAGAAAGCTCGAGATAAACAAGTCAAGAATTAAATCGATAAAGGTTATACCGCAAACGATACGATAAATGAGAAATTACATTAAAATTGTCGAGAAATTGAGAAAATGAAATTGATAAATTCCAGAATTCGAATTAAACTTTTCCGATGGATAAGAAATATGAATATTAATTTATTAAAGTTCTAAATTTATGTTCTTTATGTTAAAGTTCTATATTATGATGAATCTTTGAAGAAACTCTGTAATTAATCGTTTTTTAACCCCTTTGTTAATTATATTAATACACAATATGAACAAACTAACGATTTCTTTTTCGAAGATAAAATAGGTTTATGATAATTTTCTTTTCTATACTTATGAAGGTCCGTGAAAAGAGAAAGAAACTTCTATGTATATGGCTATTATTTCTTGCAATTAATACGAACATTTTTGTTTATTTTAGATAAAGAAGCACACATAGACACAGTAATTACAATTATAAAGTTGAGTATTGAATTAGCAGCGGCCGTATTACAAAACGCCCATTTTCGCATTAATACGCGCAGGCCGGTAATTATAATTAGATAGTGGAATGTTAAATAACAAGAGTTAAAAATTCAAAGGGGAAAAATAAAAATATTCTCCTGAAAGGCTGACCGGAAGATGAATTTCAGGCAGTTGAATTTTTGCTCGCATAGGGCCGCACCGTCGGTCTATAAATACAAAGTGCATGCATGCGCATTATTCGCGCTCCAACTTGCACCACCTTTTCATGGACAAGGCTGCCGTGGAACGATTACTCACAGTACACCGATCACTCGCTCCTTCCATTCAACTGAATCTCATTGCACAATATGGAGAGCGAGGTTTTCGCGTGGCCGGTTGAAAAAAGAAGTCCATCAACTCCCTCGATCAAGCTGTTTACGAAAACAAGCCAGAACACTTTGTTTTTCAAAGGGCTCGCTCTATTTCATTATCTTTGACCTATCGATCTCGAGACAAACATTTTTCCCCAACCTTTCATGTTCAAATTGAAATTGCAACAGATTTTATTACATTTTCACAAAATCCAAAAGAGTTACTAAAAAATACCTCATACGCCCCTTAAAAATAGTTGTGGAAATGATTGGGACAGAAAGACAGCACATCTTTCATTTTTTTTTAAATTTTACAGTAAACAATAATGAAAACACATTTTGTGTTAGATTCTTAGATCGCTTTCAGAATTGTGGACACATATTTAATTCTAAAAAAATTTAATTCAACTTTCAATCGTTATATTTAAATCTAAATTCAAATTCAACTTTCAATCTCACTATATTTAAATCTAAACTCAAAGTCAACCCAATGTAAGTCGAAATTTTACTGTCAATCGTTATACTTAAATATAAATTCGAATACAACTTTCAATCATATGCCCAAAATTATGAAAGTGTTCTAAGAATAAGTGGAAATTTCAAAAGAAATGAGTTTATCAGTTACTTCGCATCACATTATTTTAAATTAAATTAATTCAAAAAAATTAAGTCAAAAATGAATCGTTAGATAGTGCTTGGTATTTCAGCATTCCATGGAATTCATTTAGTGTTAATACCCTTTCCATTTAAATACCTTCAAACGAGAAATATGTGACTTAAACCAGTTTCATAAAAACCTATGCTTCTCGGTTATGCATTAGCTACTGAATAACAAATATCCAACGTGAAACATCGTTAATAAAATATGCACTAACATTTTATGATTGAAATTCAGGATATATAAACGAGAAATATACGACTTAAACCAGTTTCATAAAAACCTATCCTTCTCGGTTATGCATTAGCTACCGAGTAACAAATATCCAACGCAAAACATAGTTAATAAAATATGCACTAACATTTTGTGATTGAAATTCAGGATTGAACTCGACTGTATTTACCAAACGGCAGAACGAGCTTCGCGTGAATCGACTGGCGCGCATTGCGATCGTATCGAAAGGCAATTAACGTTATTGGCTATTGAATGTGAACACCGGTGGCTCGGTAAATATTTCACGGATAATTCGACGACTATCGACCGGCGCCGTGAATTATTGAAGTTTGTACTTGCGAGTTGCGGAGTTGGTCGCCAATTCGTTGCACCACAGCCCGGTTGGTTTTCGTCGGAACTTTGCGAACTTCGCAGCTCTTTGATCTGTTCGCTGAAAATTTATATTTGAATAGTTTCAGAAAATCGTTGCGCACGGATAACTTCCGCTGCCTTGCACAATTCCGCTGTTTATGTAATAACGTGAAAAATGATGTTTACAGTGTGACGTAAACATTTGTTATTAGCGCTACTGAATATTGTACATTTGTTATCGAGACTCACTTTTGTTGATCCATTGTCTTCTTTAACACTAAACTCACCGCAGTTTCATATTTTTTATTACCACGTTTTTACCGTTATTAAATTTACATTAATTATTAAAATTGTAAAGGTGGTTTGGTGGGATTGATTTAACAGATTTCCTTCATAAAATAATAAAACATTTTAATAATATATTTAATAAAACATTTTAAATAATAAAACATTTCTGTTATTTGCGCCTCTGAAGATTGTCCGTTTGTTATCGAGACTCACTTTTGTTGATCTATTGTCTTCTTTAACACTAAACCCACCACAGTTTCATATTTTTTATTACCACGTTTTTTACTGTTATTGAATTTACATTAATTATTAAAATTGTAAAGATGGGTTGGTGGAATTTGTAACATTACTTTTGTAGAAACGAGTGAAAGAATATTATTGACATATATTTAAATAGAAGGCGTCTTTCACGATTTTCCCAGCGGGGAGGACTTCTCTGATAGTTGTGGACTTGAAGTGTTGGATAAAAAAAGACGGAAAAGAACTTTCCAGAAGGATGAATCCCCGGGACGCCTAGTTATCCGCCGCGAAAGGGGGATGAAAAATTTGTTAGGTAAATGAGTTCTTGAGCAGGCAGAGCCGCGTTATCGAGATCGAGTAGGACGCCTTCCCCTAATGACACCGGCCTAATTAAGTCTTGCCTGATTTTAATCAGCGCGCCCTACGTACCGAAGCAGTTTAGACAATGTCGTCGGCTGAATAAAGGGATGGCCCAAATACCGGCCCGTACCGAGATAATTAGGGATGTCTATAGTTTTTTTTCTCTTTGCTTGCCGAGATGAATGCGGAAAATAATACTGTTTACCGACGTCGGTCGTCTAGGGGTCGAAAGCAATTGCCTTGAAAAACGATCGGAGCGGAAATTAAAGGGAAACTACGCTCCGCTGGACCTCTGTAGAAGCAAGAATTGCAGAAATTATATTGGACCTTCTGTACAAGCAGAATTAACCGTAATAATAATATCTATCCCGGTGGAAGCTGAAACTGGAAAAGTTAAATTGGACCACCGTTGAAATAGAAACCGTAGAAATTAACTCGGATGCATTGTAGAACCGGAAATTTAAATTCGTAACTTTGTGGACACCGAAGCTGAATTCATTTACTTCGAAAGGGAACTCGAATAATTATCTCGGACGTCGCTGCAGATGGACGCTGCATTAATTTATCGTACGTCTACGTCCTCCGAAAAATTTCAACCATCTCTCCGATTTTTACTATAATTGCTGTGAACGAAGATTAATTTCACACAAACATTAATGATGAATAGAAAATACGAAAACATTGAAAATTGTCGGTGCCTCTAATTTTTTTCCGAAGTAAAATACAACTTCTAATATTTTTCCTGCAACTCCGGCCAATAGCAAAGTTTTCTAACATTTATGTCACGTCATTTAATTGTTCCAACCCGTCGCGAAATATTTCTCACATAAGAATTCAAAAAGCGACGTTAAATAATAACAAAAAATAAATAAATAATTGTTTCAACCTCGCACGAAAAAGAATCCAATATTGAGTCAAGTTTTCGTCGTTTTAAGAATGTCCGAATATTAATGGGAGTCACTGTATGTATTCAGAATCCTTGATACCGATCGCTATACATATACGAGTGGACGAAGGATTCGAACTATAGAGAAAATGCGGTTTTGGCGTGGTTCCAAAAAAATTGGGATTGTATCTCGTCAGGTCGCGTTAACACACGCTGCTTGTTTGGATAGAACCGGAAAACCGTCGGGACGCCTGGAATTCGCGATATCAAGTTTTCCGAACTTTCTAATTAATTGTACTCTATCTCCCTTCAACTACCTCCATATTCGCCCCGGGAGAGATAGTGAAACGTCTGGTTCAAGCACGGGCTCGCGAGACTCGCTTGTTGTTGGCATTGTCTCGACGCTTAGGCAATTCCGACAATTAATTCACCAGATTTAAAGCTGTATAAATCAAGGTTAGTTCGTTTGATAATGCTCGTTTTGCGTTACACTGTGTCTATATACAATTATTTATAAAAGTTCACAAAAGTTTAAGTATAAGAATTGTGCCCCACTCTATCTTCCCCTACTATGTCACAATTTTAAGCATTTTGTTTTATTATTTTATTATAGCATTTTAAATAGTATATTTTACTTTAGCATTTGAAATAGAAAATAATAAATAATCTTATTTTTTATTTGAAAGTATGCGTACAATTTGGAAATATAATATTTTATTTGATGCAGTAATTTTTGATAATAAAATAATTTATTTGAGGCAGTAAGTTCTGAAAATAATATTCGAATATAGTATTTTATTTGAAGAATATTGGAAATATTTGTATTTACTCTGTCTTTATTTACAATTTCAATTTTAAATATTATTGTTGAAAATAACAGTTCGAATTCAATACCTTTGTGACTGTAAATCGTAAGATAGATTATTACAGAGTATTACAACAATGGAAAAAGTCAAATATCTTATTTCATGTCTCGGATTGTTGAAACAGAAATATTTTATTTTGCGAATGAAATTGTTGAAATTTATGAAGTGAAATTAATATTGAAGAAACTGAAGTTTACTTTTAGGTCACCGTGTATAGAAAATGTAATGGTTCATCAAGACTATCGAAAACGTTTTAGCTCGCCAGGATCGATTTCATCGAGCACACGGTAGCTAAGAACGTTCTCAATCCGCGATATTCCATCGAGAATTTACTCAAGGCTGTAAACTGTTTAAACAATCCTCGCTTTGTTTGGCATTCGAATCGAAGCACCCGGTTGTTGGACTCGTGTGGCGCCAACAGAATTCTCTAACGCGAAGGGAAACATTCAGGCGCCGTCTGAGCGAGTAACATTCGAATGTCAAGATCATAAATCAGACACAGTCTGAACGGGTGTATTGTTTGAGTAACGGAAACTCGTAAGGGTGAAAGAAAATTGCCGAGACGTTTGTTTGGGGTCCGAGGAATACTTTATTAACGTGGAACTGTATTCGACAGGGGAAATCGAGATTATCCTTGTTACACATCCTCAACCCTTTCAAATCAAGATCGAAAAAGTATTTCCGATTCTGAAAAACACTGTCGATATTTAACTGTCTGGAAATTTTGTAAAAAGCAATAATACAGAATTTAATTTAGACTTGTTTTAGAACTTGAAGCTTCCCTTTTCGCAGAACATTGCTCAATCTAAATAATCATAAATTAAAAGATTTATTCTTGAAAAAAATAATGCCAGGGACAGCAATTCAGAGTACAATCTAGAAATTATTTTCAACTGACTCAAACGATAAAAGAAAGAAATTTTTATTATTACGATTATTACTTTGACAATTATTAGTTTGAATAAAAATCCGTAGTCTCAGGCTCCGTTACCAAGAAAATTCGAGAAGTGGGTACGTGTGCCATAGCATATTGTGGCTGACGCGTCTGTCCATGACCTGCCTGTTCTACTTGCAAATACTAACTCACGCGAGCTAGACGAATTTTCGAAATCGATTTTCGCGTAAATAGTTTCTCATATAGAATTACTCCCTCACTGCATCACCTAATAAAAAAGAAAATTATATTCATTAAATGCAAGCTACAGGGGCTGCACGTACATTTATACCTTTTTCGAATAATTTTAACGAGTTGGAAATAATACGATGGTACTTTTAAATTTTAAATACTTCACATGCTTATACTGTTTTGCATTTATCCACTCATTACATAAATAAATTATCCAATTTCCCTTCAGTTTCTTCTTATCAATAATTAATATGTTGACCTACGAAAACTGACACGAATATCAATTATTAGATTGGGGATCTTTATGAATGTATAGGAAATTGAGTAGATGTAATTGAAAATTGCTGTAACATTAAAAAAAATTGAAGATGTCAATATACGATATCTCCTCTATTAAAATCATTAAGAGAAGAAATAACATTCGATTTAGTTTCTATTTCTCGCAATCGATGAATGACAATTTTCATTTTGCATAAAGATCTGAAATCCATTAATATTATATTTGTTCCTTTCGTTTGCACGTACAATATAAATATCGACTTTCCGGCTGCAAAATGGAATTTGTACATTCCAATGGTTTTTATGAAGAAGCTGGGTCAGGTCCTGGATTCCTCGCGTAGGAATTTAGAATTTTACCATTTTTCCTCGAACTGTGGAATATTAAATTGAGAAAAGTTGAAAATGTTTGGTCCCCTCGGTGAAAGTTTATCCGAGAATTAGTTTCGAAGATGCTTGTTTCTCGGGGCTTTCGCGTCACCCTCTATTCGTGTTTTGTCCGGATCGGATAAAGGCATGTTTCGGCGCCGTTTCGTCGGCTATCTATTGATTGCAATTTGAGATGATGGCAGCCAGGCGGGTGCGCATGTATCTCAAAGCCTGCGCCCGGTCGTGTCGGTGTTACGCGTGCTTAAAGGCGCGATGTCCTTTCTCGAAAGGAACGGCACATGGCCGAGCAATGTATATAAACTACGTAACACGTGCCCTTAAATATCTTACGAGATCGATCGCCGGCCCACGAATCGAAGACACTCGCGAGCCACCCGGGAACACGATTCTGGCTCTTTTTCAACAGTAACAAAAAAATATCACCTTCCGCGAACCCTGAAGAACGGTAACGACGGCAACACGGCGAGAGAGAAAGAGAGAATAATAAAACGAGTTTGAAGTAAGAAGAAAATACGGTAGAAGTAAGGTCGTTAATAAGTGAGAAGGCTCTGAGGTAGCTAAAGTGAACTGAAGAGGAAAATAAAAGAAGATGCCGTCGTAAAATGAACGACCGGCGAAGTACCAAAGGGAAGATTTATTAAAAATATAATATCAGACTGATGCCGGTACATTCTACAATCTTTGATGGAATCACTAAAAGGATTAATAAAAATAAGATTAAATAATTAAATCTATAATGTCAGGCTACTGCAACTACTTTCTCGAATCTCTTTCAATAATTACATTTAATGATCACCTCTTGTATTCAATCATTATATTTGAAATCAAATTTAACTTTCAATCGTTATATATAAATCTAAATTGAAATTCAACTTTCAATCTTAATATATTTAAATAGAAATTCAAATTCAACATTTGGTAAACTTATTTGAATCGAAATTCTGCTTTCAGTCATTACGTTTAAATCTAAATTCAAATTCTACTCTCAATCAGTATATTTGTTTTAGTATATTGTTTGAAAATTAGATTTAAACTGTAATAAAATAATAGGAAATATTGAGGAATAAATGTAATAGTGAAAGGTGAAGTTTAGAGGATAACGAATGTCGTCGTTCATTAACTCCTTATTAGAAGAATTTAGGGGTGGGATAATTGTGCGTAATAGGGGTAGAAAAATGTGACTGGAAATTCAGCGCTTAAACAGCGCGTTTTAGCGGCGCGAACTTTAATGTCCAGAGTATCCTTGAACATCGGAGAACTAGGTCTTCAGGCGCCGTTTATCCGCCGTAAGAAATACACCCTCCTGGGAGGGTGTCTGATCGGGGGAAAACAGGATCAGTCGCTGTTGGTTTAAGCGCTCGCTGCTATGACACGGTTTCGCATGGGACAGCGACCACCTACGCTACTCTAAACGATGATAAATTCAAAAGTGGATTTCTTTCAGCAAGATTCTTCTTTCGTTTTTCTAATTACCACACTGTGGATCTCTGTATGCGAAATAAAACCGACACGACGTCTACATCGATTGCAAGAAATTCAGACCATGTAGCCAAAAATCACACAAAAATGAGGAGTTTTTTTTTTGGTTCGCATGAACTTAGCTACGATTTTCGTGCCAAACGATCATTTACGTCAGGTACGTAAATCGTTGCAAAGTTTCAAGGCGTTTCCAGGATTTTCCAATCTTTAATAACGGATTGAAAGAAGGATTTTTAAAGAATTATCAACGAAAAACAGGGACCAATCAGAACGCCATTTTCCATGATGTTTAATTTTTAAAAATCAATCATAAATACTTTATTTACAAATTAAATATTTTATTAAATTTATATAAAAAATTCCTAATTTTGTATAAAATTTATAATATTTTAATATAAAATATCAAATTCTATTTAATTTCAATAAATGTATATATTAATCCCTCAATTTTATGTAAATTTAAATACTTTATTTACAAATTATATACAAATTAAATATTTTAATCAATTGTTAAACGTATAAGAGACAAATTAAAAATAATATGCGTCTCATTTATACATTATAATAATTAGACTGCGGATGTTAATGCATTTTTCAAATTTTGTAGAAAAATTTGAAGTAGGTGGAATGAAATGAAACCCTATATTTAATGAGAAAACAGACTTTGTAGATCTAGAACACATAAAAATTCTTGAAAATTCTGTCAGATTTTATATTCTACCATTTTTACACATTTTTCTGGAGTCATAAATGCATAAAAATCCACAGTCTACTGATGAGAATATGATAAAAGTTTTGATTATTGGAAAGTCTTGGTATTACGCACAGTTCTATGTATTTTCTACAGTTACGATCCAGTCGAATGCATAACGTGGAAGCTACAATTCACCTCGCGACGCGATCGTAAATCACTTTCCGACGAGGCACGGTAGTTAATCGTTATCGATCCGCCTCGATCTCCGCCGTCTGCGTGAAAACGGAAATCGCTAGGCGATCGTTATCGAACGGCATTATCCCGGTCGCGGATCAATTTTCGCGTATCTCGACCGTTTCCAATTTGCTCTCGATAACAAATTTGCGATTGGTAACATTGGAAAAACAATATCCGATAATTGATCCGATGGAATTGCTGTCGAAAGCCTCTCGATCGGCGTGACCATTGACCCTTCGATACACGTTACGCCGCCAATGGCGTCGCTAGCGATACCACGTGAATAGTTATACAAATTAATTTTATAAATGAAAAATATCTTCTTTGTTATCCGTTATTTTCAGAAAACGTTCGATATTTATTGAGCATTACCAATTTGGTGAAAAGAACTGATTCATGGGACATTTATGACACGAATCTATATGGTTGAAATATTCAAAGTAATAGATTGTATTCGCCACTGAAATCATTTGCAAATAGTAGTTTATTCGGTTCGATGCATTTGAATAAAATACATAATTTCACTGCAAGATTTAATGAAATACTAAAGATACTTTGTTTAAAGAATTAAGTTCACCCTTTACACTCGGAGCCAATTTAACTCGAAAATTAAAGAGAATGAAAAATTCAAATTAAAGAAAATTAAATTTTTTTCTTCAGACCTAGAGTAAGTTCATTCCTCTTCATATCTGAATTAAAATGTTTCCAGTTGAGGGTGTTTACCCTGATGTTAGAATTTATTTTGCTGGATTAAATTTGGGTTTGATGAAATTTTGGGGGATTATCTTTTAACCTAAAGGAGCGGCTGCACGTGCTGTTGAACCATTTATGTGCAACTAATTTTTAAAAATTCAACCGAGTACTGTATTAATAAATAAAAGTAAGACCTTAGGGGGTTGAAAGCGGTGCCCGGTAAATTCCGTGGCGGCGTTCCGGGACTCCATTATCCAGGAGCAGATTTTTCGTTGGATAACAAAGCGGAAACGAGCTACCGCGTCGTCGTCTAATGAAAATTACTCGGAACAGCTTCTAAATTCCAGCGAACGGGGGTGGTAACGCTTCCGGGGACGGTAATTGTGATCGTTAACCGGTCCGTAGTTGCCACCTCGCGACGCCCACGTCCCTTTAATTATTTTGATAAACAGTGGTTGCTGTACCGTGATCGAGTAATTATCCCGAGCGTGAATGCAACCACCCTCTTGAACACAGTTTACGAACCCTTCAATCTGAAACCCTTGTATGATGCAATTTTGGTTTCGCCCGTTCCAAACCTTGCAAGCACACCTTCAATATCTTGTAATTTAGCCGACCAACGTGGTAAAAATTTAGCATAAACGCGGGAATCGGTAGAAACGCGAAATTAAACCGCTGCTTCATCCGCGTTCATTGTGTTGTGCCAAATAGAAGCTTAACAATCCTCTTTTATACAATAATCTCGGGCGTAATAATTGGATTACGTTGTTGAGGGGCGATTGTTGGTTCGTGATTGGAGTTATTGTTGCTGTTGAAAGATCTATTAAAAAACTTGATAATTTTGTAGCAAATAATAACTTCAGAAGAAATTGTTAGGCTACATTCATCCATTTTGCTGAATTATAAATAAAATCGTTGTCCATCGACTGTTAGTCATTGATTCCAAAAGGACAAATAAAAAAATGAAGAAAATGTTAAGAATTGAAGGACATTATACATATTTTAATTAATACACTGATACGATAATTATCCATATTTTAATTAATCAAGATATTCTCAACTATGAGGACTCGTTCTCCCTATATAATTTATTTCCCTCGCCAAACTACGAAACACATGCAATCCCTCTTGCACCTAAATTTCATCCCTACGATAAATGAGGAACTTCTAAGAAGAACAGAACTACAGGAACGGTGATTTCAGCCTTCACAAAGTTCTCAGTTCTTGTTGGTCACCATATATAACTTTCTGCCCTTACACAACAGATAGCACAGCATTATTCTCCAGCCTGGAATTCGATACCCCCCCTCTAAGGTAAACAATAAATTTTCAAGAAGAAGGTAGTAACGTAACATAAATAAATGGTGCTGAGACGTCTGCTGAGAAATACACTGGATCAAAAGAGTTATGGCAGACTCAAGTTTCTGTGGACGTGTAAGTTGAAGAAGTAGCACAGTCACACCATTCAAAGTTTTTCATATCTTATCATGAACATTTATCAATGGTAAATGATATAAGAAAAACGAAAATCTTGCGATAATGAAAATATTAATAATTAAAACTTTTGGGTCATAACTTCAATTCAATTCTGTGCTTAATTTTATTGAAAAGAAGAAGAAGTGTTTAATTTTCTCGGAGTGCAAAGGATTAGCAATCTAAACCACAAAATGAAATATTCGTTAGGAAACTATACTAATAAACGTATTGAATGCGAGTTATCACTTTCAACAATAATATTTCAAGTTGAAATTTCGAATACAGAGAAACTAGAAATATGATGATTAATCTTAAAAAAGAATTGTGGTGAAATAAAATATCATTTTCAGAAATTACAGCGTCAAATGAAATATTTTATTGCGAAATTTGCCGAATAAATTTCAAATAGCCAGGATTATTTATTGTGAAATTAATATTTAAAATGCTATTTTACCGAGCTGTGGCACTATGCTATGTTACTTCGGAGGGTACGTAGTAATGTCGGTAACACCGTGGCTCGTCCTTGCCCCATGGGGTGGTCGGTGAATGGGGAACGAAGACAAAGGCGGTCCACTCGAGGACGCAGGAACGCGGAAGCGGGCGCAGCCGCGAGAATCGAAACGAGGGAGGGCGCCGACGCGACGCCGGCGTCGTCGTCACCGTCGACGTCGCCGTCGCTCGTGGACGTCAGTAGAGATGCCGCGTCCGCGAGTACGGTGTATCGACGGTGCCAGTTAGCCCGTGGGGTAGCTACGGGGTGGATCCACCCGAAAGTACGGCGAGAGAGGGGTGCGTCAGGACGCGGGGGACGCTCGCGCGAGCGACGGTGCGTTCGCGACTTCCGCTTAACCCTCTTGGTTCACCCTACAAAACCTTTTCCACCCTTCGAATCCCCTCCTCTCCCTCAGACGATTACTACAAACTGAACACGTCCGACAATCCCTCCGCCAAACAGTGCTGAAGTTAGGAATTTTCTGTTCGTTCCAATCTCTTCATTTTTTCCTTCACACAACTGCTGGAAAGTGTCTCTTCGATAGCGTGTCAATTCGCCTAAATACATCTCCCGGTGCTTCCCCGTATTGTCTCTGAAGGTTGGTGAAGGTTTGTCCAAGACATAATCGCGTCCACTCAAAGAATCCCTGCGCCAAACAGTGCTAAAGTTAGGAATTTTCTGTTCGTTCCAATCTCTTCATTTTTTCTCTACACAACTGCTGGAAAGTGTCTCCTCGATATCGTGTCAATTCGCCTAAATGCCTGTGCTTCCCCATATTGTCCCTGAAGGTTGGCGAAGATTGGTCCAAGACATAATCGCGTCCACTCAAAGAATCCCTCCGTCAAACGGTGTCGAACGTTTGCTATCGAAGTTAGGACTTTTCTGTTCGTTTCAATCTCTTCATTTTTTCCTCCACACAACTGCTGGAAAGTGTCTCCTCGATAGCGTGTCAATTCGCCTAAATACATCTCCCAGTGCTTCCCCGTATTGTCTCTGAAGGTTGGTGAAGGTTTGTCGAAGACATAATCGCGTCCACTCAAAGAATCCCTCCGCCAAACGGTGCTAAAGTTAGGAATTTTCTGTTCGTTCCAATCTCTTCATTTTTCCGCCACACAACTGCTGGAAAGTGTCTCCTCGATATCGTGTCAATTCGCCTAATTGCCTGTGCTTCCCCATATTGTCCCTGAAGGTTGGCGAAGATTCGTCCAAGACATAGTCGCGTCCACTCAAAGAATCCCTCCGCCAAACGGTGTCGAACGTTTGCTATCGAAGTTAGGACTTTTCTGTTCGTTTCAATCTCTTCTTTTTTCTCCGCACAACTGCTCCCTTTGTTGTCCCTGAAGGCTAGCCAATGCTTCGTCCAAGACGTGATCGCGTTCACTCAAAGAATCTCTTGCTATCGAAGTTAGGACTTTTTTCTTCGTTCCAATATCCTCGACTTCTTCCACACGACAAGTCTTCCACTGTTCAGTGTCTTGTCGATATCGTGACATTTCGCCGAACTGTTTTCGCATACGGTGCTAAATGCATCTCCCAGTGCCTCCCTTTGTTGCCCCTGAAGGCTACCTAGTGCCTCGTCTAAGACATAATCACGCAAGTCACATGTTTACGAAGACGAAACGTGTACACTGCGGTTGTAGTGTTCCGTACGTCGATATTTATGCTATTGTCGGTACTCTTGTTCGCACGAGAGAAAACAAACGGCTGATTTTATTCGATAATTTCATCGTCGACGCTTTCTCGAAGCTACACGCTGACCTTTCACGGCTATTTTCCAATCGTGCTTCATTCAATTCATCGAAATACACGCTGACAGTAATAATTCTTCTATCGTTCGACTTTGCAACATTGAGAACTCTAAATGAACTGTGCGTAACACACGTTTCTCCATTGAATACCGCTTTCAACTTGTGTAACTTAAGAAATTATTATTTTCAAGAACGTGATATCCTCTGTCTGCTATATTCGCTCGTGTAAATTTAACCGAGCAGATTTTACGGTTCTCGCTCTCGAGGTTTTCCTGGAGGAATTTTCTCGAAAATTCCCAACGTTTTGGAAGCATTAGCAAAACTGAATTGGTGTCTTCGACAATCCCTGACGAAGCTAACTGCGATGATGAAACGTTGGGGAAATAATTCCTCCAGGACACGGCTTATCCCTTCGCCCTCGGATTTATTCTAATTCGAAAACCGAATTTGAATCCGGCTTAAAATATTTCCATTTTACATGATTCTCTTAATCCTTTGCACTCGGGGCTATTTTAACGCGAAAATGAAACATTTCTTACTACCTAGAATACTTCGAAATTTTTTCTAATTTGGTGTACGTACAATACTTAAATGTTTAGTAAGAAAATAATATTTTAAATAACTTTCAGTGGTGTGCCTCAGAGATTGTACTACCTTGTACAATGCTTCCAGTATTTTATTAAAATATTAAATACGTTCAGTAATTAATTGAATAGAAATTCCATGATGCAACAAAACTTTCAGTGGCGCCTCGGAGTTACCACTAAAGTGCTGAGGGTTAATTTCATCGACATCCAATTAATATAACGCCTCGTCCAATACTTTTAATGGCCCATTAAAATATTAAATACATTCAATAATTAATTGAATAGGAATTCAATGATGCAAGAAAAATTTCAGAGGCGCCTCCGAGTCACCACTCGAGTGCTGAGGATTAATTTTATCGATATCAAATTGATGTAACACCTCGTACAATACTTTTAATGGTCCATTAAAATGTTAAACACGTTCAGCAATTAATTGAATAGAAATTGAATAATGCAACAAATATGTTGAATAATGGAGGATGAATTATCGAGAGTCGCCACACTCGAGTGCTAAGGGTTAATTTTATCGATATCAAATTGATGTAATACCTTGTACAATACTTTTAATGACCCATTAAAATGTTAAACATGTTCAGCAATTAATTGAATTGAAATTGAATAATGCAACAAATATGTTGAATAATGGAGGATGAATTATCGAGAGTCGCCACACTCGAGTACAAAGGGTTAACAGCGTGAACCGTAAAGTCTCGATTCCCTGATTTTAATCGAATCGAGGTGAGCACTGTGCACGTATTTCGCTTTTGAGAAGCCACTTTCGCGATGGAGGACGACGCGACATGCAGACACGGTTGGACGATGATCAGTGTCGGTTCGTCCCTTGGTTCTCCCCTCGCGATCGATTTTATTTCCTCGCCTCGGGGATGATTCGTCGCGTACGAGCACGCGAACAAAGCCGTGGCGCGCGATGGTTAACCTTTGAACGGCCGACAGCTTGGCAAACATCGTTACCTACGCGGAGACGTTTTTCGCAGACGGCTCTTTTCGACGCCCCACGGTCCCTCATTATCGCGTAGAACGTAGACCGGGGACGATCGAAGAGATCCACGCGACCCGACGGGAACGTGTTCGCGATCCCATCCCGCGTCGATCCCGCTCTCGGAATCGACTGTTCGCGCGAGTGTTTGCCAAGCTTTCGAGCTCAAAAAGCCGGAGACGACGATGCTTCACGCTGGAGGACCCTGAAAAATGTTGGAACGCGAATTCCTCCTGCTCCACGGAACTTGGACACTTACAGCTGAATTTTTTACGAGCCCAGAACCCCGACGAACATGTTAATATTACCATTATTCCGTGGATCGAATTGAACGTGGATTTCCAAACGTGAATCGCGCGGATTCGACCGTATTTCTGTGTTTTGTTTTCCCTCGGGTAATTACCTGGTCCATGTGAATTCGGTAAACAATTCTATTTTGTGCGTTCGATAATGTTTGGCCTCTTATTTGAAATGTTATAATTATAATTATAATTCTATGTGGTAGCATTTTTTATTGATAAAGACACTTGCCAGTGGACATGTAATTTTATTTGGAAGATGTAAGGACATCTTTCACATTTTTAATTTTCTTTTTTTCATCATACAATGCCGTAAGAAAATTAGAAATATGTAAGTTTCACTCGAACATCGTGCCAAGTACGTAAACCCAGTTGAATAGAATTTTAGAAAGTGTACAGAGGGTGTAAAGTGTACAATATTGAAAAATGAATAACTTTTTAGAAATTGAACCAAACAACTTGACATTTTTTAAGTAGTTAGGTGGATTAGTTTACTAGGTAATGTGTAAACAAGCTGGTTTTTTAATTCTTTTTGCTTGCGATTTCCAAGACAATTTTTTTGAACCGGTAACGAAAATTTTTCAAACGTGCTTTTAGAATTTAAGTCGCATTTCAATCACTTATTTCAATTGGGCATTTAAATTTTCAATACAGTTTGACTTAAAAATTTTCGAATCAATATAAAATTAAAATGTAAATGAAATGAAAAAAATGAAAAATAAAATGAAAATGTTCGAATTAATATAAAATATAAAATGTTTGAATTAGAAATGTTCGATATAGTTAAAATTTAAAATTATAAAGAAATAGTTCAAGTAAAAATTGTTGAATATAGTTCCAATTGAAAATTTCAGACATAGTTAAAATTAAAAATGTTATGACATAGTGTACAGATCAGAAAAGTTGAAACTCGCGATCTTTCCTTCTAGCAGCTCAAAATAGACGGTTAATAGAATTTTTAAAAAGTGTTATTCATTTTTGGTGGTTGTACAAATACATTTTACAACCTCTGTAATTTATTCTCCGCTCGAGCTGACCACGGAAATTTCATAGAACATTTCTCTGGAGCGTCTGATGGGTTTCATCATCCTCCCTTGTTATTATTCCATCGTTATAATGCAATTCGTGCGAACTACGACGCGACGTCCCGACTATACCTCGCCCACGTTCACGAGTCCTGCGTTCCTTCGATACATAATTCTCCTCGCAGAAAGTAATCGAATTATTACGATCGCAGTGGAAAGATCGATGCCCGGGAAGTAGGCGAAACGAAGGAACATCCGTGAAATGGAAAAGCTCGTGCTCTGACCGAGGAGACCTTCGGAATATTCGAACGCTGCCGGAACCGACCCAGTAAGCTCAACAATGAATCGAGAAAACGAAGAAGTACGTAACCTTGAAGTGTCACTTGAACATTTCTGTTATTTTATTGTGCTTGCTCTACTCGCCTAACAAGTTCCGAACTTGCAGTTCTGATAACAAGTATTGTGCGTCATCGGAATGTTTCTGCAATAGAAATTCTGCTCGCTCTACTTGCCTAACAAGTTTCGAATTCACAGTTCCGATGACAAGTAGACATCGTGTGCCATTTAAATATTTCTGCAATTCCGTTGTGCTTGTTCCAGTCGTCGAAAATGTTGTAAACGTCAAATTTATCGCTCTGATGATTAATCTCAAAATTATTAAAGACAAGTGATCGACAATGATAAATTGATGCATTGATAAAATTCACTATTTTATCTCTAAAGAATTTCTATAATCAAAGACACATATAATTAGCAAATTAATGATAAAGCAGAAGCCATTAAATAATAGGATTCTTTATGCAAAATAAAAATGTACTAAAAGAATTATTAGGAACGAGAGCTAAAAAAGTATCTCGTCTTTTAATCGTTTCAATATATCGATATTCATAAATTCATTTAATCTTTTCACAGTTCTATATTTCACGGTTTCATTTTTATCATAAATGCAGAAAGCCCACAGTCTACTTATTAATGAGCAATCTTAATGTTGGACGAACTTTGTAATTAATTTAAAACAAGGCATCCAGAATAATTTAAAAGACATGATAGAACATGTTATTAAATTTCTTAACAAACGAGCTGACATCGATACAGTCAATCTTTGAACAATGAAGTAATTAAGTGAAATTTCTCTGAAGCAGATTGTCAACAAGATTGAGTCAGTCGAGTTATTAAGTCGTTCAGAAAATTTTGCGGATTGTTTTGCGGACTGTCTTCTGTTTTTTTTAAGAGAGTTGTAATAACTGTGATTAAAAATGCAATTGTAATGGCCTTGAATTCGATTAAAACAAAGGCCATTGATCGAGGAAGCTTGCGATGACAATATCATATCTGCAGATACGATTGCTTTAAACAATCAGATTTGTACTTATCTGATAAGAAACACAATGAACGACACTCAGCTTTGAAATTGTTACCTTTTATTAAAAAGAAAACAAGCTTGCAGAACAGTTTAAGACAAAGTTATTATTTGAAAACAATTAGAGTAATCGGACTAAGCCGTCACGTGGGGCCCCGGGATACTATAGGGCACCGAATTTTAAAGAAATTAATATATTTTTAAATAAATTTATTTAATGTGTAACACTATGCAATTTACCATTATTATTCGTTTTTGTTAATAAGCTTAGGAGAGTTTGCTTGCAATTTGTATTTCTAACTTTAGTTTAGAGGCCCCAAAATTTTATTTTACCCGAATAGCGTTTCACCTCGTAGCGTAACGGATCAGACCGATTCACTAGCCAGCAATTGTGTACGCGGTGCGTCTAGAGAAGTTTTCGCTTGAAAAACTCTGTGGAACGTTCCGAACGATTTAGTAAAATGTTTTAAATGTTTGGGTGGTTTTTTTTATAAATATTTATTATTGTGCAGCAACGGCCGGAGGCGCAGACCCTGTGCGGAGCGCTGCAGAAGGAGCCGAACTGCAAGTGCTTGGTACTTTCTGTGTTGATATACGGATGCCTTGCCGCAGTGACGTGGTGTAGATGCGCGAATGTCACCAAGGTACGTCACTTCCTCTGCATCACGGGATTCGTCGGTCGGTAGTACTAGCCATTCCATTCACCAGTACCAGAGAGAAATCGATCTCTCGGAACAATTGTCTCAGGTTCCCGCAATTAATCGACCCTTCGCAATCCTCTATAAGCCTTCATCGCTAGCTCACGTTCACGCAAATTCTTCATGTTTCTCTCTAATGCTGTAGTCGAGCGACACGAATGCTCTCCAAGATGCAGTGACTCCCATTAATATTCGGACACTCTTGAAGAGACGATAACTTTTTTAATACTGTACTATACGATTTAAACTTTTTTGGGAAGCTAGAGCAATTTGTTTGCTACAAAAGAAAAAATACTAAACGTTGCATTTTATAATATTTTTTATGTGAGCCTATATAGGTTATGAAAATTTAAAAACAACGTTTTGTGAATCGGAGTCAATTAAACACATTTTGAAAATTTCGTCAGAATTTTTGATGTGGACCTGTATTTAAAATTTAAAAACAACGTTTTGTGTTTTGTGACAAAATTTTCAGAATATGTTTAATTGACACAGATCCACAAAGCGTGGTTTTTAAATTTTCAATATAGGCCCACATAAAAAATTTTGACGAAATTTTCAAAATATGTTTAATTGACATACATCCACAAAACGTAGTTTTTAAATTTTCAATGTAGGCTCACATAAAAAATATTATAAAATGCAAAGTTTAGTATTTTTTCTATCATAGAATTCCGATCAATTGCAATTTTTAACAAAAAAAATTTTTCACATCCTGTAGCAAACCAATTGCTCTAGCTTCCCAATAATTTACACATCGTGTAATACAAAATTTAAAAAGTTATTGTCTTTTTAAGAGTGTCCGAATATTAGTGGGAGTCACTGTATGTACTTTTTCGCCAGCTTTGCTAAAACATTATCAGCTCGAGGCTAAGATCAAGATTGTGCTCATCGATTTAAGATCGGAGGTAAACAAAGTTTCTCGAAAACAGAATCTGTTCCAGGTTGTAATCAATTTTTCGAGGTACCCAATTAGAAGCACCAGACACGTGTCCCCGTGCGATGATGGCTACATATACATTCCCGTAAGTACTTCACGCGCTAGCTACCCTGTCGTGCGTTGGGTAGATCGATAGAAAGTCTCCTGGATCTTTATCGATCCTTCGAAATTTTAAATCGAGAAGAAATTACTCATCCTTTGCCGTCCAACTCGAGTCGACGTCACGTTTATTTGTTTATTAGATTGCGGGACTTTGTGGAAAATGAAAATTGATCGCATCGATTGCAAGAAATAGAAATTCATTTACTCTTTGTTAATAAGTTTAAGAAGTTAAAATATACAACCATTGAAATTCATATAAAAAATTTATTACTATGGAGGGTAGTATTAAATTATCTGTATATATAATATAATCAAATCCGCAGTCTATTTATTATTACGAGAATAACGCATTGTTTAACACGTGTTCGCGTGTACAGTTAAACTGTACGATACCGTGTTAATATTAGATCATCCCATTGTTGTTATTTTAATCTCACTCACTGGTACTTCGATCAAGATAAGACAAGAGGCAACGTTATCTCCATTTATTATAACTGATTTTGTTAAATCCTCATTGATAACTCGATCAGATTACGATGCCAATTATTATTGAAATCTCTCAGAGGCGAATAGGAGCACGTCTTTTGTGATGATACAAAAACTAATAGTGAAACTTTAGAAAAGTTACTTTATTATTACGTAGTACATCGCTTTAGTGAGAATGTTATATGATACGTAATTTTACATAATTTCATGCTTCCTGAATAACCTACTCGAACTACAAACTATTCACTAATTTCAAACAAAATTTAATTAGTCTAATGTAATTTTTATTATTTCTACTTGAAAATAATCACACGTGTGCAAAATCCCGATGCAAAAGGTTCATCAGTTTTCCTGAAAAAAATTCTGAAAAATTCATGCAATCTATCCCCACCCTCCGTATGCTATGCCGGAGTCATTTGTGCCCCACAGAAACCACAAAACTATTTTATATAATAGAAAGATATATTAATTGGCGTGTTTTCATTATTTAAATTTAAAAAAAAGTGTCTAAGAGTGTCAAGCATCAGACTTGTTTTATATGAAAGTGCAAACAATTTCAAATAAGTGCATATAAATAGATGCAGCCAGCTGCATCCCTGTAGTTCGTACGATAATTAATAATTAATTGATAATAATATATTATAATTAATTGATAATAATATATTATAATTTATTGATAATAATAAATTGATGATGAAGAAGATTCAGATGAAAAAAAATTTAAATGACCAATGTTAAAGTATTTGGTTAATTTCGAATTAATATTGGAAATATAATATACAAATTTATCTTTAATTTTGACCACAAAAAATTATTATCAGTGACCTCAAAAACATCTGATTACCAACGTTTCGTAAGATCCAATGACATTTTGACTTGTGAGAATTGACTCCGGCATAGGCATAGAACAAATGGAAAAGAGCCTCAAACGCGTGCACTACCGTGTGTCGGATAAAAGCGAACTTCTTTCTCGAAAGGTGGCGTTCATGGGAATGTTATACCTGGTTTACCTGGTCGAGTGCTACCACTCGCCCAGTAGAATCGATTTGTTACACGCGGAGAGCCAGGACAGCGTGCTGTCGAAACTGCTGCAGCTGAAGTCCGCCCAGCCGACGATCTGGTGGAAGGCTGTCTCTTATCATTACGTGCGCCGGAAACGTCAAATTACCCGGTACAGAAACGGAGACAATTACACGACGACGCAGGTAACGCATAGCGCGCAACGTGCAACGCATATCTCGTTATCCAGACGATGGGAGATCGCGGGATGGTAAATCGTCGATACGCTTCGCGCGAGCTTCAACGAACTACCTCAGCGAGGACAGATGGGCCATTCCCTTCAGACTATCACGCAATGCTACATTCTCAATTGAATCATTCTCTGTACCCAATTAAAGGGTCTTTTTATTTTTTTGTGAGGAAATGCAGTAAGCATGCCTCGACCCCCTGAGGGGAGTCGAGGTTATGTGAGACCCTCCTCGGTAGGGGGTCATCGGGCTATAAGCAAAGAACAGGTGTGGTTTAAGCTATCCACCACTCCCTTAGTATGCGAAAAGGGGGTCGGGGACAGGAGTAGCCTCCGAAGGGAGAGAAAAAGGACCCCAAGAACTTGGGTGTTCTTGGGTGTGGGGTTTTACTGCGGCCCCGGTGTCTCGTTGGTTCCAGCCCGTTACGGGCGCCACTGGGGCTCATGGGTTCTACCGGTTCCCCAAATCAAAAAAAAAAGATTCCCCCGAGGCCAACTCACTATCACCCCACACCCACTTAAGCTAATGTAAGGGAAGGCAGGATCTCAACCGAACTGACCCCCCATTAGCTAACAAACCTCCGAAGGGGAGTGGTTAATTCCCCCTACCCTACTCTATAAGATCCCGAGCGGAGGGACCCGCTCGGTGTCCCCATCCCTTTTTTTTTTTTTTTTTTTTTTACGTGGGGAAACCTTGTATAGGCGACACGACTTCCTGGGGGAAGCCGTGCTAGTGTGAGACCCTCCTCGGAGGGGGAAGATCAGGCTAAGAAAAAGCACTGATCTTCCCTCTCTGAGGCCAACTCACTAAAACCCCACGCCCGCCTAAGCTATTGCAGGGGAATGCCAGGATCTCGCGAGAACTCAACTGGACATTCCCCATAGCTACATAACACCCAGGGGGAGAAGGGGAGGAGCTTCCACCTAAAAGGTTTCCACCCCCCACCTTCCCCTTGCCCTAGTTAACCATACACCAAGAGGAGGGACCTCTTGTTGTACCCATCCCTGGGGCCTTCGAATGGAGCTTCCCGAGCCCCAGCTCGGTCCACCCCCAGCCCCCGGTGCCTTCGTGGTCTGCTCGGGAGGGAGAGACCCTAGAGTCTCCCCCCGTCCGGCCAGACCAAGAAGGTGCCGACACCGGTAAGGAGAAGTCAAACTTAATGGCCCATCTCTCCTCGATCTGTTCGCGCTCCTAACACGACCAATCATTGTTCAGGTCTACTACGAGAGGATCAACACCCACGCAGCTACGTCCTTCTACTACTACGACTACTGTGGCGTGAAGGACATCAGCAAAGAGTTGATCCTGGACCCGAATGTGCCGATCACGAAGATCAACCTCAGCAAAGGGTTCGCGTTCTCCAACATGAGATCGGCGACAGAATTCGAGGAAGCCAGGTCCAGATTCTTCGCAGAGCAAGTACGGTTTTGTTACGGTTCTTCTACTCGCCTGTGAATCGTTCGATTAATTGATTGGTGAAACTGTTGTTGCTCCAAGGAGTTAAGGGACGACTACATGGAGATGCGGGAGGGACTCGATCTTGGATACAATCCGAATCCCACGACTCTGGTGGCTGTCCTTGGGAATCCATGGTTCACGAATCGCTATGTCTACTGGTCTCTCAGCGCTCTGCTGCTCAGCTGGCCTCTGAGAGTCATCATCGAGTACAAGACCCAGTACGCGGATTACCAGGTGAATAGAGTCATCCACACGTACCTTTAAATCCTCGATCATTGATGAATGAATGAATTGATGAACGCATGAATTTGTTGGAGTATACAACGAAACACACGGAGGAGCAAAGATCTTTCTTGATCTGAAGTTAATAAATAATAAATAATATATATATATGATTTTTTATATAAAAAAATTAATTTTTTATGAAACATTTAATATTTGAGGTTTAAATTTTATATTTTTAAATTTATGTTCTTTTTTATTCGCAGATCACCAAGCTGTTCGGCATCAACTACGACACGCCGAATGGCAGCGAGCCGATCCACGCTTCCATGAGTCAACAGACAATCAGCCAACCAGGATCTTACATGTTAGCACCCAGCTACAGCGAAGCTTTACTGATGGATCCAGTTCCCGGTCCAAGATCCTCCGAGTCTCAGGAAGCAAGCATGACAGAGATGGTCCCTAGCTACTCCGAAGCTCTGCTCTATCAAAGAGCAGAGCAAGCTTGCGTCGTGACTGAGGGAGCGAACGGGACCTCTGGCACTTGCTATGACCTACCGCCGCGCGAGTGTTCTTGTCCTTGTCACGCTTCCGTGGAGAATCATGCCTCGGAAGAAGCCTCCCGAGAGGATGACGACTTGAGCAGGCAACCTCTGATGGAGACAACGATCGACGTCCACCCTCCGCCATGCTCGTACGCCGTTCAAGCAGAGACCGGTAAATGTGGAAGCTGTGGGAAGTACTTGGTGGAGGCGCAACTAGAAAACAACTTCTCTAGAGAGCCTGCTACTAGTTTATTAGAGGTGACAAGGATCGTTAGAAGAGACCTAGCAAGCGGTGTCATCCCTAGAGACATGTCCGAGCCGAACCTGAGGAGCAAGCCAGATCTCATAGAATCAGACACCAGGTTCCTCCGAATGAATGGACAAAGCTTGAGGAATATCCTTGAACACGAACAGGAAGAAGAGTTCGCCAGCGACGAGAGGATAGAGGGTCTGAGTCAGGGGAGATTAAACCTTCCAGTGGATAGAGGAAAGTTCAGGTTCTCCCTGTGCTCGTTGGACGAAGCGAGTTCTAGATCCAGAGTTCCCATAGAAGTCGGCAGAGGCGCCATACCGAAGAGGACCGTCGCTCGAAGTAGAGTTATAACGAATCCTATGAACGACTCTTGCGTCTTGCCCAACTCGAAGACCTACTTCTGTCTGAAGTCGATTCTGAAGCAGAACAAGCGGAGATACACGCTGATCACCGCCGAAGAGCTGCAGAACATTTCGAACAAGGAAGAAGGGGAAGAAATGGAGCGTAGCAAAGTCCGAGCCTCGTATCACGAAGGCTGCACTCCTGTTGTTGCGTCGACCAGCAACGGGACAGAGAGATTCGAGCTATTCTCAAGATCCAAGGAGAGTTTAGATGGCGAGATGGCTAGGAGAAAGAAGCTGCTGGAGAATCTGCCTGTGAACAAGGCTGACGACACCCCTCCTGCAGGCTTCAAACGCGAGAATACTAGGTACGTGCCTGATCCAGTGATGCCAGAATCGTGGGTCTTTCGGTTTTCTCCTCCTCTGCTGCTGCCAGCTCGGTTCCCCCACTCTTACTTCTACTGCGCACGCGTTACACACGAACGTACCTCTACACTGCCTGTGTGAGTCTCGCGGTGAGTAGAGGTATGTTCGTGTGTGTGCGGCCCAGGTGGGGGCCCAGCCGGAGGGGCAAGTTTCTCCTAGTTCCTCCTTCTGGCATCACTGCTCCAAAGTGTTCTCAAGCTGGATTCATAAGGCACTGCTTCCAATTCTAGCCTCAAACGGCCTCAGTCAAGTATGAAGATCGGGTATCTTGGCCGCCCCGCTAATTTCGCAAAAGGGTATAGCCGGATAAGATAGTCAAAAATACCCTTGATCCGAATTTTATCGACGACGTGCCATTCGATAGAGCACCAAGAAAAAACATACATTCGATAGAGCACCAAGAAAAATCAGTTTTTGGCCTATTTTCCCTGGGTAATGATGTTTAGAAATTCTGGAAAAAATCTGACACATGTCAAGAACCCAAATACATACTTTGCAATTGGTTTTAGATTTTTGAAGTGAAAATCCTGCTTGTAAAAAATCAAAATAGTGCCTCAGTGGAAGCACTGTCATAAGGAACATGTTCTTGCCCTTTTGCAGAACGCTGATCTTCGCGAGCCCGATTCAGGAAGTGTGTCCTGGGGATCCGTTCGGAGGCAAAGACGTGATCCGAACCAGGCAAGAGGTCGATTCCACGCCGACAGAGGAGTCGCCTAGCCACACGGTGTTGACACAGCTGGGAAGAACGTTAGCCTGCGATCGAAAGGGTTCGAAACGCCGGTTCCAGGACCTGAAACGGCAAAGATACTGGGACTCTTCCCATCCGTCCTTCTTCTCCTGTCCGCCGGATCGTCAGCATCCTTATCCCTACGCTTTCTCAGCGTCCACGGACGCGGTGGACAGCATCGATTTCGATAAAAACCACACATCCCCTAGAGTCTATCAACAGGGATCTTCCTTTCCACCGTACGAAGGCTCAAACCGCAATAGAATAACCGTCGATCAACCCACAAGTACCGTGACAACGGAGATTGCCTCGAAACCGCCTAGCAGGGAGCTAACTCGCTCGTTCACCGAAAGGAGAGCCAAACCCGTTCGAAACGACGCGAACATACGTCGAAGCTTCACGGGCCGGGTCGAGGACTATCGAACGGAGAACAACAAATGGCCAAATCTAAACATGGAGACCTCGTTATAACGAAGGGACGCTGTAGCTTCTGCAGCTCCGGACTATCCGTTCACACGAGTAATCGGCAATCCTTTTTCTACGAAAGTATACGTTTAAACGTTCGTCTGATTTGAATCGCTGTTTGCCAGCAGGATATATTATTTGACACGCTGCTATAATTTATCTAGAAGCTCGGTGATGTTCATTTCCTCGAATCAGGCACACAGAATTTAGTCATCGTCGAAATATATTCGATCGAACGTTTAAGCGGAGTTCGAAGGTGAACTACGTCGAGAAGAAATTGAGTTCGGTTCACGTGAGTAAATTAAACGAACGTGTGAACGTTAAACACTTTGGGCATCGTGTCGCTCTATTCTAGAGGGACACGAGGAGGCGAAACAAGCGTCTGCCTGGTTCCGGTTTCTGTGAATTGGTGGACGAAAGTTCGGGTTTTTTGAAGAACTTTCGCAGCCTGTACAGAGGTCTCAATCAAGATCGGACAAATTAAGAAACCGTTTCCGGTTCATTGGACAGAGAGTTGACCAAATGGAAATGTTCAACAAATGTTCTGCTACCTAACTGGGCAGTGAAAGATGTTAATCGTATAAATCAGCGATGAACAATCCACTTACCGAATGGTGTGTAGGGGAGAGGCGTGCAGCCATTTTGTACTGTGACCGGGGCTGCTGTTGGTCAAGATCAAATCTAAATGTGAGTAACTAAAATTTGAACAAACGCGGTCTTAACGCGGGTTTAGGACTTCGAGAATAGGGAAATTGATCATCGCTGGTGTAAACGGATACGAGCCGGAGACGCGGTCGCCCAGGCTAATCGAATTGTAAATATCCGTCCTACCGATTTTCACGGTTCAAGATTCTTGTACATAGACCGGATGTGTCGGTGATTAGCGTCGGCCTGGGCTATTGCCCGGCCGAAATCGCCTTTGCTTGAAGCGTACGCGAGTCTCGACGGTAGATCGTCGCTTAGATCGGTTCGCGCGATCGAATCATGGATTCGAGAACGTGAAATGCTGTCGATGTTGCCAATGGAAGTTTGTTAAGTGCCCCTCCCCTTTCTCCATCCCACACGTCTTGAAAAGCACATACAGAGGAACCTCGACAACTTAATAATAATTTATCCAACCGTCGATAAATTTTTAAGAACAAATTAACAAAAACTAATCGATCACGAGAACGACTCTGTGAAACTCGAATTCGAGTTTGCACGATTATCGGGGTTCTTACTGTACTCGTTCGAGAGGCTCGATTCGCGGGATCCTCCTCGCGCCACGATCGCGAATCCGATTCCTCGCGAGCAATCGATTCGGCGTCAATTATGCGCACACAATTCGTAGCTGGTAAGCTTTGCTGACTGATGATCGAGACTTTCAGGCCGGAGGATGATTCTCCAGGAGATAGTACTTGTACAAAATGATTCCGTTGTCGTGTATACTTGCGGTTCAAGTTCTATACGACTTCCTGTGATTGAGAAGAGTGGGCGGGTACAGCCGAGCCTCGGGTCGGGTTTTGGTGACTTTGGTCGGGCCGGGTCGGGTCCCGAACCCGGGGAAAATACCCGGTCCAAACCCGAACACATAAATTTCGGGTACCCGATGGTACTCGGGTACCTCGGAATTTCGGTAGAAAATCTGACATTCGGGTCCTTTTAAATTTTCGCGGGCACCGACGGTTTCTATAATTATCGAAACGTTCGATAAGACAGATTGATATTCGTGTTCTAGCTCGGACTTGATCAGAATAGGAATTTATAATTAATTATTATAATTTCATTTTTGATAACACCGTTCGTTTCTTTCTTCACTCGACATTGAAGAGATTCGTACGTTGTTTTACAGTTCTTTCTTAAGTAATCGTAGACAATTATGTGTTCGATGCAGAGATCGAAACTCTACAATTCTGTTCTCGACGACAATGTGTACTTTTGATTATTCAGACTTGGAGAGCTAATGTTGATACGCGATCTTCCTGCTTTCATTCATCCTTCGGATAATTAACAGAGATTACAAACAGTTATCTAAGTCTTTGGAGCTGATAGTGGTCTAGACATCACCTATCTTTAATCTATCTTTTTGTTAGAACCGCGTGTCCACTGATATTCATGATACTCAGTGGCCTACATAGCTAATAAGTTGTCTTACAAAGGTTCTTAAGGATTTCGATCGAATTTTCGTTATCTTGTTAATAACTAACCCTCGAATTGGTTCATCTACGATATCACGTCGCATCTTACACGTCGCAAGCGCAGACATGGTCGTGAGTTTTCATGAAATCTTATGCTTGTGCATAATTCGGATGACAAGAAGATCCCTGGCAGCAGAGTCTGTTTTTTAGATCATTAATTTTGGTGTTCTGAAAATTTTTCATATAATCAAAAGTGTTCGCTGACCACGGAAAGGTTGAGAACCACTGGCTCGGGGCACCCACTTGACTTGAGCCGCCACTGGCCGGTATCGGGCGCATGCGCGTGTCACGTGATCGTCGTGGAAGGGGAAGTTAGAGTGGGGACACTGCTCCGGGGACTTTCTCGTCATCTCGCGGCAGTATGTACCTACCTTTTTCCGAAATAGTAGATACGACTGTCATAGCCGATCAGATTCAACTTAAAAGCAAACGCTACGCATAGTGATTATAAAGAAAAGGAAACCGAAGCATCGAATGGTCGCGGTGTCAATTCACACGAGTTACGTGGAACTAACGAAAATCGCTTGCTCAAGCGGAAACAAACAATTTTAGACTCTAGCGAAAGAAATCGAAGAGAAATCCGTGCCGAAAACGATTGAAAGTCTTCGCTTTCCCGCGCATAAGTACACAGATATATTATACGATCCTCGTCCGTGTACATTCCTGTCCAAAAGTTCCGGGTCACAAGTCAATTAAAGGGAAAGCGACACTCTTTAGAAGAAAAAGAGTATTATGGAAAGTAATCAAATATTATAACTAGACAGCGGATTTTATGCGTTTATGACGAAAATAAGAAAGTGCGATTCGAAACAGTGAAAATATTAAAAGAATTTATTTATTATCTGTTAAACCGTATTACGAATAGAAAATAGATTTATGTTTCACTGGCCTTTGTTGCAGTTCAGAACATTTTTATTTCGCATAAAGATCCGCAGAATAATTGTAACAGTTTCTGATCAAACACGTGGCAAACCTGTGACCCCAAAATTTTGAACAATTATGTATATTTCATATACTGGGTGTCGTGTAATTCTTGGTACAACCGAATGCGTAAACCGTGTCCTCATTAAAACAGATCCAGAAATATACAAAGTGATTTTGGAAACTGAGACAAGTTACTGCTTTTTTAATAAATATAGAAAAGAATCATAGAGGAAAATGTCGTATCTCGAATAGCAACCCACCTTGAGTTTTTTAAATTTTCCTCCAATTTTCAATTTCACCCACTCAATTTTCCTATAAATAATTCATAAATGCATAAAATGATTTTTTCCTGTTTTCATTTGAAAGAAAAAGTGGAACTAACTTGTCCCAGTTGTTAGTATCACCCTGTACATCAAAATAAATTCTGTTTTCGTAAGTATATTATTCCAATTAATTTCAAGATATAGTTTGATTAATAATAAATAATTTCATTGACGTTTTCCGCGAAGATGTGTCGCTCTTTCAAAAGAATCACGGGACACCCAGTATATTGTATAATATATTTACATAATATATATTTTTGTCTACGCGTCCGCTCCACTCGAACGGATCAAGAGGCTATCGTATTCCGATCGTTTTTACCGGTGTCTCGAGATTTTCACCGAGAACTTTGTATTATTAGATAATATTCATACATATAAATATATATATATATATATATATATATATATATATATATATATAAATATGTACTATTACCATATAATATATATTACCGCGGAGTAAGAGAACGCACCGTTATGCTTTTAGGAAAATATTTTTCATATACTCGACGATTGTGTATCGATGCCAATTGCTAATCGTGATAATCATTATTTAATGATAGAGAACGTTAGATCGACGATCGCTCGCGGTACAATTAAGACTACAAAATCTCATTGATCTCACTCAGCCGATTTTGTAAACATTTAGAGGATCACTTCTCGAAATTATAGAAAGAGTTCGAACTAGAGGAAATGTACAATTAAAATGAAAATCGAATCACTTTGTTAGAAATTGCATTCTCGAGAAAGTAGATAGAGTCAGTTGTATGTCTACAGTGATGGGTAAGAACTACTAACTCATATAAAACAACTATTTTTTATTTTCAATAGCCAACAGTTAAAAAGAGTTGAGGATAGGAACCTTAATTGTACCACGATAATTACATGTAATAATTAGACAGCGGATTGGACGCATTTACAAAGAAAAATCAGTAGGTGTAACTTAAAACAGTAAATATATTGATTATTATATTATTTGCAACCTATTGAATATATTAACAAAGAAAATTCAATTCAAGTAAAAAATACATGTTTATCTTGTATAAAGATCCGCTGTCTAGTATTGATTATTAATCAGGAATTTCGATTTTGCAAATCCAATCTGATCCGAAATTTTGCCAATCAAGATTTTGCAAATTCGTTGAAAAACGAGACATGCGACAATTAAAATTCGACGCTCACGTGAACTGCAGTTCATGTTTAATAGGTTCGGGGATTTTGAGCGTGAACCGTGCATTAATTTAGTATCAAAATCTATTTTATGATCGTTTCAACGTATATTATCTAAGGGACCAGAATTTAACACGAGAAACTTCTATTTTGTTTCCTCTTTGATTTGTTTACAAATTTTCGTCTTCATTATTATAGATTTACAATCTTTTTAATGCAGTGTTTCTTTGTACACTGACGAGTTAAGAATACACTTACGAGTTCATTCGAAAAATTTGTAATTCTCATAAAATGTCTTTCAGCATTTTCAAGTAAATCGAAAATCTAGATCCCGCAAATGTGGAGGCAAGGGTCACAAACACTTAAAATCTCGAACTTGTTAAATGTTTAGGCGTCTCGGGATAACCCACGTGATTACTATGATTACTAGACTGCGGAAGTTTATGTGAAATTTATGTGGAAATTTGATTAAATTCTGTCGAAGAATATATTCTGACATTTTTTTTTAACATTTTCAGAAGCCATAAACGCATAAAGATCTGCGGTCTAGTGATTGCTGTTCAAATTCCGCGCGATCTCGAACGAATCTAATGGCGGATGCGCTATTGTGATCAACATAGTCACAAAATTGAAAAACACAAATTGTAATCGGTGTTCCTATAACTCGAGAAACTAACAAGAAGTTGGAATATTTCGATTAGGAATGTTTGTTAATTTCCAGTGATCCGGATAATCGAAAAGTGTTATAAATAAGAAACGTTTTACTCGATTAAATACTCCATTGACTAGTGTTGTACGATACCTTAATGTCTACAGTGTCTTTAAAATATTGGAAAATTTCTGAATAGGTGCACGAAGACAGATGATCTAGGCTTTAAAGATTCATTGGGAATTTCACTGTGAAATGGGTAAGTGAACACGATCAACAATTCACGTTTAATCGACAACGTTCATCGAGATTGAAACGGGTTTTAGATATCTAAATTTATGTAATATCGACGTCGATTGAAACTCTACTTTATTACGAATTTTCGATCGATCGATTAATAAAAAAAAGCGATCGATTATGTGAGAATTTGGCTACTGCAAAAAGGAATTGCACGCCAACAGGAATTCCGCTGTTATCGCTTGATGTCTTTGGAAATTAATCCACGCGATGTATTTATTGCCTGCAACGGGGCCCTCGTGTTGTCGTGCAATATTTAAAGATAACAACAGCAACAACAAAATAACCATGCCGTCTCGAAAAAGTGCTCTTCTAAGTAAAATTGTTATTATAGGGCGAATCGTCTATTAATTATGCGTTAACTGGACACGCGTTCGCATAAATAAGCCTGTAACTGTATACCGCTGCGTATATAAACTACTTACTATTATTATTATTATTAATAACGATATACATTCCTGTAAAAACGAAAAAAGCAAAAATTAAAATATGATTAAAATACAATAAAAATGTTGATAGGAAAAAGGTAACGGTGTTTGAAACTCTAACATACATACGTAATTACAAGAAACGAACGAATCGACTTAGTGCTTTGATTGCAATGTATTTTTCTAAAATTGTGGGACAATGTTCATAAAAATATAAGATATATATTTATATATAGTCACGAGTGAAATAACAACAAAGATAGACTAAAAATTCAAACCACAGGAGAAACAATATTATGCATGGATTAACCAATACATCATCGACACAATATACATATAGCCCGAATGCGACATGAACAATAATGGGTACAAAGTTCTTTTTCGCTGCACATATACTGTTGTTGCTGACGTTTTATAACAATTGCGTTTGTTCTGCTCGATTTTATAAATCGTTCACAGGAGAGGGAACAATAGGAACCTTGTTCGTTTGTTGTTTCTCTTTTTACTTGTGCCCACTTTTTTGCCATATTCAAACAATAAAGTGTCTTTACGTAACTATAATAGGTATGTAATTTGTTTTTTTTTTCTTGCAAACACTTTGCTTTACGTGAACAGAAGTATGATATATAGGACTCTTCGTTTAGTTGGACTAGCAGTATTGGCAGACCATTGTGTTCGGCTAGTTCCCAATGGTTGTACGTTCTGTGAATTGCAGTGGCCTTTTGTCAAGCTAATTTACATAGCCGTTCTGAGTGTAATATACTCTGTAGTAAAGCGTTTTGCTTCGCCAAAGTGAATACGAGTTATCAAATTTAAGAAGATACACTCCCTGCAACAAAGAAACTTATCAGAGACACGTACGCTAAACAATCCACCGTAGAAACGTTTTATCGAAGTTGGCTTACCTGCCCCGGGTACCTATGACTTCCAGCATAGATTTCTTCTTGAGAATCTCTCCTATATACCTGTCGATCGAAATAAATCAAATGATTAACAGCTTTTCCGAAGCCTCGACCTTCGAAGGAAAGTACAAGCCCCGCTCTCGGCAATAAACGAAACATTCTGTCGTTATACTCACAGGTACTATCTCGCTTATAGGCGGCGATGGTAGTTTGTAGTCAGACTGAACACTGCCATTCGATACTCCGCTTTCTAAATCCTCCCTTAAGACGTAATCATCTTCGTCCTCGTCCTCGTCCTCGGATTCGGTAATATGTACCGATACTTGACTTGTTTCCGGTTTCGACCATTCAAAATACACTCCGAAACCAATATCGTAGCCATCCGTTGCGAACTCCCAAAACAGACATGAGCCGTCTTCATGGGTTGGCACTCTAACAGTCACTATTTCTCCATGACCAACTTTAATTACCGCGTCGCCAGCTTCTCTCCTAATGGTTTCTTTGAACTCTTCGACGCCTTTTATCGTCCACATTTCTGCGGGTGCTATAGGCGGCCAATCCAGTTCATCCGAGTTTTCTTCGTTTAATGGCGCTGTCTCTTCGACCTCCTTAGTTTGCTCTTCCTTTTCGGATTCCTCTGTCGTAGCGTTGTTCGACTCTGGTGGTTGCTCCTCCGCGACCAATTGATTTTGACGCAATTGCTGCATGTACTGATGATAATGTTGCTCCTGCAGCTGCCTAATCAGGACACCTTGTTGCTCTGGATTCCCAGGGTATTGTTGTTCGGCGTACATTTTAAACTGATAATACGTCTGCTGATTTAAGGCATCTTGAATTTGTCTCCTCTGCAGCTCTTCCTTTAACCTAGCCTCCTCCTCCTTTTTCTTTTGTTCGTCTAACTCCTTCAACCTTCTCTCCTCTTCTAACTGTTTCGCCTCTTCCTCCTTCTTCAGCCGTAACTTCTCCTCTATGTCCCTTCGTTGCGCCTCTACAACAGTTCTGAACAACGGGCATAATTTGTCTAATAAAACTATAAATCCCTCCATAGCCTGCTCCTTAGATACATCTCCCAAGTTCTGCCATGCCAAACGTCTGTCTCTTCCTATCACATCCAGTACGCCTAAAGGCGACGCGTTCTCCGCCGTACATTTTCCGTGTGTCACTTGTTGCGTGAAAGCGACCAATTTCAGCTTGTCTTCGTAAGACAGGTGAACCGCTTTCCCTTCCTTTTCTGTAAGAATTGCAAACATTTATTGTCATGGCAGTTGCGTCTTTTACATTCTAGCACCTTAATGTAAATCCTAATAATATAGTCTAGTGTATTATAGTATATTCCAGTATATTCTAGTAGATTGTAGTAAATTCCATTATTATATTTCAGTATATTGCAGTAAATTCTAGCATACTATAACAAATTCTAGTAACAAGTTCCAACTTTTTTAGCTCGCGACTTTTCATTCTGGCCATTTGGTGTTCTGACTGAAGATTGATATATTATCACTAGAGATGTGCGAGATCTTCAGAATTCCCGAAACCAGATTATTGGGATAGGATGGGAAGACGCGTATCGAGTCGCAAATAATCGGGATTCCCGGGAGGATTCGGGTTTCCCGAGAATCTCTTCAGGATTTCTGATACTGTACAGAATCTTTTAATATTATTTCTCAGTAAAAAATCCCGAATATTTTCGGGAGGCCCGAACATTCTAAGCAATCCCAAAAATTTCAAGATCCCGTTTTGATCCCGAAACTTTCGGGTTTCCCTGAAAACCGTATTCCGTACAGTATCAGAAATCCCGAAAAGAATCACGGGAAACCCGAAAATTTTCGGAATCCCGTTCCAATCTGAAACCAGGCTTCCCACCCTGTTCTCAGCATTGGGATTCGAGAATTCCCGGGTTCTTGCACACCTCTAGTATTTAGTAATTATTATATCGTACAGAAATTAAACAACCGAATGTGCTTTGTTCTACACTGCATCTTTTATAATGCTTCATTCTTTCGGTGGAAATATATTCTACAGTCTTCAGCTTGTTACAGAATATATGTTTCTATCGTATTAAATAAATACATCAATACGTATCATCAGTGGAAATAAAACTTGATTCATCTGTAATCAATAAAATTTAAGCATTAAAAATATTCTATGACATTGTTGGAGATGGGAAAGATGTTTCAATCGCTGTAACTATAAAGAAAATTATATGGCAAGGGTTTAAGCACATTGCAATAATTGCAGCATACTTTCTGAGAGTCGATTCTCACGTCAATCTCCGAGAGCAAACAATTTCTCAGGTACTCTCGAATGGATATGCAGTCTAAGTGTACTCTTCAGATCAACTATCGACCGAAACTCTCAAACGAGCCTTTGTATAGCTCTACGGCTGTACGTATTAACGGGAACCTAGTGCTTAGAGGAACAAGTTGAACCTCTCTGATACAAACTATACGAATCAACGAAACTAAACAACATCATGCGTTGATGCAGTAAGTAATTCAAAATAAAGTTCTCATAAAGTACTACATTTGAAAATGTTATGTTATTGCAAAACTGTGATAGAATCGTGTATTGTTGTACATTTCTGTAAGCACGTTGTATTTTTCGAGAAGAAGCAAAGAATTGAACGGCGAGGATAGTCTAACAAACTGTCAACGCGGCTAGCTCACCTTTATAGAAATTTACAGCCATTTTATACAGTTCTCGGGTCTCGAAACCCCAAAGACGAGGTTCCATTCTTTTCTCCTTTTCCATGTCACTGTCATCCCTGGTCGACTCGTCGGCAGATATCCTTAATTTTTCGATTTTCCTCCCCATCGAGGAAATGTCACCATTGGTGCCCGCCATTTGCAATTGCACTGACACGTCAATTACTGTCGCTACAAATGCCTTAACCTTCGTACGCAAAACTTATACGGTAATTGAGACATTCTCGAAATTATCGGCGAGGCGGAGTTCTATTATAAGAATTGTTTTATTTCGAGTGACTTCCTTTATAGAAAAATTTGTATATGCGTCCAAAGCTAAAATATTACTACTGGCAGAGAGTATGTGCACAGACTTGAAGATCAGTCGCAAGCAATAATGTTTCCGTCTACGGAACTGGCTTACCGACCCTGCAGCAAAATTAATCATAGACTGTATCACCGACGAGGTACTGTTAACACCGACGCTCTTTTGAGGAGAACTCTGAACAGGAGAATTCTGCATGGACAGCAAAAGCAGTGGGCCTGTAATGATTATCAAAGAATTCGACGAGATTTTCGACAGTCTTAATGGAGAAGGAATGAAACATGGACCATTAAAACCACTGACAGGACCTATAACAAGAAGAATTTTGTAATGAAATTGATTTCTCGATTTGTATTAAAAAAATAATACTAAAGTTTGATTGTAGAAGTAGAAATAGAAATATTATTCTTACTGATTACTTTTTACGGTGTTTATGTAGAAGTTACAATATAGCGCGCTTGGTTTTGTATAGGTGTAATGTACAAAGTAATGTAAAATGTACAATTAAACATTTTATAAGAAAATATGTAGTTTTCAGTTTTCCGTGCGACCACATATGTATTTTCTACAGAGTCGGCAATGCAGAACAGTGAACAGAAAAATACACTGCATACCAGTCTAATAGATATTTTAAATCTATGTTTTAAGTCTGTGTAACGCAAACGTGCACCAGTCAGCAACAGCACAGTGTCAAAGTATCAACTCCATCGTATTTTGGTTACATACGATTTATATATAAACATAAAAGCCAAATACTTTCTAGATTCAGAGTCAGCGTTGAAACTTTTCTTTGTCAAAGATTCTAGTCTATACGTTATAAAACACATGATGTGATACACATTGTGAAATGTTGACTGTAACACGAAATTTCAATTCACGTGTATTAACCTGTCCGTATCCGTTCTCGATACTCCACCAGTTAGTTAAGAATTACTCGCAACCGAAAATGAAGATAAACATGAACGAAGCACTCGTGATGCACGAGGAGGGTAGCGACAATTTTCAAGTATCGCTTCGCTACGTTAATGTCGATTTAAAGATCGACAGGCAATTCAACTTCAACAGGAACGTGAACGAACCCATAAATAATTTCCTTCGTAGACTGGACTCGAATATAAATAACTGCATGAACAAAAAACTGAAGAAGGGCAAGAAACGCAAGGAAACCGTTCCGGATTCCATGACAAACGAAATTGACAATATCGAGACGAAAATGATCAAATTAGTGCGAAACGATTCAGATCTCGACGGCAGTCTTAGCTGCAAAACAATCCTAGAAGACTCGTCGAATGTAAAACTGATTATCTTCGATGCAGAATATATGTTGAAACAGAATGTACCTTATGTTACTCAAATAGCACTGCCGTCGAGTATGCTAGTTGGTTTCCCAGCTTATCCTTCCAAGTTTGTATCGATGTACGTCGATAAAACAAAATCAACTTTTACTTGGTATAGAAAGGAAAAAAATAAATGGACCCACGTCGGGGATGGTTATTTGTATATACCGAATCTATCCGATATGGGATGCCATTTAAAATTAACTTGTATACCGAGAAACAGCGTTCAGGATGGACCAACAATAGAAGTTGAATCTAATAACATGGTAGAAGCTGGTCCAGGATCTTGTCCATTTGAAATCAGACACACGTTTACTCAAACAAAATTGTCTGGAGAAAGGTAAATCTTTAACAGAACAGTTTCATTTGATATCTTATTTACAAAGGGAGTTAGATTACTTTTGTATCTCTTCTACGCGTTCATCTACAGAAAAACTCACAATATCAAAGTTTACATCTCTCGAAAACCATCCAATTTTATATAAACATTTTTCCCTACGAATAATAATAATGACGAAAATCGAGGTGAACCACCCTGTATATATAAACTGATCATTTGTAAACTATGTTAATTGCAGTTTTAGAATAGTTTCCTACAACATATTGGCGAATATATATTCCGAAACTGACTTCTCAAAGGACACATTGTACCCATATTGTCCACAATACGCCTTGTCTATGGATTATAGGAAATTACTAATTCTTAAGGAATTAATAGGTAATTTTCGTTTTCTCTTTGTCAAATACTTACTAAGAGAATGAATATATTCAAGTGACTGTATAACAAACTGTTGCAGGGTACAACGCAGACATTATATGTCTGCAGGAGGTGGACAATAGAGTTTATGAAAATGATTTAGTGCCGTCCTTGTCTGTATTAAACTACAATGGCGTGTATAATCTTAAAAATGACTTGCGAGAAGGAGTTGCAGTGTTTTATAATCAGGACAGGTTTGATATATTGAATTCCAATTATAGCGTTATGTCACATGGCACAGATTTAAAGGGGTTTAATACTGTATGGTCGCAGATTCAAAATGAAAACGTGAAAGAGACGTTTGTAAATAGAAATACAATTATACAGGTACTATAAAGAAGTCTACATAGCACTATTAAGAATATTATAAGCCCTAGTCAACACTGAATCTACTGAAATCTTGTTAACAGAGTTCACAATGGTTATCTATTTAATCTTTTGCATTCAGAGCTATTCTCTATTCTTCTATATGATTTTTCAAATGTTTAATCTTTGATTAGATACCGATATATTTAACAATGTGAACAATATTTCGAATAATGGTGCTGCAATTCTTTTCGAGTTAAAATTTTTAAATCATATTGCTGTTCATTCAGAACTGAGATTGCTGTTATCGTTGAAAAATTGAACAAAACCTTCGAATTGTACATTTTGAAAAACTATTGAATATTTAATTAATTTGGTAGATAATGCATTAATTTATCGTTTAATTACGTATACGATATATTGTAGGCAGTAGCACTACGATCAAAGGAAAATTCAAAAATTCTGATTGTCGGCAATACACACCTATATTTCCGACCAGTAGCAGATCATATACGTCTATTGCAAGCGTATTATGGACTGATATATCTGCAAGCATTTGCTGAAGAAACAAAGTTAAATGTAACTACATTACCAAAATTTTCAAATGAAAATTTGTACGATTTATCATAGAATTGAATCAATTATATTACGTTTTCAGAATCCAGAATGTAACGTTAGCATTATGTACTGTGGGGACTTTAACAGTACACCAGAGAATGGCGTTTATCAATTAATGACACAGAAGTATATTCCAGAAGATTATGCTGATTGGAAATCATGTAAGTTAATGTTGTGATTAGACTGCGGATGTTTGTGGAATTTTTCGAGTCTCGTAGACAAATTCTTCCGAATTTGATACTCCAACATTTGTTGAACATTTCTATACACCATAAATACATACAGATTCCATTTTGCATAAAATATTTTCTATTACAGGTCCGGAGCAATTTGTAGAAAATGTAACTTTGAAGCACGACGCTAATTTGTCCAGTGCCTGCGGTACTCCAGAATTTACGAATTACACAGGAACCTTTTCTGGATGCTTGGATTATATATTTTATCAAACCGATTATTTGAAAGTAGAACAAGTGATCCCAATGCCAAGCGTGGAGGAACTCAGTTTGCATACCGGCCTTCCATCTGTAGTGTTTCCAAGCGATCACATTTCCTTATGTGCCGATTTAAAATGGATGAAATAAACAATTTATTTTGAGAAACTGTTGTACTTTTTGCTAGGTGAACCTTAAAGAGAGCCAACCATAACATGCCGATTGTAATGAATTTTCGTATGATATTTAAAGAGAAAAAAAAGTTATATCTTTCGAACAAATTATTTTTTTGAAAATCAGTTTTTACTAAAAGATTCTGCACTCGAAGGCGCACAAATTGACTTTTGAAATTTTTGTTTAGACCCAATAGTTTCGGAGATATTCAATAAAATGGAATTTCCACTTCCTATAAAAAGATACGTATAATGTTTTCTTCGAATTCAAATACTTTTTGACTGTGGGAGTCTTAAAATCCTCGAAGCATTTAACGATTGTAGAAGATGTAGGAACTGGTAGATTCTACCGTACGATCTAGGAACGTTCGAAGGTACTTTACAGGTATCTAGAAATCTATAAAGCAAAGATGTATTTTCTAATTTATTACTAAATTGTACATGGTCTCGTACGAGTTTTCATTTAGTCATTAAGTGCTGTACACGTCGCATTCATGTTTTCCATGTCTTTCATCGAAATGATCCAACTGGATATCGTTGTAGCCCATTCGATTACGTTTTATGAAATGAATATACCTAAATGAGCGTTGCCGAGTCGAATAGTTGGTTGTATAATGTTTAGTTGCATAGAAAAAATAAAGGATACAATTTATCAATTATAAAAATATGATACAAAATAATGAGATAAGAGAAACACGATCACGTTGCTCAGTTTATTTGTTATCCGTCCAAACTCGAATTTTCTACGTGCTTTTTTCTAATTACCCTCGTGCCCACGAATGTTTAAACGATAATCACAACTTCGAAGAATTTTTACAAAACGTACACAACGCTTTCACCTAGCAGAATTATTAAAATAACATTTGTAGTCCAAGTCGGATACGCACAACAGAATCAGATCAGAATATGGAAATCTCTACGAAAATTACAGTCTTTCAAATTAACCGTATGAACGAACAAACGTCTTAGGAGGTTTGCCAATTTACATTTGCATACTACAGAGGAGGATTTTTCACATACACGTTGTGTATCACATTGACTTTACTGTATATTTTATCAAAGTCCACACCCACGCTCCAGAGATACGAAGTTTACTTTAGTATTTTGTATTTACGAATGTTACTGATGTTACTTTATAAAACATTTTGTACAATTTAACACGTTTGATTCTGTATTGACAGAGGCCTGCAGGATTTAATGACGGAACGCTAAGCATGCTAATTGGCTCTTTTGATGCTCTGTAAAGCTACGTACATTTTTATGTGACTTGTGGCTGTGTTAAATATCTACAGTCGGTCGAAAAATATCTTCGTCCACAAATTAACAATTTTAACTAACTAACGGATTTTTATGCAAATTAAAAATCGATTATCAAAATTCGATTTTTGATTTAATTATAAAGAAGTTCTAACAATCCAGTATTTTTGCAATGGGGACTTTTTTGACTGACTGTAAATCTCGATAGAATCAACATAAACTTGTACGTATTTCTTTCTCTAAATAAACAGTTCAGTACCAGAATTTACATTCGTTCTATGACATTGAGAATGTTCGCGGACAATCTCTTCCTTCAATATACTTCGAAAAAATGAGGGTCTAGCTCACGAACACTCTGCGATTACAAGGCCATTATATATTGTGTATATATAGTTATATAATTACATAAAAAGAATGTATATTAGCATTAAGATATTAATTAGAGCCTTAAGTATTCAACATTATTCGAAATGTTCGTCGCTACTATTATGATTATTGCCCTTATCCGTACATAAGAGGAAACGAAAAAGAAAATTGTCGCGTGACCTTGCTGCCTGCAGACCTCTTTGTTTTCCAGGCTGTTTCTCTACGAAGTTTCTTAATCGTGTAATCTATAATTTTTCTTAAACAGGTAGTCTCGGTAAATTTTGACATAGTCACAATAGATTCTCGTAGAACGTTCTATGTTATATATGCTTTGTACGTATGTATATAACGTTTGAAAATTTCGATTTTTTTTGTAGTTTACTTTCATCGCGACCGATCGAACGCCAAAGATTGTTCGTCTCTGTGAAATCATAGACGCTAAATAGGCAATCGTCAAGTATCTGATTCGTAATACAGATAATAAACTTGTTTGATACGTACGTGGATACATATGAGTTATACTTTTTTCTCAATCATTATACGCGCTGTGTGAATAAATAACTACTTTTAAGGACGAACTCTTCGCTCGTTATACTAAATGTAACATTTAAACGGTGTGTATCATTTTTCATTTTTCTTTTCTGTATTAATTGGTCAAGATTATTGACGTGCGAGCAGGTAGAAAGTTTAATTCACGCTGAGTACCCGTCGATCGACACGCTTGCAAAGTATTTCGTCGCGTTTCAATTAAAACGGAACAAAGAACACTTTTTTCGACATTTGAACGTGCGAGCAGCAACGCGTAAACGTTCGCATTACTCTCGCACGTTCGGTTACATTAACATCTGAACGATATCGTTACATTAACAAAATTGTTCTCTCTTTCTAGCTTAATATCGACAAGAAAAAAATATCTAATACTATAAGAATTTACAAGTTTATACTTCGCTTTTTCTTTTCAGCATTTAAGATCACATTCCTCTTCGTGGCGCGCTCGGGACCAACAATTGTAAGGCGGTCATCGCATCCGGAAACAGCGAATGATAATTTACAACTGGTACGTATGCAGCAGTGATTACGCGGCCCGCGAACCATCGGCCGTGCAGCGAATTCACAGCTGCAACCGCTGTTGCAATCGATGGACATTTCACGTAGACGTTACCTTGAGGAGAGGCTTGGTCTACGTACACATGCAACACACCACCGTGTTTGTTGCATTCCTCGATCACGTCGTCGCGAATTTCTTTCGCCCAGTTTGGATTCGTCTCGCTGAAACAAAACGTGGTTTTATGGGACTAGGCTCGCCTTGGGCGTAAATGTGCTTACGAAGTCAAGTTCTAGAAGATTTTGAAATTCTAGATTATGTCAAGATTCCCGAGAATGTTCGAGTTTCTCGTAGGTTTCCAAAACAAGTTAGAATATACCAGAAAAAGTTCAATGTCTACCATAATACAGATCAATGAGAAATAGTCGCGGTTGTTTAACGTTACTGTTCGAAATTTGAAATTTTATATGCAACGACCTAATAGCATATACAAGAATATATATTCTAGCATACCTCTGGTAATAATGTGTTAAGTTATCAATATTTGACACACGTGCGCATAGATACGTGCGACATATTCGAATTTAACTTTTTTACTGTAGCATATATGTTCCCCCAATTGGAGAACGGAAAATCTACCATTGGGTCTACTAATATGCACGTCTAGACTGGAAATGAATTGTTGTAGCTTACTTTTGCGGGTCAAACATATTCGACAGCATAAAACACTGTGTTGCAATAGGTGGAGCAGCTTGTGGTGGTGGCTGTGGCGTAGACATAACAGGCGCCATGTTTAAAGCATTCGCAGCGGCGGGAGGAATTTCAAGTCCAGTGCCTTCTGCTAATTTGAACATTAACTGCAACCTAGAAAGTACACGAATGAAATATTAAACCTAACAATATTTGAAATACGTTTCCGCTTTACGTAAGAAGTCTGTCTTACCTTCCGGTAGCACCTAAGTCGATTCCACTCCTGTCTAGCTCGTCGGTATCCAGAAGCGAAGGTCCTTGTATTAAATCTGTACGTTCCGTGACATTGCCAACTTTCATAGGTCTGCCAGCAAGCTCGAAACCATTCAATTGTTCCAAAGCTTTTTTCGCGTCGTCAGCATTCCTAAACTATAAACATTGAAACGTCGAATAAGGGAAAATAACGAAATATAAGCTAAGCAATTCGCGATGTTAATTGACACGTACGGTTAAGAATCCATAGCCTTTACTTCGACCCGTTTCCGGGTCCATAATTAACTGGATGTTGTCGATTTTCCCAAAAGGTTCGAAAATACCGCGGAGCATATCTTCGGTGATGTTAAAGTGAAGAGATCCAACGTATAATCTCATAGGACCTGTTTGACCCTTTGGCATCAGGTTCGGCATCGAGTTGCCCATACGATTCTTTTCAGCTTGAGTATGCTGCACCACTATAGGAACGCCGAGGAGCTTCTGACCCGACAAGCCAAGAGCCTAGAAAGAAATCAAATGTAATACGATGACCAAAGACAATGATCATGCAAGATTTCAACACGATTTATCACGGCATAAAAACGAAAGTAACGAAAGAGTACAAAGATAGATACAGTTGTTAACGCATTACATAATTTTTGCCAACTAACCAGGGTAACGCTTTCAGGATCCTTGAATTCAACATATGCTATCCCTTTAAATCTTCTCGTCTTGTTGCACGTGATGAGCCGAACATCTTGAACTTTCCCAACGCTGGAGAAGAATTCTTCCAAATCCCGCGCACGTATGCGTTGACTCAACTGCATACAAAATACTGTTCGTGCATCCCGTTCTTCCGGCGTCAATTCATCGTTTCTACTGCAATATAAATAAACAAAACAATGTTAATAAAAAACAAGCTGACAGTTTAATAATTATATTAGGTTGTTGCGTATGAAACGTCGATTTTAAAATACGCTATACGAAGAAATGTAGTTACAGTCTATAAAACTTTGAGGTACCACACAACCGGTTCTAGATTTTTTGATTTCGCAATGAAAATTATAAAGATGCCTTCATAAGAAATGATTTAAAAAATATATTTATTAGGCGATAACAAGGCGCACAGTGGGTCAGTGGGTAGAGCGCGCGACTGCGGATGCCGTGGTCGCGGGTTCGATCCCACCGCCGGCACTTCTGGAATTTTCCATGTGCTATTTACTGTGGTGCCTAAAGTGGTACCTTAAAAACAGTAGGTTCCGCTGGAATTGGTTGCAATTAGGCGATAAGTGAAATTGGAAAGAGAAGGAGAGAGTGGTGTATGGACTTGAAATCCTGAGGGGACCAAGTATCTATTTCCTATTAGGCGATAACAATCTTGTAAATGAAAAACGTGATACAATCAAGGAATTTGAAATTATCAGGTAGAACACGTTGGATACAAGATTGCGTTTGTTTAAAGTCGTTGTTAAAAATCATGACATTTCATATGCAACAGCCTAATAATATTGATAAAGAGGCCTTACATTCCAAGCGGGCTAACACCTTTTCCAAAAGACGGTCTCGCTCTAGGAAGTGTAATTGGTGTAAGCGATCGTTTCCTTCTTCTATCGCGATCCCGATCTCTGTCTCGCCGATCCCTGTCTCTGTCACCACCGCCACCACCGCCGCCTCCGCCGCCGCCACCACCTCCACCACCATCTCTGTCTCTATCACGATCTCTTCGGTCTCTTGATCTTGATGTGCGTCTGCGATCACCACGATCACGATCGCGATCTCTGTCTCTGTCACGATCCCTGTCTCTGTCTCTATCGCGATCACGGCGATCCTTCTCCTTACGGTCTCGCGATCGAGAACGGGAACGAGACCGATGTTTACTCTTCCTAAAAATTCAAGAATCAAAACAGAAACATTTTAATTAAAAGGATTTCCCTCGATTTATGACATATAATGTTCTATTATGTATCATAAATGAATTTCTCTTAATCGATTTCAAGTTCGCTTGCGCAACACAATTTCGGTATTGTAAAGTAGCTTTTTCTTTTCTATTACGTTACTCCATTTCTATGTAGTTTCATGTAGTTTCGAAACAATGAGCAATGAAGGAAATCTTAGTCACCTCGTGATTAATCAAATTATTTTACTCGCGAATTAATTAAAGTAAATATTTCGAAATGTACTGATATCCTAACAGTGAAAATTTAACAAGAACATGTACAGAAAATAATCTATAAACACGCATAAGCGCAGCATCAAATGATAAGATAAAAGAAATCTAAGTTCGTACACACACGGTATTGAGCAGAGAATGTCACACAATCTAAATCATATACGAAGCTCCTCGCTAATGGTTTAAATCATCGAATAAAATTATGTATATGTATATAACATTGTGTAATAAACAACAAAATAAAAATAATATAGCCTTTTTTGTGCGTGTCGAAGCAAAATTTTTGTGAAATACTATTCTCATTCGCATTCCTTTTTTTTACACTTAGAATCACTGTTAATCAGCACTTACTATATTTCATGTTTGTAACAGAATCTGTAATACAGATATTCTTCCTACATACTTACCATCTTTGGGTTTAACCTTTGGAATTATGAAAATAACCAGCATTTACACTAATTGTATGGGGTCTATAACAAAGAGAATATAACTTCAAGTAGCTATATATGTGCGCAAAATATACACTTCAATTTAGAATGTTCAAATTTCAAGCAAAGCCGTATGGGCGCTTTTCAGAAATATACGTATTATTCGAAAGAATGTTACATAAGAGTACTGGACATTGATTTACCATAATTTAGGTTCTTAATTTAATGATCGTAATTATAAAATATACAATTTAATGTATTATTGAAAATAATGTTACATAAGAATACTGGAGTAGTCAAATGAAAATTGTTGACTCCAATTTACTTTTTAGCAGACCCAATTCGAAAATATTTATAGAGACAAATATCCAATTCCCTTATTATCCCCAGAGCTTAATATTTTTTAAAATATGATTTAGGGTGAGGTATGGAACAAAACAGATTGTCTAATTATGTTTCTAGATTTAATGTAATAGTCTATGATGCTTCGTGCTCGCGAATAACTTTCTATGGTGAAGAAATAATTAATATCGGTAGAAGTACACGCTCTACTTTGAAAGTATTTCATAAAATCTATTAGAATTAACAAAAGTGAAGACTATTAATTTTTGTATCTTCTATGTTGCTTCCTCGAGTGTTGATCTTGCGTGTCTTTAAGAAATGTGGGACTAAAAACTGACACAGGATTGCAAGCCCTATGCATATATTATTGGAGAAACTAGTGAGCACAAAGCATGAATAAACATAGCCGTAATATATGAAATATACTTACCCAGATGATTTACGGCTAGACCCATTCTCCTTGGAAGATTTGTCTTTGGATGAGGAGTCCTGCTCCTACGAACAGCAAACAGTTGAATGCCATGCCAGCCAGCCGATGTGGCAGGGACGCGCGAACAAGGGGACAAAAAGCAAATCATAGAACGTTAGTAAATTTTGTAACGACAGATTGTGTACAAATTGTACAATTAAAGTCTGACAATAGTATCAGAAATAAAATGTATGTATTGGTAATAAAGTTCTTTCTTCTGTTAAATCTTTATAACCATGTAGATGTAACTCTCCTTTGAGCATTATAATATCGAAGATGTATATGCTGCGGAACGACGGCGCACTCTTGTGCTCTTTCTCTTTTCCAGGTACATTATTATTGGTCTCTGGGGGGCTGAGATGGGGAGACAGAGAAGAAAAAGAGAGAGAGAGACAGACGGGGCGAGCTTAGTGTTGCGATGCCTCGCGTACACCTGGCTCAAACTTACCAATCGTTTTATCGGGTTTTAGGAAAGCATTGCAATCTTGGGTTGAGCATGCCTTGGTCTTAAACTACCAATGGCCAACCACACATCCTTTTTCTTCTGCAAAAGAGAGCCCTCATCAAAGACAGTACGTTTTTATTGTAACACGAGATGTGAACCCTAATTGCTAGCCTACAAACCCTCCATATATACTGAATTAACTATAAATTCTATCCATGTAAAAGGAACAAAACGATCAACGATCATTTCCAGCTTCCAGTAGATACATACTGCTAGATGACTTTATATGGAGAAAATGTTTTCAAAAGATCGAATAGCGGTAGACCACATTGATGTATAAATGAAATAATGGAAAGTGATGTCGAATTTATCTACGATTTTTTAGGAATCATTGAGTTTCTTTTTTCTCTATGAGAGCAATACATTAGAGCTCTCGATCACGATCGCAAATAATTTATAAAACATTTTCTCATTCAGAAACGCCCTAATTATTATTCCTGCTCGCCAATTTACCATGCATTTTGTTCACGAAGCAATAATTCTCAAATTTACAGTGGTACAAATGATACTTCATTAATGACAAATTAGAAAAATCGTTCAAATAAACAATACAGCAAATACATTGGTAAATGCTTTAGCCAAATCTTCATGACCAATAGAAGCTCAGCTAATATTACATTTTATTCATATGTGTTATGTAATTAATCCTGCCTTGTATTTATCTGGAGAACAGAAATCTGTCCAACGCTAACGCGCTTCTATTTTATAGGCACAAATATCTCCTTAACAATAAAAACATTTATTTCAACCGAACATGCTTCCTCAATTGATATAAGGCTACCTCATCGTTTTATTCGACTTTTAAATAACAATTCAACATCCGTTTCTAAAACAAAATAATCAGGACGTAACTGTATACATACACATGTACAGGGCGAGTCTTGTAAAGTGGCTATCATGAATAACTCTTAAGTTATTCGTTGTAGGAAAAATGTTTCGCACAAAAGTATAAATATTCACATCGCAAGTCCCAGTTTGTATAATACTCTTTTACATAGAATATCACGATTTATTCGAACTTGAGAAACATTTTCTCATACAATAAATAACTTACGAGTTATCGGAGATCGTCACGCTAAGAAACTCACCCTGTACACATAAAATATTTTGCGCACAAAACATTCCTATGGATCTGAAAGTGATCTGACTAGAAAGGTTTCAATTTTCAAAGCTACAGAATATCATAATTAATTTTCCCTGAAGATAGTGGAAATATACATAGAAGATATATGTTTTTAACACGAAGTATTACAACCATACATGTATTTTTGAATCGTTCGGCATAATACTCCACACTTTATGCATTTCGTAAAGATAAAAAGCACAGCATGGCACATGGCAGAACAGCACCTAATCATCTTTTCCTTTTTCATTGTTATGATCATAGAAAAACATCATTTCGCATATGTCTTTTCCGTTCCCTACAGTCATACATAAGATGACAATAGCAATTCTATCTACGTCGTGAAAATAATAAACGTTACTTTATTTCGTTTGTTTTTTTTTCTTTTCTTTTCTGTGAAAGTAAAATTTAAAAGAAAAAAATGAGAATAAAGAAAGAAAAAAAGAATTAAGTAAAAATGATGTTAGTGATGGCTTTTCTTAATACCTCGTATTTCAAGTGCATTCTAGGAACTCGCTGCCGAACATCCTACGAGCGCGAGGGTACATGTTACGTACCATCTATAAGTACAGAAAACGGAGGTATTGATCAATAGTCGGTATGAAAGACAAGGGTGTACTTTGTTCTACATATGTATATATAGGAAGTAAGGATGGACGTTTCTATATGTATATATAATATATATTTTCTTTCTTTCTCGAACGCAACAAAACTGAACACATCCAGAAAACAGCACACCACCGTAATAGTGGATTCTGCGTGCGTCGAGATCAGAGAGTAAGCTTTTATAGGATTAAAAAAAATAACAGAGAGATAGAGAGAGAGAAAGAGAGAGAGTGAGAGAGAAAAAGAGAGAGAAACAGGACCTCGAGGGAACAAACCGAGACATTAAACAAAACAAAAAAAAAAGAAGAAAAAGAATTAATAAAAAAAAAGAGGGAATTAAGTCTTACCCCTTTTTTGTATGGTGCCTCCAGCATCGCCTCGACATCCAAATCCTCCGCCATTGCGAGAGTCGGAGAGTTTTCTGAAATACCACGCATTAGCACTGGATAAACGAGAAACGACTGCGATGATCGAAAAGAAATCAAGTGTCAAAGATATATTGTGCAACGTACAGACTAGCGAGCGTTTTTTTATATTTTTTAAATATATGATTTCGAACGTCTGAATAATTATTTTGAATGTGTAACGATCAATAACGAAGATGCGTGAATAAGAACGCAATCATACGCCACGCGATGACCAAAAGAAAATGGAAGACCGGATATGTATGCAGAAGCTCAGCGCCACCGTCGCCGGAAGTGAACGTTACGCTGTTTGAGAAACTAGAATACTTACGTTACGTAGATAGTAAATACCAGAAAGGATAAATACCTTGAGACTTAGACCTTAGACTACGTATACTTATAGACTCGTCACAAGTATAGAATACAAGCAGAGTTCCAAGTCTCGTGCTCACAAGTCACATAAAATTATTGATACACCCACCACAAACAATTGTACAACGAACGATCAAACCGTGATACAAATATAACTTCTCACAAGTGCTACCCATGCGAGTTACGACTTACGACCAACAGGAATTCGAAAGGAATGCGACGGCAAGCCATCCGATTGGCTCACCCCATTCCCACTTTCGGTTCTAGTCGAATAATTGGTTAAAGTGTGTGACGTCACCGGAGCAACCATTGGCTGCGAGCGAGCACCCCTCTTTTACCACTATGCCGTTTCGCGGGCAACTCGGTGAACACTTTTTGTAAATAAAGTATTGTAGAATTTGTAAATTCTTCAAATGTTTTCACTATTTTAGATTACTAGATTACATTAGTGATAGTATTCCAGGGTAGTGTCGCTCAATGTATTTTTCTGTTAGCACGAAATCGAACGCCATCTGAATTTGGTGTTACACAAGTAACAGGTCAAAACGCGGGAATTTGAAATCTATACTACCCATTCCTTGCTAATTTATAATTTTTACTTAAAAATAAAAAAATAAAAATATTTTATTACATTTTAAATACGTTCTATTCAATATTGTATTTTTTACATTTATAATTACATACTACTATTTACAATGGTTCCTATACTTACTATTTCTAATTGCGATGCACTGTTTAATAAGTGAACATGAAGTTGGTGAAAGTCTTTCGCGCATCATTAAGATATTTACAAAAATTGCGAATTGCATGCAAAACTAAATAATCTAAAAGGAAATCAATAACTAAATTTTTGTAGTAGCACGTAAAACTGATAACTACATAAAAAAAACCTAACGCGTTCCACAGAATGCAGTGCCGTGTGCCCTCTATGCCCTATGTACCACGTGCCATAATATATAGTCGACTGGTTGAATACATCTAAAAGACCGCGAAAATAGACTGAAATTAGGGAAAATGTTTTAACCGCTTCGAAATGTCTCGTAGCAGCTTCGTAGACTAGTTTTTTTTATGTTTTTCGAAACTCGGATTATATTCTTTCTGTTATCATTCTCGAAATAAATGAACGTGACATGGCAATAAGCTCCTGACAAAATCCGCTCCGAAACATTTCAAAAGTTGACAGAAACATACAATAGTGAAAGTTCATTCATATTTACAATACTACAAGGTTCACTATTTGATGCTATTACAGGTTAGTTTATTTATTTCCCGTAGTTGTTACGTGCTTCATTCAGTTTTATTCATAGTGTAGAATCCTCCTCTCAAATTCCTACGATGTTTAATTTTCGAATTTGTTTATTGCAATAAAACATATTTTCACACTTTCGTTCGTGTGTTTGATGACTTGTATATGTTCACTGAGATTTGGGAAAAGCAAGCATATGTTTGTAAAATGTTGATTTATATTATTTACATATTTCTATCGATATAGAATGTTACGAGATTCACCCTGTATATTTTTATGAATGTTTGAATGTGCAATTTATTAATGTTTTTTCTTATATTTCTAAGGTATACAACTGCAAGAATTAACATAAACCTATGGATTCCACTAAGAGCTACACAAACAAAATGAAAGACTTGATACTGAGCACGCGCAGTTTTTATAATAAATCCAATTCAATTTCAATAAAGGAATATCGGTTTATTAATATATCACCATCACAGAATAAAAGAAGGAGTTACTCCGAAAAGGTGCATTATAATAAAAAGTTACCAAGAAGACACACGCTAGAAGGAGTTAACGGCGGAGTGTCTCATGGAATTAAGAAACACAAAGCAAAATCTAGTTCGAATAGTACAAAGGAAAACAAAAACAACAGTTCAAACGATAGTATAGAAGAATTTCCACAAACTAATAGAAATGTACAGAGCAAAACTTCCGAGATAAGTCGGATACATACTAGAGCACCTGTTAAAAGGAAACTGGAAACATCCCCGACTCCAGAAATTCATCTAAACGTTAAATTAAAAGTTGCCTCAGATGGTGAAGTATCGCTGAATCAAGAGAAAGTAAAGTCCGTTTCTCCAGCGCATAAGCGACAGAAGTTAATGGAAAATTCGTTCGATACCACAGATTTAACAGTGGACGAACCTAGTTTAGAAGATACTATAGAGAAAACTGACATTGCAAATATACTGAAAGTATTGGAAGACGATTGGGCGAACGACGACTACGACACAATGGACATACTAACTAACAAACAGATCGGGCACATTTCTCCGGTGAAGCTGGTAGCTATTTTAAACAATGTAACTATGTCCCCAGCAAAAGAACTTTGTGACCTGACAAACGTGAACATGAAGGGTATTAGTAGATCGTTAACGTTTGAGAGTACTCCTTTCGACGATAATAAAAACCATATCGACAACAAAGAACCAAAATACTATCCACTATTTAACAAAGGTTATTCGTCCAGTAAAGCATGCGAGTAAGCACTACGAAATCTTTAATACGTTCGAAAATATTAGATGATTGATTCTTTCCTACAATTAGAAAAAAAGATCAGGAAGAAACTTATGCAATCATTTGATATTTCTCTCAATGTTCACGATTACAAAACTGAGTGGAATTGTTGTTTCAGAGATGTTGGTAAAAAATCAACAGACAATACGAAAAATATCAACTGGCAGCTATCGATGAAAAAGAATGGTAGCGAAAATCAATACCAGATAGATGCAGGGCAAAAACAATTCGGTGCGACACAGTGTACAGAATGTGGCGTTGTATATCAAATTGGCGATCCCGAAGATGAAAATGCTCATTTAAATTACCATAATAACAAAAAATGTCTAAAATTTTCGGTATTAGCGTGCATATATTTATATTGGTGTAACCGTTTATTGTATCATTCGTTATGATTATTTATTATTATTAATTTGGAATTGCAGGGTTGGAAGACTGAACGCGTGATTATGGAAGACTCTGTTACAATGAGCAGAGTTATCTTAGTGGAGCCGAACAATCTAAAACAAAATTGGAGTAAAATAGAGGAAGTGCTGACCTATGTTGACAGAGATTTAGGATTAGCTGACACGAATGTATCGGACTACGAACATAAAAAAGTTACTATTCGTCGTTTTCTTTCTGTCTTACTCCTATGAATATGTTCTATACTGTCTTAATTTTTAGATTTACTTGTACATTAGGAACAAGACTATCTTGGGGGTTTTAGTTGCGGAACAAATAACCACTGCGCATCGCATGATTCCTGAATTAATTGAATTGGATTGTTGTACAGAAGAGAGTACTCCTGCGAAATGCGGGATAAACGTTCTATGGACTGAAATAAAACATCGTAAACAAGGCATCGCGTCTAAACTGGTTGACATATTAAGGTATAAGAAATACATTTTTTAAAATATGCGTTAACGTTTGATTATATTCTACTGGATCTTTTTAAACGTTTCAGATCTCAATTCTATTATGGTTATATTATGTCTTTGGATGATATCGCGTTTTCGATTCCAACGCAAAGCGGAAAAATATTTGCTGAGAAATATACGAAAACTCGAAACTTCAAAGTCTATAGTTAATTGGACTTTATATATATTTTTTAATAAAATGATAAAAACAACAAAAAAAGCGACAATACAGAATTCGTTTGTCTTACCAGTTAACTTTGTTTCTATGTAGATTTATGTAATTATATATCGTTACGTAAGTTTTTGTTGAAAAGATTTCTTTTTAGCATTGATATTATTTATTCACAGCACTATCCTTTTCACGTTTTCGCTAAATCTTGCTACCGTTCGTGTTGATTTGTATTTTAAACGAGGATTGGCTGTGTATGTTTGCATTTTTATATCTATGAATGTATGCTTCAATAATAATACATGTGGGGTGAGACACATTTTTCATGTTTTTAAAACGGCAGCACCAGCCCCTTTTGAACACCGCAGTCCCTTATTACTTCCTTATTTCAACTAGTATAATTTTTAGAACATTGATATCAATTTATGTATCGAAATTGATTTCACAAATTACAGTTTGGAGCATAACCGATCACACATACTTCAAATCAGAAGGCGCGCAGTGGCTCAGTGGGTAGAGCGCGCGACTGCGGATGCCGTGGTCGCGGGTTCGATTCCACCGTCGGCACCTCTGGAAATATTCTATGTGCTATGTAAATACTGTAGTGCCCAAGGTGGTTCGGAACCCACCATAAAAACAGTAGGTCCCGTTGGAATAGGCTGCAATTAGGCGATAGGTGAGAATGGAAAAGAGAAGGAGATTGTGTGGTGTATGAACTTGAAACCCTGCGGGGACCAAGTATCTATCTATATATACTTCAAATCAGAATAACTCTTTTTATGAATGGATCAAACGCTTTCAATTTCTTTGTGAGGCTAGAGGAATTAGTTTAGTAAATGACGCCTGAAAAATTATGTTGAAGAAATATACAAAGTTGTCCAAAATAAATGTTTTTATTCAATGCGCATTTTTATTAACTTAAAATGGTAAATGGTTGAAATGCACATGAAAAAATGTAAAAAAAATACTTTCTTCACTTGTTCCGAAGTAATTTTAAGAAAATGCAAAGTGAGTGTGTATCGTAGTCGATACAAATACTGTTTGAAATAACTACCATCTTCGATTATTCCGTTTGTTCGAATAATCGCCACCTCTGTCCATTCGTTCGCACTGTTTTTCTTGTGCTCGTTTTTCCTTCCATGCGAGGTGCCTATCGGCCATCCGGTACAATTCCTCAGGAATTTCCTTTAGAAATGGATGGATGTTACAGAAAATACTAGCATAACACCACTTGAAAAATATCCTAATAGCACAAAATATTGTATAACCCTCTGCACTCGAACGGTGACTCTGAGGTGCCAGTAAAAATTGACATACCATTATTCATAACAGTTTTAATATTATTGAACTCGTCTGTATTCTATAAATTGTAAAAAGCTCAACTGTTATACGAGAAAACAGGTTCAATTCGATGTGCGCAATATAAAAAAGATTACACAAAATAAAAATGATCTGAGTTGTGAAAGGTTCTTAATTATCATAGATAAAAATAGAAAAAGATAATAAATGTCTTGATTTTGTAATTAAAATTGCTTAGATTGCAAAGGGCTATTCCACGAAGAACTTACTTGATTAGCCTCTTCTAAAATACTGATTAGTTCTTTAGCAAGACCCCAATCTCGTCTTGTCATGAACGTTATGCTTTCTCCTGTGCGGCCAGCGCGTCCAGTACGACCAACTCGATGGACATACTCTTCTATGTCTCGTGGAAAATCATAATTTAATACATGCCTATGGAATATTTAAATAATTACATTTAAATAGATGTTTAGGCCAAATAACACGATAGTATAGAAAAATGGAACGTACGTGACATCTTCGATATCGATTCCTCGACTGGCAACGTCCGTTGCGAGAAGTATTTGAACTTCTCCAGTTTTCAAATCTTCCAGAGCTTGTTCCCTATCAGCTTGTTCTCTTCCTCCGTGTATGCTCTGACAGTTTACACTTTGCAAGGCTAAGTCACTAGCTACGTCGTCAACCCTGGATTTTTTCCCAAAGAATACTATCACCTTATCCTTCGGACCCATTCTTTGGAAAAACTGATACATCTGTTCAAACAAGAGAATTAACATTTGTATACTTGTACCGGTAGGTGTAACACGATCAGAAGGATTTTTATTAACCATATCTGTCTTATCCTCTTCGTTGATGATGTCAATTTTTTGTACTACTGTGTGCACAGTAGCCAAGTCAAGAGAGCCGACGAAAATTTGAATTGGATTTTTCATGTAAGATTGAGCCAAGCGCCGAACACCTTGGGGCCATGTGGCACTGAAATATCAAATAATCAGTACGGGCTGATAAAATAAATTATTTGAATTTCTCGAATAATGTACTTTTATATATAATAATTTTTCTCTATATATCGATCGTAAAATATTAAGATATCTAATACTTTTATATACCTTGTCATAACTGTTTGTCGATCTGGTCTGATGTCTAACAAAGTTTTCCTTATTTGCGGTTCAAAACCCATATCAAGCATTCGATCAGCTTCATCTAGGACGAGATATGTCACCGACATGACGTTCAAAACACCTGCTTCGACGAGATCGTTCAATCTGCCAGGTGTTGCGATTACTATTTCTACTCCTTTCATTACTAGGTTCACTTGTTCTTTACGACTGCCACCTCCATACACGCATACCCTTTAAATGTATACAATTTTTAATTAGTTGGAATATGAAAAATCATGTCTTAAGGGGGTAGGCTCGTTTTTCCAGGAAGAATAGGGTGCAAGGGTGCAAGATTTTTCGATAGTTAAAAGCGCCTTCGAAAGTCCTATTTTTACGATTACAAACCGTAAATAAATAATAAACTATGAAAATAGTGACTCCCATTAATAAAACAAGTAATAACTTTTTAAATATTGGACTACACGATTTGAACTTTTTCGAGAAGTTGGAGGAATTAGTTTGTTACGCGATGTGACGAGATACTTTGTAGAGGAAATACTAAAAGTTGCAGTTTATATCTTTCTTTTGTGGGACCATGACAGTCGCTGCTTAATCGGATTGCTCATCTGCGCTAGTACAATCCTACTAGTGGACCTCCTTCAGACCTGTAAGCAAGCTATGGGCCCATCGCACCTCGGTCGGCGCGAGCCTTCGGAACCTTGAGAGTTTATGATCAGGGACTTAATAACGGTGAAATTTTAATACCGGTATTGTGCCAAGAGGCTGTACTAAAACCGAAATAGTACCGAAATGGCTTGGCATAATACCGGTATTAAAATTTCACCGTACTTAAGTCCCTGATCATAAATCCTCAAGTTTCAGAAGGGTCGCGCCGACGAGGTTCAATGGGCCCACAGCTGGCCGCTTTAATTGCCTCGCAGGCCTGAAGGAAAAATCTGTCAGGGGAAAACCCCATTTTTGCATTATCGAAAATTGAGAACGCGCATTCCGGCACCCTTGCAATTCTAGAAACGCGAATCCACCCTCCCTTGACTACTATATCTTCGTACTCTTATGTTACTTACGCTTTTATACCGTGATAAGAGTATTTGTTCACTTCCTTTTCAATTTGTAACGCCAGTTCCCTTGTCGGAGCCATTACAAGAACATTAGGACCTTTCCGTTCTGAGCGTGGCGTTACTTGTCCCTCTATATGAATCAAAGCTGGTAGCAAAAATGCTAATGTTTTTCCTATAGGCGTTGTTAATGAGACAAAGGATCGTTATTACATTTGGTAAAGTCAGGTTCAAAACAATGTCGATAGTTGCAACCTTGATACCTGCAAGTAAACTTTATCTGTTGTATTTTATCGGTGTATACCTAGAATGATTGGTTAATCCCGAACAAACAAATTAATAAGCCAAAGTAGACAAATAAATATACAGGGGGGAGTTCGTGCTATTGCTAGCCAATATTTTGCTTGCAGATAATAAATATTCGAGAAATATGAAAGAGGAGAAAGTAATATTGTTTCTTGCAAGCAATGGTGTATGCAATTCTTTTGTGTTTGCAACCATTACCTTCGGAATGAAGGTGACCTTCCATTTGCTTAATGGAGCACTGCATATTCTTTCATATTTTCTGATCTTGCATGAATTTGCCTTTACATTACTTGCAAAGAAGTGGCATTACTTTCTCCTCTTTCGTTTCTTTTCTAATATTTATTATTTGCAAGAAAAACGCTAGTTAGAGATAACCAGAACATCCTGTAGATTCTAGTCTTACTGGAATGTAATCTAGTCTAGTCTTGTCAGTGATTTCATCGATTGTAGAAATCTCAGAGCTCGCGTTCATATTCAGTCCCATTTTTGTGCAACTATCGAGGTTTTATTGTAACGTGAAACGTGTAAAATTACTTACCTGTGCCTGTCTGTGCAATGCCAATAAGATCTTTACCGCTAAGAAGAACAGGCCATGCTTGACATTGTATTGGACTCGGCTTGGTGAATCCTTGTTTTCTTACCTCTTCAAGTATATCTGGATAAATCTAATACATTTAAATTAATTAGCTGGATAAATCTAATACATAATATTTTTAGCACAGCAATAGATTCTTTCTTTAAATGTTTGTGTATGAATACTCTGACTTACTTCGAAGGCCTGTTCAAACGTTTCGATAGGATTCGGTACCTCAAGTTGTTCAGATTGTTGTTCTTTCTCGTCGAACATGTACCTGACCTCTATATTATTATTCGTTTTTCTGATATGAGCTACATGCTCTTTTGTCATGTTAGTAACGCATGGATGCTCTTTGTAAAAGTTTTTAACAATAGGAGGCAGAGCTGCCCATTTCTCTTTTTGAAATTCATCCTAACAAATATTATAATACGTGTAAAGATGTAAACAAGTCGCAAAAGGATTTATAAAAGATAAACTTACACATTTTTGATTAGCTTTCGACCAGTCAAAATTATCAAAGTCAATTTGTTGTTCATTGTTTTGTTGTCTCTGTTCTACTGGTTTCGACATTGGGTAAGAAGAATCGTTTAATAATTCCTCTATTAGTTGCTTAGCTTGTTCTTGCGCTTCTGTCGAACCAGTTATAGTTACATTGGTAGCATAATCTCCATTTGAACTATCAACCTATAATCAGAGTTGCATTGAATTAATTCAATGGTTATTCGTAATTGTATTCGATTATCTCGTAATTCGAAAATTCAGTCGCTTCGTTGTAATTTCGATGTAATTTGTAATTCTGGTCTCTCATTCAATTAATTCGTTTTTATGATTGAAATTACAAAGTACGGTGTATAATACTTACTTGAATCCTTGTATTTGTCTTCTCTTGAAGTTCTCTAATCTTGCTTCCACTTTTCCCGATTAATTTTCCCACTTTGTTGGAATCAATTTGTATGGTAAGATTCGTTCCATTATCATACGAATTATTATCATAGTTAGAATTTTGGCTTTGTTCTCTCCAAGAATTTTTTTGTTGTCCTTCTCTATCCCTGTATCTCGAACCACCTTGATTGTAATTCTTGGAATAGTGGGCAGAATTTCCAAAACTTCGTCGGTTGGTATACATTTTACTGTTATAAATACTGGAACGTATTATATGAGTTTCTTTTCACTTTTACTTTCGAAATAATGAACAAAGGAATGAATTTCAAGTATATACCTACAATTAAATAGAAGGACGCGAAAGTAAACTTGATTTCAATATATTCTACTCTAAAAGTATAAGTATTAGAATATGTTAATCTTTGTTTCTCTTTAGAACATGTGCACACACTGACACTCTCAAGTTCAAAAACAAAACTACGAATCGTTTACTAAGCGAACGACACCAAACGACCACCTTGTAAATTGTAATAATGTAAACCACGAAGCATGAAAACTTAGGCCACAAGGTCTAAAAGATATTGAGACTAGGATCAGCGCTAGAAATACGTTCTGTGTGCAAATGTGAAACTACGCGCGCTTTTCTAATTCGTTCACGGTTGGAAACGTTTGATTGGTTGTTGAACACGCATCAACTTTGCTATTGGTCGAGGTGACAACGTCAACAACTCAGATAGCGCATCGATAAATTTGTACAAGCCCCGTAAATAAAGAAGAACATGCAAGACGAATTCACTTCAATTTTGATGTAAACGAATGACGATAACTATTTTGTAAAATTCTAAATTTTATGTTATTTTTAATAGTTCGCTGGGAATTATGAATATTAAATAAAAATAAAGTCTTTGTTATAACTTTGCCATTCGCTATGCACAAATGTGTGCAAAATGGATTGATCATTGATAATTCACTAATTTTCCTAATTAAACATAGAATATTGTTTCTGTGTAGCTTTTATTTGCATCGAGAGACTATACTAGCTTAAATTAAGAAAAAAAAATGGCTGGATGTAATTAATAGAAATAAGGCTATCCTTAATTTATTAGATATTAATTACTTTACAAACAGGAAAGTTGAGGTGCAAAATCCTGTTTCTGATGTAAACAATATCACTAAAGGATCAAGCACACGTGTGGTGCTTCGGTTCATTGTACATTTACTGGAAACGTTCCCTGGTCTAGTTGATCGTCCCATTTTTCTAGCCATTCGCTAGGACACATAGCATTGACAACTCTCTTGAAATATTGGCAAGCTTCGTACTTCTCGCTATGACGATTTTTACACCGTTGGAAGTCCAAATAGCCAGCAAAACAATATCTATATCCGAAAGAACAGAAATGACTTTGAAATAAAATCACAAGTTCCTAACTATAAAATGAAACATTAGCTTATTCTCGATTGTTTACCTTGTTTGGTTTTGATTTGGGAATCTCGGATCATACGGCGCCGTCATTGGCTTGATCTCAGCCGTATCGAGGGCAGTATCGGGAGATCCAATTTTCATGTATTTGACCATTTTGTTGCTGCTTAACAACAAGTTACAAGCTACTTAATCTATCATATTTATTGAACGAGATACATATTTTACCCTCCCTTTTTCATCCCCAAAGGCAAACTCTCTCTGTACGTGTCTCTCGCTATAGTCCATTTTGTCTCTTGCATCACTTACCACTATTCACAATTAATCGTTCGTTTTGTTTCACTACAGATATCTTCCGATTTCATAGCGTTTCTCTTAACAATGCTGTTTCACGTTTAGTTAATTTTATAATCTGATAGAATGCGTTCACGGCGCGTCCGATTAACATATCTGTACATTTTCTATATAATCGTCTATAAAGAAAGTGGATTTATTGCGTTTACACTTTTTCGTCCGCTGAATAATGCAACACGAGTTACTCGAGGTTCAAGATCTATCGGTATTTTAAAGTAATTTGAGCACAAGCAAAGTGTGGAAACTTTGTAGATACAGTCGGCCTCCTGTACAGTCGAACACAATCGTAAAAACATTAGAGGTAAACAGAGCGAATTTTCCAAAAGCACATTCATTACGGTCAGAACGGAATAACAAAAGTACGAAATGTAATGTCGACAATTCAGCTATTTGACGAGCGGTCTAGTGTTGTCCTCTTCTTGACAACAAACTTCTCTATACTTTTTCACTTCGGCCATGTACAGCGACCAAGCATCCTTGGGCTGTTCAACAGTCTGTTCAGTCTTTGGTTTGGCGACCATTCCAGTTTTCAAGATTCTTCCTCCTCGCCTCTTTCCCACCATCAATGGTGGTGGAACAACACTTTTCTCTTCCAATACGGAAGTGGTTGGTTTCTGCGACGGTTGCATCTGTTCTTGCATCTTCTTGAACATCTCCATGAAACTACCGTCGTTTTTGAAAGCGTTCGACTGCGGAGGAACGATCGGTTGTTGCACAGCTGTTTCAACGTTGTCTTCAGCTGTATCTGATTCGTACGACTGTGCTCTGTGATATCTACGGCTTTCTCTGCCCCTGTGTCTATCTCTGCTCCTGTTACGACTACGGCTGCGTCTCCTGTCTCTAGACCTTGACCTACCTCTTGATCTAGATCTCGATCTGTCCCTTCTAGAGTATTTTCGTGATCGATCCCTGTCCCTGTCTCGATCTTTGTCCCTGTCAGATGACCGAGATCGTCTGTGCGATCGACTGGGTGGAGATTTCGAACCACTGCGTCTTCTTCTACGTCTGTCCTGTGGCGAATCGTTTCTGGATGCTCTACTGCTTCTATAATCCAAGGGTGATGGCGAACGACGCGATGACATTCTGTTTTTGTATCCATCGTACGCCGTATAAGATGCGCTATACATAGGAGGCGAAGGCGGAGCAGGTGGTGAGTCTGTATTGGACTTGGAGCCACGTTCGTGCCGTTTCGAATCCATTGTTGCGCTTGAGAGTCTCTCTCGCCAGGCTGAATGGACAGACGGACACCTACAAGGATAGAAACTGCCTTCTATAAGTACACCGCCCATTTCTTCTTACCACGCCTTTATCTGATTGGTTTTAAATGTACGCGTTTTGCAAGAGACAAATGGATTTATAGCGAGAGACCAAATTTTTCGTTTTCTTTTTTTTTACCAGTGTTCGAACAAAGAGAGGTCAATCAAAACCTGGATTTATTTGGTTTTATACAGTACTGAACATATCAGATACGTTTCGTGTGTGATTATTATAGCTTAATTATACGCACAACAAAATCCAGCTTTGATTGGATGCCTAGTCTAGAATCACAATACCTTGTTCTACTAGTATTATCGTTTTATGGTTAGTATTGCGTTGGAACGAAAGTTCTAGGCGTTTGTAAATTAAAAATTGAAAGGTAAAATTTAGAGATTTATTCATAGACTTACTCAATATTACTTTTCACCTTTTCCAGAGGTAACTTCTCGTGTTATCAAATAAACATGTGAATAAATACCTTGGTCTTATCTTCGATTCTTAGTTTCAGAACGCTACGAACTTTTTTTCCAACCCAATATTTTATATTCTCGATAATCATTTTGTTCTTTAATATAATTCTGCAGTGTTATATAATTCCAATGTGGTACTTTCTCATTGATAATTGTTAGATTACCAATGACATTTTTCAATTAACATTGCTCGTAACAATCGATTCAAATTAACTGATAATTATATTTTGAGAAATATATCGCTCGTGCAGCGATTTTTGAAAAAGTTTTTTCTCGGGCACACTATGTCTGAAGGACTTTATCGGTACAACGATTCGTTAATTTTTATTAACATGAAATTTCTTGCGACTGGAGCTGCGTTAAATTACACGATGAAGTACATTCAATGTAATATCATAGAAAATAGAAACGTCGAGATCAGTGAATAAATATTTCCGACCTCTTTGAAATAATAGATTTATCATTGAAACGTCAACGAATGTTTGTTATATATCAATACACAAACGATTAATTCACAACGGAGCAGGTAGTGAAAAGAATGACAAAAGGTAATTCGAGGAGAAAAACACGAAATTTGCTGGACAACCCTTACCCGAAATGAAACACGAGCTTTCGGGATTTCTATTTGAACGAGCTCCCACAAAAAGTATAACGAAAACCAACCTACGAGCGTCTCGGACAATTTTGTCCCCTAAATATTCTAAAATTACACGAAATATCTTTGTATAAAATACCTTAATCTGTCGTGCGATTGAAAACAAAATGGCCACTAGGAAAACTGCACCAGATTGTTACGTCATACAATTGTGCCCATGACAAAGTCACTGTCTGATTCTGGAAGGATACGTCAATAGCGTGAAACGCGTTTCAATCTTTCGCCGACAGAGAGCGCTGTAATTTTTTAGGCGAAAACAGTGACACTACCCTGGCGAAAATACTAAATTTACTAGAAATCCTAATTCAATTGTTTACATTTTACAGTACAAAAGAAACAGTATCTACGGTCAGTAGAATAACAATTGATGTATAAATAAATATATAATGACTTTCCGACTCAAGGTTTATAAATTTTCAAAGTATCTCCAAATTTTTTGTTCCAAGTATTTATCGAATATAAAATAAGAGAATTGATAATCAATATTTTATCAATTATCAAGTATTATCAAGTATGATTATCAAGTATTATACTATATACAAGGTATTCACCTTGTATAGACGATATATGGCGGGCGAACATTTTTAGAACACCCTGTTATGTTGGCGGGAAATATAAACAACAACACATTCATTTCTCGCAACGAGATCATGAGAATTTTTACCAATTTTACAGGGTGATCAATAGACTGCGGATCTGTATGTATTTACGAAGAAATTGGTTGGACGAGATATAAGAACGTAAAAGATTTAAACAATTCAAGAATATCGTAATGCTGTTTTTAATGTAACAGTCAAATGAATTTTTATGTTATTCCTGCTTGCCACAATCAATGCAAAATATTTTTATCTTGTACAAGGATCCGCAATCTAGGTGATATATATCTTCCTCACTGCCTGCAAAAAGGCACTCAATTGGGAAAAGATTTCTCGGTTAATCGGCCTTCCGATTTATCTTTAACTGTTAATACATTTTGATTATTCTCATATACAAATGTTTGTCATATACATTGGATATAGCTGCTTATACGAAATTCTAATGATCCAGATATGTAGTACTATAAAAGAAAGTAACAAAAAAAAATAAACGCTGGTTCATTGAAATGAACGAATCGTAGAAACTCTAACGTAAATGCTTAATTAACCATTTGCGTTATAGCTAGTTCGTGAAGTACAACGTCTCCGGAAATTCGGATGGTGTCGACGACATTTGGTTCACACCTGTATTTGAATTCACAAATCATTTTGTCATCCAGCCATACCGAGTAGGCTTCGGATTCACCGCGAATTCTGTTAAACAAAAGCGAAACAGTTAACATCTGAGAAAGTATCAAGTTTTCTTCGTGAAAAATTTGAATAAAGATAGGAGAACACACGTTAGGAGAAAATTACGACCGGGCATCCATCGTAAGTGTCCTTGATGTCTTTCTTCGTGTCCCCAAGATCCATTTGACCAACAATTCACTACGACATAGGGCGCGTTGCTGCCGTACAAAAAACGCGGATTTAAATGCAGAGGGATTACAGGATGAGGATAGATCACTTTCCCCTTTTGCAGATTTACGTAGAATCTGTGAAAAATCAAGGAACATTTGTATACAACCGTATGCCTCTTGTAGAAGTTGCCAAAGATGTTCCTTTAGAAAAGTGCATTCCGAACATTGTCTCACACTGGGTGTAATAAAGTATACAAGAGCATTATAATGTATACAGACATAAGGAGATGCTGAAATCGGTTAAGAAATGTATTATTCAATAACGATAAATCATTTCGATATTGATTTTTAGAAAAATCAACGGGTGATTCCAAACTTCTGACCAGTAATGTAGACACCATTGCAAAGTATATATACTTTTACTAAATTGGAAACTTACGAATGAGGGAGAAGTTTCAATCTTCCAGCTATAAACAGTGTGGTCCCTCTCTTGAATTCAGTTTTCAGCTCCACAGTGATTGGCACATTCTGCATACAGAGAGAGAGAGAGACAAGGAGAAAAAGAAAAAGAAAAAAATAGAAAGAGTATAGCTAGCACGTAATAATAAAAAGAAAATAACATACGAGAAGTTCAACAAGTGGTTTATCGACGGATAAACTCAAAAGATTGCTCGATTTGCATATTTTTGAGTCAGGATAGACAAATAGCTCGAGTTGTCGATATCTGGTATCTTCCAGCGAACCGTTTACTTCGATGTTCACTATATCATCCAAAGGCATTCTGTATGAAAATGCACAGAAATGTTCTCCATTTACCGCAATCTATAAAAATAATTGGCTTTTAGATAGATATTTTTAAATCTTTAAATATATGTAGATACAGGGTGTTTCGAATTTATATGAAAACGGAAATATAGTAATCTGGTGATCTAAATTACAATTACAGAACTTCTTTATTTTTGTATGGGACTTTCACGAAATTAATTGTAGCATTTTTCTCTAATTAAAATTACGGTAGAAATAAAGAAGTTATTTTTATTGCACCTTATTCTACATTTGTCCCTTCACGATCTCTATCACAGCACAGAACCGAGGATCGGCTTAGATCGTGGGATTACTGTATTTCCGTTATGGGATAAACGAAACACCCTGTATAATACAGATATATAACTATAAATATGTATATATAGGAACGAGATATTAATGAATTGTTTGCCTGAAATGCATTGGGAGTGCAGAATATTAAAATGTGAATATAAGAGTTGCGCCGAAAGGCTGAGAGGCCAGCAGGAGAACATGTTTCCTCTTCCTCCCAAGTTCCTTTGTATTTCGTATTTCGTACAACGTATCCTCTGTCCAATCGAGCATTGAAATGCAATGCAATGTTACCTGACGCTTTGCACAATAAATTCACTGAAAACCTGCAATATTTGTACATAGTCATTAAAACGTAAATATTGTATTGTTCTTGTTAAGTCAAATATTTTAATTACCTTAATGCATTTGGAGAGATATAACCTGTAACTATTATAGCCGATGTTGGCTTGAGAGGCTTCAAAGGAAACGGTCTGGCTTCATTCTGGAACTAAATATTTGTTACCCTATATACATTTGACTAAATTAAAGGATACGATCATCTCTTTTAGGATATTTACAATTACTATATTGCAAGGACGCTAATAAAGCTATCTTGTAATATTTTCTTACGAATGAAAAATAAATAAGAACATATTTTCACCATTCATTGCAGAATATTAACAGAAACATATAAATAATAACCATAATAACATTACTAAACGTTGCTGTACAATCATTCATAATATTAAAATAATGTAAACAATTGTTTACATTATTAAATACGTTGTTTTACAATTACTAAATATTTCATAACTATAAAAAGAAAAGAAATCATGGAATATTAAGTTCTCCGGTTCTCGAAAATACAAAGTAGCGGTTGCTTTATTAAATATTGATAAAAATATTTAAAAAAAAGCGTGCTCGCGACGAATCAAGATTATTAAAGTCTCGAGAGCAAAACGCATCATCCCTTGCGGGGATCGAACCCGCGACCTTTGGATTAGAAGTCCAACGCGCTATCCTCTGCGCCAAAGGGACTACGTGAATCAGATTCTTTCAGAGTGCTAATGTTGTGCAACGATATGTGATCGTGACTGTAATCTTTTGTGGACATGAGATGTGCGCGTGCATACTTCGACAACATGAATACTTGACATATTGGAAATGCGTACATAGAAACTAGTCAAAGTTTGAATTCGAATCCTCGACATTAGTCTCCATGAGAATCATTTTTCTTTGGACGCAGCCGTTCATCTTGATTTCAATATGAAACGATCGTTCGTGCACCTGTATTCAAGAATTACAGAAAAATCAATGAATAGATCACAAGACGTACGCTCTACCAAATCTTTTATTACTGTCTAACCTGTTAGACGTTTTCATCATGGGTATACATAGATCTGCCAATTAAAACAAATTGAGAGATTTATATATTTTCGATTAGGTTCTAACAAGTGAAGAAATATATTTGGATCACAAACTTTTTTTATGAATGGACCAAACGACTTCAATTTCTTATTTCTTAATAAATGGCAACTGCAGTTGCAGGCAGAAGGAAATCATGAAAAATTGCAATTCGTTTGATGACATTTTCAAAACGTATATAATTTATACGAGTTTACGAAATACATCTTTTAAATGTTCGTTATCGGCCCAGCTAAGAAAGCTGTAATAATAAATTTTCACTATTATTTTCTACAATTCATTTACTAAATTAATTCTTCTAGCCTTACAGAGAAATTGAAGTGTTTGATCCATTCATAAAAAACAATGTGTAACTGCATATACAAAACGTAAAATTTGTTACAACTATATTAGAATAGTTTTATCTGGAAAAGCTTGATTTACACTGTAATCATGTTTTGAAATAGTAGCACGACTAATCAGCAGAGCATATATTAGTATAACTATTGCTGAAGTTCATTTTAGGGTGTATTCGTCAATCGACAAACAGTCTTATCGAAGAACCTATCCATATTGATTCACATATTTATGTTCAGAATTCCATGTAAATATATGTATTTATCATACATTTCACGCTCTTCCGTTTACTGTAATCTCATTCATAGTTTACAAGGCCATCTAATCGTTGAAATGGTTGGTACACGGAATAAAAGATTTATCGGCACTTTTCTACGGTTTGTGTTGAAAGTTGTAATTGTATTTTTCAACGTACCGTTGTTTGCTCGAGTGAAAGAAAGGTTAGGGACAAAAACACGAAAACTTTCTGATTAGATAAATCTATGTTCGCATTTTCTATGGCCCAAATTTTTTTATCGGTCGCTGATCGCTACTCACTATTGGCATTGTCTCGTTCTCCTCGTCGACGAACGAGAATTCTCGGCGAGCATTTTCTCTTCGCTGCACAACGATATTGTCTTGGTTGACAGACATACTTTCTGCCAATCTTGAACAATGCTTTATTCGAATATTAAGCTATTTCAGATCCCGTCCACGTACATGTCAGCCCGATTATAAAATATTTAACTCGGGGTGTGGCTGTTAAATAGATGCAACTTTTATCTATTTATCAAGAAGTTTATCATTGCTGCAAAGGGGATATATATGGAGGGGGACGTTACATGGCACAAATATTTGTTCAATGCCTATTACAGCGAGGAAGATTTCGAGATCAATTAAATTTCTCAGCGAGTTGTTAAAATCATTTTTCTTTCTGTTCAAACTTTACGTACACCTACTATACGCCTGTACTTATTCTTATATAATGAGAACACCCATCACTGTTTACCATAAAATTTAATTTTAAAACTTTCAAAAAGCATTCTCAGAGTATTAATAAAATTTCATACAACGTAAACATTATTAAATATATAATTACATACTGTTAATAATATCATTGCAAACAGTTTATAGTTGCTGACGGAGTACCCTAGTTCTGTTTGTTCTGTAATCTCTCTCTCTAGCAGCGTTCGACCTAGTTAACAATTCGGTGAATCCTTTGTTTTCTTACAACTTTTGTAACGGTTACTTTATTTACAAGTAAAAAAGTGTGAGAAAAATAACTCCCGATAGTTTCCTATTAACAATTCCTTTCGACTAGACTGCTTTTAGTTTTATCTTCTTAGAAAAGGAAGCTGAGTTTCTTGTTAAGAAAATATATATATGTATATATATATATTGTTAGCTAGAATATATATAGGAACATGAGAAGTTCTTTCATCGATTTCATTGTCTTCTCGTTTTGACGATCAGTCGACGGTTATTAGTATTTAGTATGATTTCCAACAAGTTTCAGGCAGTTTATAGACTTCTTCAAGGAAGTGTGAATAATTCTTTATCATTTTATCGTTTTGTTAATATTCTAGAAACGTCTTTTCTTTCTATTGCCTCTTTGTTCACTATGATCTAGTGACGGGATCAATTTTATTCGCAAAATTACTCACGCTTTCTCAAGAATAATATATTAGTCTGTTAAAAAAAAATTAAAAAAAAAGAACGACTGGTAGTCGTTAGCGTAATAAGCGAAAACATAAATAAGCCAGAGGATTGTAATTTAAATATCTCGTGGTTCATGGGGCGCGGGGAGTCGTTGCCAGGAGGGTTCGACGCCCCAGATTTCACGAGCGTATTCAGCAATTGTGCGATCCGAAGAGAATTTCCCAGACGAAGCAATGTTATGAATTGCCATTTCCACCCATTTCTCTTCGTTCTGATAGGTTTTGCTAACGCAATCTTGCATCTTGATGTAGCTTTCGTAATCGGCGAACAAATAGAATCTATCCCAGTTGAGTAAGACATTGGAAATGTCTTTGAACTCGTCTGGATTGTTGGGGCTAAAGAAACCACCCTGGATTTGATCTATGCATTGTTTCAATTCGGGAATTCTGTTGTAATAATCGTACGCATTATAGCCTTTCCTCTGCAATGCTTCTACTTCCTCGACTGTCATGCCGAAGATGAATATATTCTCATTTTGCATTTCTTCGGCCATTTCGACATTCGCACCATCCAATGTACCGATCGTTAGAGCTCCATTCAACTAAAATATCAAATAAAAGATACACAATATATTGGGTCGGAAAGTAAACTTCGAATTAGTGGCAATCTGGTTTTGTAAACTTCGAAATAAATGGTAATCTGGTTTTGTAAACTTCGAAATGAATGGTAATCTGAATTTGTAAACATTGAATTACTGGCAATCTGGTTTTGTAAACTTCGAAATAAACGGTGTTCCACCACGATAACGCTATTGACGCTAGTGATAACGAAGTTACGCCACATACACCATATAACTCTGACATTTCACCATCAGATTACAATTTATTTTGAAGTTCACAAAACTTTTTAAACGGTAAAATATTCACTAATTATGATGACTAGATTTTGGATTTTTATGCAACATAAAAAATTTGTGCAACAAGGCACAGGAGCCACATAAATTTATATTTCTCATTATTCATTTTAATGTAGTAGAACTAATATATTAATACTCTTAAAGTTTTTTAGATTACTGGGTTCTATTTCACCTTACAATACCAAAATTAATTTTTTGTCAACTCAATAAATACGAACTAGGGATTATCTTAATAAACAAACTAATTGTTCAATTTTTACCATAAACTTCATGTTTCCTGTGCCGGAAGCCTCTGTGCCAGCAGTCGAAATTTGTTCGCTCAAATCTGCAGCTGGAATAATCTTCTCTGCCAACGTGACACGATAATTCTCTAAGAAGATCAGCTTCAATTTGTCACCAACAATTGGGTCATTGTTTATGACGTTACCCACGCTGCATATCAGTTTAATAATTTTTTTCGCCAAATGATAACCCGGCGCTGCCTTTCCTCCGATCATGACGGTGCGCGGGACAAACGGCGCGGACGGATCTTTCTTTATTCGATTGTAGAGCGTGATCACGTGTAAACAGTTCAGCAACTGTCTCTTGTACTCGTGTATCCGTTTCACCTGTTTTCGTTTTTAATTTGTTTAATACATTGTCATTATTCGTGATGTCAATCAATTAAAATGTATACCTGAATATCATAGATAGAAGCGGGATTCACTTTAACGCCGTATTCCTTCTGAAGTAGTTGAGCTACTTTTAATTTATTCTCCTGTTTCACTTTAATGATGCTGCGCTGAAAGACCGGGTCTTTCGCCCATTGTTTAAGCTGCGCCAATTGTTCCAGATGTACTGTCCATTCGTCGCCAATTTTCTAGCAATGTAAAAATCAAAATTTTTACTACAAGTAAAGTATTTTACCTTATTGCTTGACCTTTCGATACAATTCAATTTTAAAGAATGTTTCTTGATATTACGTTTCTTTAGCGCAGAAAAATTTTGAACTGCATATCAAACAAAATTTTGATAGCTGTTTTTTATTTTTAACGCTATTTTTGCTTACTTCTTCGATGATATCCGACAGATTCGGATTGCACAAAAGAAGCCACCTTCTCGGTGTGATACCATTGGTCTTATTCTGGAACTTCTCCGGCGTCATTTCGTAGAAATCTCTGAAACTAGAAGAAAAAGAAAAATTACGGACGTCCTTGATGTTCCGGTTTACGATACATGTAAAAATACCTACACGCTCTTTTTCAAAATTTCCGAATGCAACGCCGCGACACCGTTGATAGCGTGACTACCAACGATAGACAAATGCGCCATGTTAATTCTTTTCTCGCCCTCTTCTTCGACCAAAGACATGCGACGAAGACGGTCCATATCGTTCGGGAACTTGGCGGAAACTTGTTGTAAATGTAGGAAATTGATGTGGTAAATGATTTGCAAATGCCGAGGCAAAATGCTTTCCAACATGCTTGTCGGCCATCTTTCAAGGGCTTCTGGAAGCACTGTGTGATTGGTGTACGCGCAAGTCTTGGTTGTGATCTCCCAAGCCTTGATGCAAGAATAATTTGTTGTAATGATTCAGTCGATATTATATAAGACACACTGCGTACAACAATTTAGTAATAGCAACCTTTTCCCATGGGAGACCTTCCACGTCGATAAGAATCCTCATTAGCTCAGGAATGGCCAAAGAAGGATGAGTGTCGTTTAGTTGGATAGCAACTTTCTCAGGGAACAGATCGAAGTCCGTTCGGTGATGCTCCCTTGAGCCAAATTTGCTGGATTTGTATCTACAAGTAATAATGTAACAATTAGCAATTCACAGGATTGAAGTCTCGAAAGTACTGAATTTATAATTTTCCTTATTTCGAGGCTTAGGAAACGTTACATACGAATATGTACCTGCGTATTATGTCTTGCAGAGTTGCAGCCACCATGAAATATTCCTGTTTCAGACGCAGCTCCTTTCCCTCGAAGAAGTTATCGTTTGGATATAACACTCTGGTGATATTTTCTGCCAAGTTACGATCGATTACAGCTTGGACGTAATCACCGTCGTTGACTGAAAACAATATTGAGTATGTATCACAACATTTATAAGCATTCTATATCGTTGTTGTGAACGTGGACTGACAGAGCGGGCTTACAAAATTGAAGATTGAATTCAACTGGAGATTTAGCAGACCAGAGTCTAAGAGTGTTTACTACATTATTTTTGTAGCCTGGAACTGGATTGTCGTAGGGCATCGCGAATATAACCTGCAAAGAATATAATAATACATATCAATGTATGAAAATATGTTTATTATGTAGTCTGTACTAAGTATCAGAGATATAAAGTATTTCATAATTGTCCTACAAAATTGTTTATACCTCCGACACTTATAACGTTTAGAAGCAATGTTCTACAGCTTTATTTATTTATGTGGCCTATACCTGTGTGTTCACCCATTTCTTCCCTTCAGGAGTGTCGACAACATGTCCATAAAAGTTCACAGGAAGCATAAACTCGGGTCTTGCCTTCTCCCATGGGTTTCCATATCTTAACCAGTCGTCTGGTTCCTCCACCTGTTCTCCGTTTTTAATCTTTTGAGCAAAGATTCCATACTCATATCGAATACCATACCCATAGGCAGCTAAACCTAAGGTGGCCATACTGTCGAGGAAACAAGCAGCTAGTCTTCCCAAACCACCGTTTCCTAGACCAGCATCTTCTTCAAGTTCTTCAAGCTCCTCAATATCTAAACCCATCTATATTATAAACAGAGAGTAATAGTTGTTTACCAATCCTCGTTATTTACTGTGATTTAGTATCTAAATATTTCAAACTGACCTGATACATGGCTTCATCGCAAGCACCTTGAATGCCTAAGTTGATCATAGTATTTTGGAGGGTTCTCCCCATGTAGTATTCCAAGGAGAGATAGTAAACCCTCTAGAATAGAATGCATTATCTTGTTAAAAGCAATTGAGGGTTGATTGCAATGTATTGTGTCTTGTTAAGAAACTTCAAAGTTGATAATAATGTTTTGAACGTTTCGTTTAATTTCGACACACTAATTACAGGCAGTATGGGAACAACAACAAACAAGGAGACATTGAACTATGATTCGTTCAATTAAAAATTCCTAGGCTTGTATCGCAAAATTATGACTCACAACTATTTCTGTAAATTAAGTTTTATTTCTCGCGTGCTCGCGGCGATCTCGTTACGAAATCAATTAATATAAATCTTATCTTAGACGCTTCGATCGTTCTACGAACGAAAATAAATTGGCATTCGTTTTCGAACGAGAGCTGACGTCACCAGACGCGGAAAGAATTCATTTTTATTGCAGGTCCGAAATTTATACGTGCAAGGTGTTTCGAAATTTTTATTTCTTATGTCTACAGGCTGTTCCAAAGCGGTGTAAATTATTTGAACGGTGGAGATTATAATAAAATTCGGGAAATCGTAAACTTTTGAAACTTCAGGTTGTTTACTAACATGACAGAATAACAAAGATTTTCGTAATAATGCGGGACTTGATCCAAATATACAGGGTGTCCCAGTTAACTGGTTTACCCCGAGTAGCTATTAAAATTTTATATGAAAATTGTAATACACGGGATTTAAATGGCTCTTTAAATGAACTTTAGAAAAAGTTCACACATTTAAATTCCATGCTTTACAATTTTCATAGAATTAAATTTTTGAACAAGTTAGCTGGGACACTCTGTATAATACGGCGAAGAACGTAGTATAATACGCGAGTACCCGGCTTTTAATAGGCGCGTATCACATGATTTGCGACGAAATTGAAATAACTTTCGAATTGAGAAATGTCTAGTCACTGAAAAATTGCTGTACCGTTATTCAAAATATTGTTTACTGTTTACACGATCAAACATCAATTTACAGTTGCATCTTACAACTTTTTTATGGGGGCCTTGTAATTTTCCTAAGAAATTTGTTCACGTAGCAAACCGATTATTCGAATTTCAGACAATTTCAAATCGTATGGTCCGATACTAAAAAAAGTTATCTTTTTTTTTAAAGAGCGTCCGAATATCAGTGGGAGACACTGAAACAAATCTATTCGATACGGAAGGAATGTTGGGTTATTTGAATATCTTTTCACCCGCGCTATCCTACCACCCTTCAACCTCTATTTCTATCTGACATTATCTCCCTCTTTACCCACTTAATTTGTATCTTTTATTGCCGTTTATTTCGAACCGTAATAGGTCTAACTAATACAACTAGTTTCGTTCTATTTCCCGTTTAATCTTCTTAATCTCAAACTGGTCATATACAGCGCTCCTGTTTGTTTAGTGTTCCCGCATCTTCCCCAAAAAGTTTCCTACGATAATTGTCTGTTGACGATACGGGAAACACGTGATTATTGCGAGACATTAATCTACACAATAACCTCGAAAACGTTCGATAAACAATTATTAATAAATGATCGATGTAATTGGAGCGATTTCAAAAATGAAATCTTATCGCGAACACGACATTGGGAAAAGAATGGGGGGAAAAACCGTTTGGCTTGAGACCTCGGGGTGAGCCGATGGTAAGGCCAAACGAAAATAGCCGCTGCAACGTGTTGCATGTCTATTTCAAAGGTTCGTAGCGATATATGATCATTCTTGCATAAATAGTATTATACTTATGTTCATACACGTAACTCCGGTGTCATTGCGAAAATTTCACGGCCACTTGCGGCTCGGTTTAACATACCCGTTCAACTTCTTTCGAGCGTAATCTTGTCTAACAAATAAACATTATCGTCTGTAGAAGAGTATTAATATAATTTCAAAAATGTTTCCAGTTAGTCGAAACGTACAAAGGTGGTAGGTCAACGATAACCAGCGGTTGTTCGTTAATTTAATTATCGCATTAATTGTAAATTTACTCGTGAAAAAATTACCCGCGTTTCTATTTCCAACGATACTACGGAAAGTCATTGACCGGATGGATATTACGTGAGCGTCGTTATCAACAGACGACCTAGCATAATCAAAAATATCTCTGGGGATCGACGTTTATCACGGAAACGATGTATAATGAAATTGAAGGTGAGGGTATCATATTTCTTGATGCACGAATATTTGAATTGATTGGATACGTGTTGCTAGAAAACGGTATAAAAAATTTCAAAAGATTATTTATCGTCCAGTTTAATAAAAATGTATAAAGGTGCCGGATTTTTTTAATTGAATACGTGCTGTTAGGATCGTAGAACAATTCTCTGATTTCGTACACATGTCTTAACACGTGTGATAATAATCGTAACGATGTTAAACAAATAGTGCAAGTTGTAAGGAAGAATACATTGAACGTATACGAGCGAATACAATTGGAAAAAATCGCATAACTTATTCAAAATTGGTTCAAAGGACTTGGATTTTTTGAAGACGTTAGACCGTTGGTTTGCTAGAGAATGGGTGAACGAAAATACGTCTAGATTGCAATTCGGATTTTTCAAATGATCGTTACAGGTTCAGATAAAAAATTCCTAGCAATTGCAATCTAAACATAAAATGGTTGTTTACTCATTCTGTAGTAAACTAATCGGTCTAACATCTTGAAGAAAGTCAAGTGGTTTGGACGAATTTTAAACAAGTTATGCGATTTGTAAGAGTGTCCGTTGAAATATCCATAGTGCATGGTTAAACACTTTTTAATGGAACCTTCGATAGCAACAACAATTATTCATTGCGTGTTAACAAGTCATCCTTGATGTAATGTAAATTAAAATTGCTATGCTTTCCTTTGGTAAACAAGACAATTATTGAAAATCCTATTAATAGGCTTTCGGTATGTAAAGTGTTAACATTGTACCTTCGGGTCCTTCTCGTAATAGTACTGCTGAGTACGTATCCATCTAGACACTAAGTTGTCCTTGACGCTATGTGCCAAAGCGAAAAAGTAATCTCTGCTGGTTGCCACATTACGATCTTTCACGAGTGTATAATGCAGATGTCGATTGAACGTTTTCTTAAAATTGCCAACGTTCTCGACGTCGACGATTCCTCGCACGGAAATCTGCTTTCTTTTCTCATGATCCACATCTGAAGCCGACATTTCCGTTCCGTTGCGTTTTCAACTCGATATTATGCTTGAGCTGCAATTTCTACTCTTGTACTCGTTACGATAGTACGCGCGATACTAATGTAAAATTCTGCTTGTGACACTTACTCTCGCGAACTTACAACTTTCTGTTTTGAAGTTTTGCGGTCGCACGAATTTCTTGTGAATAAACGGTACGGTGTTTTGGCGTTGTTCTTCGCGGATAGCGACCCGACAAGCGAGATCTATTGCCTGCGTTGTCGATTTCGAGGGTTTTTAGACACGAAACTGACCGGTATTTTACAATACATCCGTCGATGCCGGTGCCGTGACTGACCAGCACACGTATGCTACCCAGAGACGAATAACACGCGCATCTTTGGCAAGTTTGAGGCGGTCACCTTGTGCTAAGGTCGCGCAAGCGCGTACCGTACAATTCATTTAATGTCACGTGATTTTCGGTTACTCTACCGACCGGATTTGGTGATCTAAACATTTTTTAAACGCGCTGCTCGCCCCATCTACATTTCATTCTTCCGAAACCTTACAGCAAACGAAACTAGTGCTAAGACTTTTCGCGCATGCGCGTCCAAAATATTGGGCGACAATTTTTAGAGCCAGTACCGTAATAACGTGGCTAAAATGAGGTACCAAAATAAACTTTCGAGTTACGTCAAATTTTTTATCAAATTTATTACGCTTTTAAGGCGTTTCTTAAACTATCCTATATTGGCATTTTGTAAAACTTTCATAGCATATACACGCGAATGTATATATGCAATTTTTATATTATAAACATCGCGACTTTGCATGCCATCACTGATTCTCGTAGCTAAAAATGCAAAAAACCGCCAAGTATGTAATTTCATACTGATTCGATTTGTTGACGTTCGTTACACGTGAATTATGTTACATGAAAATTATACTGAATCGTCGCAATTGTATACATTCTTTGTAATACAACTTTATACAAATTTGTTCATAGAAAAATATTGATCTTCAACTTGTAATTCCCTGACTAATTGGTTTAAAAATTACGAGACTATGAGACAATGCCTTCGCAATGGCTTTCCCTCGCCACAAAAGCAGCCAGTACTCGTACACATTCGAAAACATGCTCGCGATAACAGTACAAACTTCAGGATTCTTAATATATCCGTCTGCATCAGGATATTGATCAATAGTTTTACAACCGCTGACATCGATATGTCTTAACGTCGGTGTGTATCGCAATAATAAATTCAAAGATTGCACTCCTACTTCTTTGTTTCCTCTCAGCACCAGTTTAGAGAGGTTTGACGCCTGCGACAAAATATTTTTAATATCCGTGTCCGACAAGTGACAAGCGGCAAGTTCCAAACATTCCAGATTTGTAAATGAGAAATCTGTTAAATTGAAAATGCTTTTAACTAAATTGTACTCGTTCGATGAAGTAGTATTCGATAGATTTAAATTAAGCAACTGTCTTTGCAAGAAAGTACAGGGTTCATCCTTGACAAAGTTATTCCAGGAAGTATCCAAATTCACAAGACTACTGTTGCTCGACAGAAAACAAAAGCTAGATAACTGGCAGTACCGCAAATGCAAAGTACGAAGCTGCAATAAAGGAGTAACAAGTTTACAAAGTATTTCGTGACTCCTCGGCCCGAGTGGATTGTAGCTGAGATCCAATAACTTCAGTTGGGAAGGAAGCTTTTCTAATTTACTTAAACACGTCGAATCTATATTGCATCCTTGCAAATGCAACTCCTGCAAACCCGACAATTTCAAAACGCAGCCGTTCAGAACTTCAGCTATGTCCTGTAATTCGCCATTCGACAAATCGAGTATTTGAACGTTCTTCTCGTACACCAACGCCTTCAGCACAGACATGAGTTCCTGCTTGCTCATATCCTCCTGCTTTAATCTCAATATAAACGTGTTCTCACACGACTTTAAACATTTCGTTACGATATCGCGTACTTTTATACCGTAAGTACCGCAAATAGTCCCGTACCGCTCGACTATGGACGGTGTTTCCAATTCGATTAGATCGCATTTGAAGTTTTTCACGATATCCCCTTCGTTAAGAATTGTGAACACATTATTCGAGTTTACCGCGATGCCGTTCATAGTTCTCAAATGAAATTTCGCTTTGCAGCCGGTATCATTGTAAAACATTTTCTCGATATCAATTAATATATCATCCACCGATGGTTTCGACGCGCTCGATAGCTCCACTTGCGTTTGGAATGCATTTCCATCTACCGAAACGTTTAAAATCACCGATTTGATTAAAATACTAGCATCCTTGGAAACCAGTTCGTTAGAAGGCGGGTCTATAGGCGAAGGTGTCCGAGAAATATTTGCTTTCGTGAATCCGACCGACAACAAACACATTTGCTGCTTTTTCTTCTGAAGTCTAAATCGATTTAGAGACTGCGCTACTTCGGTATCACAATTATCTGTACTTCCCTCATCGGTCAATTCGAGTACTTGCTCTTGCGTAGAATCCTGATCCTGTTCCTTTGCTGCTTTGTGCCTTTTTGGATTCTTCTCGAAGTCAATATCACTATTGCTCGATTTCCTTTTCGTTATACTGAAATTATTATCGGAATACCTCCTCTCGCTAACGGTTTCGTTGATATCGTCTTCCAGCCAATCGTCTGAAAGCACTTCTTCGCTGTTCAAAAGCGGATTTACGACACGTTTAGTAGAAGCTAAGGTAGACCCAATTGGATCGGTTCTGTGCTTCAAACTAGCTATAGTTCTTTTGTAGTCTTCTCCCGCTGAAATTTTTTCTGTACTATTTCTTCTATCGTCACTGGGTTTCTGCGAATTACGTGGCGATTTATTTGATCGTTTCGAGTCTTTCTTCACATTTCTTGGGAGCACAGCGGATAAAATCTTGTGCATTTCGTCGTAGTCTGCCAGTTCTTCTGGGGATAAATAATCAACGCGATCTCTCCAGTTTTCTAGGCAATCCAACGCCGTTTCGTTCTCGTTCGTTTTGAGTTCCAAGTTTGCCCCGTGTTCTATCAAAAATTTCATCATAGACGTATTGCCGCAGGACGCTGCGTCGTGAAGAGGCGTAACCCCTTGGCACATAATACTTCCAGGATCGTTTACGTCCGCGCCGTGTTGTAATAATAATTTTGCAATTTCCACGTGGCCATGATTAGCAGCTTCGTGAAGCGGAGTCCAACCAAAGTGATCTCGAACGTTTGTTGGGTGACCAGCTTCTAGTAATTTCTCTACACTTTCAATGTTTCCGTTGATAGAAGCTACGTGAAGTTGCGTTTCGCCCTTTTCGTTTCGCTTCACAACTGCCGATCTTTTTCTTGTCCGTCTTCGACTTGTTTTGTTCTCTTCCTTGGCTCTCAATTCAGCTTCCACATCCGACAAATCGTCTAAACAAATGTCTGCTCCGATATTGTTCTCTTCCGATTCATTTTCACTGTCCATATCAGACGATCCTTTCAGTGAATCTATTTTCTCTTGGAGCGCCTCTAACTCTTCCGTCTTTCCGCAGTCTATTAAATAATTCAAGCGTTCTCTCAAAACGCATGTTTCCAACGAGACATCGTTGCAATCTTTCGCGTTCTTTAACGCTAAACTGTATGCACCTTGAATTGCTTCGTCCGTTGCTTTAGTCGTTGTTAATAAATCCGCTAAAAACAAGGCAGATCTACAAATCTCTCGAGGATCTGTGTAGAACTGCAATTCCTTGTTAGCGAACTCTAACGCTTCGTTGTATTGCCCTACATCCTTCAGAGTCTGGGCCAGACTCAACAAAGCTGCCCCCGTGCGATCACTTTCGATGCTTTCCGCGCATTTCAGCATTTCTCTGTAATAATAGATCGCTTTCTCAAAACAATTTACCGCGACTGAAGCGTCTCCGAGGATTTCGTAGAGCTTCAGCTTCTCGCTTGTACTTTCCTCTGTGCTCAAAGCTTGCTCCGCAGAGTGTAAAGTTGCCACTGCAAAATAGAATATTATTTTTCTAAAAAATGTTGTGCAGAGCGAGTCTTACAACGCGACGATCTCTATATAACTCTTAAGTTATTTGTTTACATGCATAAATACGTTAATTGTATTAATTGTGTCTGTTTTTATAAATATACCTATTCTGAGATTCTTCTCTACTTGTTGCTTAACGTTACTGGATAAATTTTCCATAACATAAAGAGAAACCAGTATCTTGCGCGACTCGTGCCATCTTTCCACTTTCAACAGTAATTCTGCCTGAAAAAGTCGAGCCTCCGCTTTCAGAAGCACATTATCGATTTCAGCGGCTGCTTCAAAGTGCCTTAACGCCGAATCGTAATTATGTTTACGTTCGTGAACTCCTCCTAAAGCGATTTGCGTTCTATGAAAATCTTCTTGCAGATTGTGCGTCTCACACAAGCCTGCAGCTTTCTCCATGAGATCAACAGCTTGAGAATGTTCCTTCTCAGCTTCCAGTACTAAACCAAGATTTAACAATAACCGTGCCCGCATAGTAATCAATTCCTTCAACTCCACATTTGACTCTCCTAATCTAGACAATTAATCGATTAGTCAAATATCGCTCATACACAAAGAATTAATATTGCGTATTACGTACAGGTGAAACATACTCGTTGCACAGTCGTATACTCTTCATGTATGCCTTCCTCGCATTAGATAGAATCTCTGGCTTGTTGTCGGAGTTATCAACCAGACTTTCGCCCCAGCAGAAATATGTTCTACCCAATGTGGCGTAAGCTCTTTGTTCCTCTAATAAACTGTTCGTTTCTTTGGCTCCTTCTACCTAAGACAAGAATGTTATTATTCCCATTGTTGACATAATGTTACACACCGATAAACATTTAAAAAAAACAAACCCAAGTAATGATTCTGGTGTTTCAACGCTTCCTCATAAGCGCCAAGGTTCGCTTGTGTTTCTCCGATCATTCTATGAGCTACGGCAACGTTCAGCTTGTCGTCTAACATGTTACAAACCTCCAACTGCTCTGTGTATTCTTGTAAAGCGTCTTCATACTTTCCCGACTCGAAATACATGTCTCCGAGCTCTTTAACAACCACAGCCAATTGCTGAAAATTGCCATCTCGCGTCGCCCGCATCTTCTTTTTAATTAATCCTGTTATATATTAATAATTATCGTCAACAATAAAGCAAGTAATATCGTTAGAACATATATACTAGATTGTTACATATGAAATGTTCGATTTTAGAATGCAAAAAAATACGAACATTATAAAATAAACAACCGGCACTGAACATATATAATAATAAACTAACACTTACTTTCGAAATCCATTGTGTAGATTGTTTAAAAATCTCGGTAAACGCACGATGTTCGATTCAAAGAAATATTTCAAACACTATAGCATATTTATAACGGTAAAGAAGAAAGCACAAATTCCTATGGACGGAGAAACGAAACGACGTTGGTTAAAATCGCTAGACATCTATAGATTACCATCGACTGCTGAAATAAAAAAATAAGGTACTTTTACTATTAAAACAATTAACATATATATATGTATATATATATTTACAATATTTCGTGAAAATATAAATGGAAACAATTGAATCAATTGTACGACTGAAATAACGCGAAACGGAACCGTGAGAAAATAATTACACAGTAAATGTCTATATGACACTGACTACGAATTGAAGTCACTTTAATCCAATTAGTCCTAAGCGAATCACACCGGTTTATAACACAGTTTCCGTCAGGAAAATTCCTCGTACATGTATACACGCTGCTCGCCTTCGTCGGTGTACATTTCTTTCAAAATATTCGTGAACTTTCGTGATTGAGCAATATCTACAGGACATATGTATGCGAAACACCGTACGAGTTAGTACGATCATTTCACAGCAGCAACGGCGGCGCACAACGCTACAAACCTGGCATATCTCGCACGATTTACGACAAATTTCTTTACAAAATTCTATATTAGGAGGAAATCTACAATATTATTAATCATTTAGCAGACTGCGGATGTTTATGCTATTTTCAATTTTTTTAAACGAATTTTAAGAAAGTCCAATAAAATAAAATCTTAAAATAAAATAATTATTTTCCGTGATAGCCTTTTTATGTGATGAAAATAAATTTTTCTATTTCTTGTTAAATTTGTTACTTAATTTTCTCTGTGAATAATTATCTATACATTATATATTTGTCCATTTGTCCGCACTGTGCGGCGCTCGAAAACAAAACTTACAGTTCCAGCTTTCGATGAAATTTAAAAAATGAAAATGCAACGCTCGGAACATTCCGCACGTACTCGAAACTTGATCCTTTGAATTTTCTTGTCGTTCTCTCGCGTGTGTTATTGGCTTCCGTATAGCAAAGCAGAGAGTAAAAACAAAGTAATAAAAATCACGTAATAAAGAATAATGAGCAATACTTCTCCTGAAGAAAACGTACAAACAAAAGAACATATCACAGCGAATCTCGCATTCAATTCACTGATTCCAGCTGCGAGAATCGTCTACTAATAGTTACAATAAAAATATCTGCAAATATATTAAATAGATACAGAAAGCCTTACATTTTGGTGGACTACATAAGGGTTAATAATGAAAAGAGTTTTCATGGATGCTGTGTTCGATTGGCGAGAAACAGTTCCACGAGGAAAGGGGTTGAAATGATCGAAATTGTTCGCGTGATTTGAGACGTAAACTTGAATCGCTTTATAATCTACGGAGCTGAAGTACGAGCTGGTACGAGGTAGTACGAGCGTTGTACAGTAGGTAACCTGTGGCGCTTGAAAGTTCATTCATTCCGTGGGACTTCAGTCGGACCGTGTTGCGGCTCACTAAAAGGTGATGGCTGCAGCGTGCCGTGGATCAGTGACACGAAGTTGACATATTGCGCGAAAACGGTATCGGACGTCTCTTCACCTCTTTTTATGATCTTCGTCAAATCTACTAATGGCAGGAGAGTTGCATAAAGAGAAATTTACGGGTAAGCTGCACGCTGATACTCTTCTGTTTCGAATCACCACCGAGTTTGGATCGATACACGGATTCTCTTGATGCTGATAAATTCTGTCCACGGCGTGTGGATGCTGTCTTGTTTTTCTCCATTCTGACGGGTCAAAAATATCATTCTTCTTATTCCCTTCGCCTAATAAATCTTGGCTCTTGCGAATTCCAACGATGCTTCGCGAGATTATCCCTCCCGCGCTTGTAATTACAGAGATAAATTGCTATTAATTAAGGCGCTCCGTTAGATCAGGCATTCCCTTTGTCGAGCATTCTGTAATTATTATAAATCGGATGCGCGTCGTTCGAACAATTGAAATAGAATTGTTCTCGCACTGTTGCCAATTATTTTTCATATATTTTTAATTATTAGACCGCGAATCTTTATGCATTTACAAAGAAAATAAAGGATTAGAAAAATTTGTTTTTATTGTAACAAATTCATTAAGGGATGTAATGAATTTTTATTTTATCCCACAATCAATGCAGAACACTTTTATTTTGCATAAAAAATCACAGTCTACCGATTAGATATATTTTTCTACAAAATTAAATAATGCACTTTTCTTATAATAAACTATTTAGTCTACGGCACGGATGAACATTCCATTAATTTACTATTTTATGAAAGAAGCATCGAAGTTGTGCATTTTGTAATCTCTGTTTTTAGATTCAGAGATCATGTGTGATATGTATATATATACACATATATATAAGTGTATATATATATACACATGTGATATTGTGTAATACGTCTTGCGTTCAATTTAAAATTAGGATCCTCAATTATCGAATGATGTCAGAACATCAAGTTTTGCCATTCATTTTATTTTTAACTTTTAATTACTCGCACACGATACCTACAGTATTGAAACTTTAAATTTATTACTGCTTCAAGCATAAACAAAGCAAATATCTATTTTTTTTTTTAATTTTATATATGTCAGAGGCTTATACAATTCTGTGTAAATTATCATAGTGGAAGAATTACTTGTTTTGTAATAATTAATATATTTAATTCTAGTACAACCAACGCTGCTCTATCAGTCCAGTACAAAGGAAAGCTCCACAATGTCCTATTGCGATATTAAAATTCATCAACGATGGAAGAAAGAAAACTCTCAAAATCCTGTGACATTCTGGCAAGATTGAACGAGAATGAACAGAAACTGTTCGAAAATCAAAACCATAACAAAAAATCATCTCCTGTCGCATTTGACGAAGTGGACGCGGAGATTTTAGCGAATAACAAAGATCACATCAATGATTCATCCAAAATCAATTGTTGCAATGTCCCTTCGAAACTATTGTTACCTTCAAAAGACATTCAGGTAATTTCTCATCTATGTTAACCCTTGTTCAAAATATTGTTTACATTATTAAATATTTCGGTATGTAATCAGTTAACAAACATTTAGGTATTACACGAGGTATTATATCAATTTCATATCTATAAAATTGAAGAAAATCATAATCCCTTGTAGAAACATTTTCTTTACATCTTTAGTCTCAACTTTGTGCACTTCGAAGTTCCCTTTGTCTCTTTGAATCCTTTAAATCTCTAGAATTGTCAAAGTGTAAATTAACATTATTATTTAATAAATTAACATTATGATTATTTAATTATTTAATTTCTTAATTATAGAACTCGGAGAATGAAGAGAAGTCATGTTCTGTGAAACAGAACAATCAGCCACCGTCTCCAACTACTTTACAATGGGGAAGGGCTATAGCCGAGGTAAAGGAGCACGCTGTAGCAAAATTACAAGATGAACTTAAGAAGGCCCACGAGGAGTTGAAATTGAAAGATGAAGAAGTCACTCGACTCTCGAGAATTAAACAGGATGTCGAAGCTGAATTGGAGGAACTCACTGCCAGCCTTTTTCAAGTAAAACATAAATATATTTAATAAACTATCGTGGAAAATCGATCATCGGATGTGGCTTAATATTATCATGTTTAACAGGAAGCGCACAACATGGTTCGAGAAGCAAACGTACGTCAAGCTACGGCTGAACGCCTATTGGAGGAAAGTCGTATGAAAGCTGAAGTTTTAGCTGCCGAGGTTGCAGCTCTGAAAACTTTAGTGTTGACTTCAACGCCAGCTAAACCGAACTTTCATTTACATCCTCAAATTGACACGAAAAGTCGTCTAAATATCGAAGACGGTCAACAAGGTCTTTTCGCAAGGAAACATCGAAGGTAAAAATATTTGGTAAACTATCTACAAGTACATACATTAATGTTGAACGTTTGTCTTCTTAGATCACCGTCACATTTCAACTTAAAATACGGACGAGAGAATTCTCCACCTGACTCGCCACTGAGAGAGCAAAGAACTTCGTTACCATCTGATCGAGAATCTCTGGAAAGAGATTGGAAAAAAGATTCAGACAAGGAGAAGGACAAGGAATGTAAAGATTTCGGTCTGGAAGTTGACCCCAGAGTTCACACAGAGTTTCTCAAATGGAAAGCTAATCCGTGCGTAGACAAAGGTGACCCTTTCGTTGGTAGAATTTTTAAAGAGGACATCGATCTTTGTCTTGATTTTCCTAATAAAGAGTTGGGTACAAGAGTTAGACAAGCCGTTCTCGATGGTATCATATTTATCGAGGCCATTAGTGACAAAACTAAATTTACTTTTCGAAAGTGAGTACATTTCCATACAGATACATGACATCGAACGGAATTCTATTTATGAAATGTTTGAATAAATCTATTTCATTGCTTTCAGAAAATGTATATTACTAGAAGCGCCGCGACAATGTTATTATCGTATGAGACTTGGGGATCAAGAAAATCAGTGGTACAGCATATCACAAATTTGCCGCAACCGAGTGAGTTTGATAATTTAAAAACACTGTCCAACAGGCCAAAATACGTTTCGATTTTCAATATGCGATTCTTAAAGAACGAAGGAAAAGTTGAAATCTGTTGGACAGTAAAGCGATTTGTATTTTTAGAAATGTGGATATTCAATCATTTCCTTCCTTTCTTTTTATAGATTATAGCGGTCTGCGATTTCTTGAATTATTTACGATATGTTGAGCGTGGCCTTGTCAAAAGCTCAGGTAAATCATACATTCAAATTTCATTTACAAATATAAAAGAATAATGTGAATTGTTACAAATATTTGATCAAATTAAATTCGATTCCTTGCTTATTTGTTTTACGAAATTATTGTTTCTTGGAAGCAAAATGGGAAAAAGTGTTGGTTGGTGTGTTTAGTATTTACTTATACTTTACACTGTGGTAATATGCTCGATTTTCATTCAAGCACAATATATGTACAGAATTGAAACGAGAACTTCGTGCATGTAGAATCGAGACATAAGTTTTCAAAGAATTTTAATGTTATATATTTGTTTCAGTTCACGATGTTTATTGGGAGATTATACGATTGCGAAAGGAAATGGCGTTCGCACGTTTAGGTCTCGAATTATCGTCTTAACATTCTCCAAGGAGGACTTGTTCTAGTCTCAAGTGTAACAAATTGAGCCATGGATCTGTTATTATTCGTTTACATCTATCGACAGTAGATTGTTGAAAATTTTAATCGTTCCATCTAGCCTCGATCTTTTTTTAATCCACGATCGAGAATTTATAGAATAAGTGTTGAAGTTTTAATGTATAAAAGCTCTTTTGATTCTCCTATTGTAGCGTAAAACGCTGGCAACTTATTTAAAAAAGAAAAAAAAACAAGTTTATATCGTTCGATTTATAAAACCTTTCTTTGAGATTATATTTTCGAAAATATCGAGTACTGTTTACATTCTCGAAGTAAAAGACTAATTTAACGATCTGATCTTAATTATACGATATATACATAAATATTATTTATTAACAGACATAATTACGTTCTGATCTAATTTAAGGTGCAATGAGATATTTGTAGGATATTGGGGGAACACGGTGCCTTTTGACTTTTCACTTATCGATAAAACATGATTATCCCTTAATTTTAACTCGATAGTTAGCATCGCTTTGTTCGTATAACATAGAAGAATTTTATTAACTTTTTAATCTATTTATCGACTCTTATGTATTCTTCTTTAATCATACAGCGACAACGAGCATTAAATCTTGTTGTCGTCACTCACGTGAGAAAGAAGAGATATAGTCTGAAAAGCTTACTTCAAAACTTAAAGTAATTACATTGTCATACGTTCACAATGGACATGAATATTTAAACATTCACAGAAGGTTAGTAGATCGAAGGTTAATTAAAAACATTAATTGTTCAAATTTATGTTTTCATAGCACGAATCTTTGAGAGATCATTGAAGATATGTTATCAATAGACTGCGGATTTGATGCGTTCATGACAAAAATGTGTAGGTGTAATTCAAAACAGGTAATTAAAAGATTGATATACAAAAATTTGATTTTGTACAAAGATCCGCAGTCTAGTTTTATCAAACACGTTGATAACATCTTACACGACTATCCTATTACTTTCATCAAATAATTAGCACCTCAGGTTTTGGCTAATCAAATGAAAAAATGCCATACATACATTACATTTATTAAGAATCAAAAAGAAAAAGAAACAAACGAATGCCTATGACATGCGAAGGTGTTATTCTTTTATATATATGTACTAGTTCACGTTGTGTTAAATAATTTAAACATTATTTTCTAACCACAATTTAAGGATAAACGATGTTATGTATATTCGTTATAGCGATTTGACATTATCTTTAGAACGTTTATGAAACGTAGCGCATAATCCCTGTGCAACGCAAATCTGAACCATGAGTACTGTCCAAAGGTACATATATAGTCCTCCACTCAAAAAGTGTTCTTTTTCTTACGAAGCAAACATTAACTAGTACCTGGTAACTAGCACACATATAAATGTATACTGTTGACAATTTCATAAAACATTAGACACGTCATATAATTAATATATGGCTAAAGGTGATATAAAATGTTTCCAAATATTAACATTTAATGTGTGGTACGCTAGAAACGTCTTTCTGATAGATCCGATTAGAGCAGCCAGCTGAAAATAATCACAGTTTTGTCGTGTATCTTCTTTTTCTTTTGTTCGATAAATTTTTTCATTGAAAACTCATGACAAAGACTATGTAATTCATTATGTTATCTATAAGGAAATATTGTTAAACTGTTTCGATTTTCTAAAATAATGAAGCTGCTTATATATGCGATATAGTGCTTCCAATAATTACACGGATTCTTTTTCTTGAAAGTATAGCAATTGTCTTTCTACATGTGCACATGTAAGAATATTTTCTTGCTTATATATTGAAGGTGCTTTATTCATAATAGTTAAGAAAGTATAACTGTAAAGATATTTACGAATTATAAGTTTTAGTATAATTTTATGTAATATTCAGTTTTTTTTTACGTAAATTTTTATACATTCGAGTTTTATCTCCGGTATATCTGAAACGCGTTTTGACTTTGAATGATAATTTCGTGGAAAGATATATATAAATTATTAATAAAAGGAAATTACACTCTCTCCCATACAAGAAATGATCGCAATACGTGCAGACGATACGGGTGAAATTTTTCGAGAAATTGCATTTTACATAACATTATTAAAGAAGATCGAAATATATATATATATTATATATATAATATGTACTATAATTGTGTCAAGTGCATCCGATGCGTACTAATCAATTACACGATAGAAAAGAAAAATGTACGACGTTAAACAGTCAATTAGAAATATTTCAATAGTAATTCAAACTGTTCAAAGTTGCCAAAGATTGCTTCCGAATAATTATTAATACAGGAAAACTGATTTGTTAGACATAATTTAACGCATTAGTGTAATGTTATTTTATCGCTGAACGATAACAAACAGGAAAATCGTGTTCGTATAATTCATAGTAGTTCCCAACGAATATGTATAACGTATACTGTCGTCCTCATGTAGAAAACATTTTGTGCATTCTCTACGGTGGTATTTGAACGAAAAAATATAACTTTTTCGTTCGTTACTAGATAAGCTGTAAGCACTGTAACCGTAAATATTTTTTGATTTTTATTTATCAAATAAATTTGAATACAGCCAAAATATGATTCCGGTATTATAACTCTTTCCACATCGCCATAATATAATTTTTCTAGCCTTACAGAGAAATTGAAGTCGTTTGGTCTATATGTGAATTGAAAAGAGTCAGATTTTGCCAATCACTGATATATTAGATAGAAAAATGCTGATACGCGTACATATACATATGTTATACATATGTACAGGGTGAATCACTTTTTTATCAGGTATCAAGAGAACTTCGACATGATTATAACAAATTTTTTTATCAGCTCTTTGTTTTGCAAGTGTCCTTATATAATTTTTTACGCCTATTTGTTTGTAAGTAACACGAAAAAAATTGTTACAATCACCTGAAAGCTTTCTTGAAACCTGATGAAAACGTTTTCGATCGGACTGGTAATAACTATACTGCGAATCTTTGAGTTTATAGAAAAATTGAGTAGATGAAATCGATAATTGTTAAAATTGAAGTTATCAATATACTATTTGTCCTCTATTGAAATTGCTAAGGAAAGCAGCAACATTAAATTTGTTTTCAATTCGTTGCAATCGATGCAGGCAATTTTTATTTTGCATAAAGATTCACAATAAATAATAGAGTAATCTCTCCTGGTTTCGATTCGTAGTTCACCGTTCACCCTGTACAGTAGCTGCGCATTCGGAATGCGACCACTAGGTGGTGCTGAATAGCAAATTCCCTCACTTTTTGCTTGACAAGACTGGATACACAGTACCTGTGCGGACTTTATTTTTCTTATTAACTATACTACGAAATTCCGATAAGAGGGATACTTATTTCAGTGTTACCGGTGGCAAGGTTCACTCCGTGTTCCGCACCCGATCCGAGCAACATGAAGAAAGCTATAGCACTACTCGCTCCAATCGCTCTTGGTACATTCTTTTACTGGAGGTAGGTTCTTTGAATTTCTATTTCGCACTGATCGAACAGAATTGTCACGATCGTATTTGAAATTTATATTAAATTTTACAAACAATTTCCTTTTCGTTTGATCGGTGTAAACACCGATTCGCACTGTTTACATTCTAATAAACACGGTAATTCGAACATGTATTCATTTCACCACCAAATCTCGAAACGTTGTTGATATATTCAAACTATTATAACATCGTAGAAAAGGGTTGTACGTCGATAAAGCTAGACCTGTTTGAAACCTTGAAATCTCAACTTTCACAATTTCATTAGTCAATATTAACGTGAGATCTTCCTGCGTGGCATATAGCGGCAAAGCGGTTTAGGAAACGGAAAACACCGGTTTCTCTCGATAAAGTTACAAATCAATATACAGGGCGAATCACGAATCGTGATCAGTAGAGATTACTCTGTTATTAGCAGTCCAATCGAAAATGTCTTTATCAGCTTTTGCATGGTTTCTTTGCAAAATTCTTTTGAAACCATGTATATGTAATGAAAACATTTTCGATCTAATAAGCTAACAACAAAGTAATCTCGACTTACAGTATACTACAGTTCAGTATATTTTATATATTATAATAAATTTTAGTATGTTCCAGTACATTGAAGTAAATTTTAATATACAATATGCATTTGTAATATGTACAGTGACGCACGAAAGCGTTCGAAATTCGAATGCCCTTCGAAACAGTAAAACTTTGTCAAAATCGAACTAAACTAAATGTTACGTGCACAAAAGGTTTTGGAAAAATCGCACCTAGGCAGGAATTACACGTGAAAACGCAAAAGGCACTTTTTAAAACCTTTTTTACTCGAGCCTGTAAGGAAAATTGAAAATATGTATGTTAGTTATGCACATGCTGAAAAATCGATCGAAATAGATTAACACGAAAGTGAATATCGACTAATATAGATATGAAAAAGATGCATATTTAAAATTTTCATTGCTCAATTAACAAGGTTTTAATAAGTGTATTTTTACATGTAATTCCTATCAATTGCAATTAATGATTGGATTGATCCAAATCCTTGAAGACAAAAATCAGGTAAACACTTTCTTGAGCTGATGCAAGTTTGTCGGTGATTCGTAAATTTGTATCGGTCGATTTCGTTCGATAATAAAACAAGGAGTGTTGCGGTTGCTATGCGCGCACGATTTACAGGAAAATTCCTGATTCGATTTACTTCTACGTACATACGTGTATCGTAATCGTTACGGATTCTATCTGGAGTTCTGTGTATTGATAACGAAATCACAATATAATAATGCAACCTCACCGCGAGAAGTTAATGTTGCAGATGGAATTATTATCCCACCATGCTAATGACTGTTTCGAATATCATTTCAGAAAGATTAAGTAAGTACGTACCTCGGTAATAAAAACACCAAGGCCGGTTATATAACGATGATGTTCAATAATCATCTCACGTATGACACAAACATTGTTGTTTTGAAAGCTTTATTCGATTTTTAGCAAGTGATATTAAACAAACGCAATTTTGTATACTTATACAAAAATTTGTTTTAACAAAGATATCTATTAAATCATTTCTCAAATCATGAACTTGGTGTTTTTTTTACTTTTTTAAAGTTTTCTATGGGGTATAATCTTGCTTTGCGCGGAACCACATTAGAATTCCAGTGTAACAACTTAAGTCGTTGTTGAAGTTAATTGCGGGTACCGGTGTAGGTTCCCCGTAAAAAGTACAACAGTTCTTTTTGTTCGATTACTTTGCTCTCTGGACAACGGGTATTATCTATTTATGTCAGAATCTTGTACCTTGTACCGGTAAAATTCGTCGGAATATGCTCGCTGGCCTCCCAACGTAATACATATGTATATGAAGTGCAGAACTGAGACGAAAACATTGCAATGACCTGGAAGAGACATAACTGAATTCGGGAAGTTAGTTTTCGAACTCGATGTACAGGGTGATCTCGGCTCTAAGCAACTCCCATTGCGTTTACACAGTTAAGAGCATAACTGATTACTAGACATTATGTAATTTTCTATTTTTGTAAACAAATTTTAAGAAAGTAGTATCAAATAAAATTCTATTTTCATTGGTAATAGTAATGGTAGATCCAAATTAAATAAAATTTGTACTGAATTCATTTTTATATAATTTCTAAAATTATATAAGAATATAATAAAATTATTATAGGAATTTATATATACCTATATTTTAGACCATGTATATTATCGATAAGATAAAAAAATTTCATAATTGCAATTTCTGTTATAATCTTACAGATTAATTGTAAGTGGTGGTCCTATTATTGTGAAATATTTAAAATGTTTCAAAACATTGAAATCTATATGAAAGTAAATGATATATGAATTAATACTTAGTAATGGAACATTTATTGTTTAATCTTTGTAAATAAAATTCATGATATGCACTAGTTAAAAATTTATTTATTTAATCACCACTTTGAAATTCAAGTGATATTTACGTTACTATTCATGTGGAGTTCCACACAGTACATTTTCGTAACATTCTAAATTATACCTTACGTTGTATTGTCAATGATTGACATTGTAAAATATAGATGCTTTCCTACAAACAATGCACATACATAATTATCCGCAATATATTTATCGCGCATGCACACATTAATAAATCTTACATTTTCCATTCGAAGTTCTCAATTAGGTATAAGTGTGACATACTGTTTCATTCATTTCACAGACATTTAATTAAGTAGCATCACAGACGTGCTATCTCCAAGATCGCTAATATTAATTTCGCAATTGACACCTTACGAAAATATCTTTACAGTCCAATTTTCATTTATATTTTTTTACACGAATGCTACTTACGTTTACATAGTTATGTTAAAATGTTACTATGATATGTTAATTTCCCAATTTTATAATCGAGCAATTGAAAAATAAAGGAACATGTCACGGGCTATTGTTACAAGATTGTTGCGTAGTAGCATTGAAATTTTATGGTCGACCAATTGAAAAATAAGTTGAACGCACGCTTTAAACGCGTTGATTGTTAAGGATATGCACGACGATAAGTATGACCTCTAACTGCTGCTTCGTTTTAACCATGAGTCGTCTCCAAAGTCTACAATGTTGAGTTATCTGCTAATAGAAAGCGACAAGCCTACTTCGTCTCCTTGGAAAATCCATTATAAGTAGAATACGCATGTCTTTACACTCGAAATAAAGATTTAAACCCTTTGCACTCGAGTGGCGACTCGAAGGCGTGCCATTAATAATTATTGCATCGTGTTACTCGAAATATTTGTTGCATTATTAAATTTCTATTTAATAAGTTACTAAACTTATTTCATATTTTAACGAACTACTAAAAGTATTTGTACCAGGTATATCTCGTAAATTTTTATACTTTCTACTACTTTATAATAGCAAAATCAAGAAAACCATATAAAATGGAAATATTTCAGACCGATAGAAAAATTCTGCTCTAGTCCGTTACTGATTATACATTTTCGGTAACGGAGTAAAGACCTCTTGTTGCGGTTCCGCCGCCCACTAAATGAGCGTGACACAGCAACTAAACGATTACCGTACACGTCACTTCGTTAACACTTTGACGAAGAGCAAAGTCCTCATTACAAACGATGTTACATCGGTAGATAACATTATCGATATCGTTACTTTGTACATAAAACTCTGCAGCATTAATAATCCGTTCGTGTTTGAAAAACGTAAAAGTATGTCGCGATAAACCTGAACAAACAAAGTCCAATGTACATTTTTATGTATACCTATTGACATCTAGTTATTGCAGTATCATTTGTCCGATGCAGTTGATACACGAAATGATTTGTGATTTCATTTTCCAGCTCCGAGAGTGATCTGAAAGTACCTGTTCTACCCGAGACGAATTGGGGACCCAAAAAGGATGGGAAAGTATCCACCGAAATACGGCCGTTCACCATCGATGTGCCGAGCAAGGTGAGTTACCGAAATTAATGATGCTGATTAGTATTCATTTGATTCGTACTTGAAAGTTTTCTTAATTGTACACGCGAAGGTTATAGAGGACCTGAAACACCGCCTCGCGACAAGAAGATCGTACACTCCACCGCTCGAAGACGCGGCATGGACTTACGGTATGTCAACCACGTACCTAAACACAATCCTAGACTATTGGAAGGACAAGTATAACTGGACAGAAAGACAAGCACTACTGAACAAGTATCCGCAATTCAAAACTAACATTCAAGGTAAATCAATCACATTTTTTATTATTAGATTACTAGACTGCGGATTAGATAAGAGAAAAATGGGCAAATACAATTTAAAGCAGTGGATGTATTAAAAAGATTTAAAGACATCAGGTGCATCAGATTCAGCTTAATCAGACGATTAAAAGAAGAAAGAAATTTTAATTTCGATCCTGTGTCGTGCAATCTCAATGGAAACATTTTTTATTTTGCATAAAGATCCGCAGTTTAGTAATTACATAGGGCAGTTACCGTAGAATCAGCCGAAATGAAACAAATGGAAGATTTTTCAATTTTGTGTGTCATTGGTTGTTGAAACTACAGTTCTATACTAATATTAACATTATGAACTTCAGGTTTGGATATCCACTTTTACCATGTCAAGCCTACGAATGTGCCAAAGAACGTGAAGGTGCTGCCTTTATTGATGATGCACGGATGGCCCGGATCAATCGTTGAGTTCCAAAAAATAATACCCATACTAACAACTCCTTCGGCCGATCGTGACTTTGTGTTCGAGCTGATTTTGCCGTCCCTTCCCGGATACGGATTCTCCGAGGGAGCAGTTCGGCCAGGATTGTCTAGCGCACATGTAATTTTTCGATGCGTAAACTCGAATACAAGTTCCATTTATTCTTTCTAACACAAAATCGTCTTTTCAGGCTGCAGTTATATTCAAGAATCTAATGCAGAGGCTCAAGTTTGACAAGTTCTACGTACAAGGAGGCGACTGGGGAGCTCATATTGCCGCTAACATGGCTGCTCTTTTCCCCGAAAAGTTAGTGAACTTTTTGTGGATTCCCAAGGGAAAAGATTCAAAGAGATAATTTATTAAATTCCCTTTACAGGATCATCGCTCTACACAGCAACATGTGTAATGTGTTGACTGGAACCACTCTGTTTTGGTCGACATTGGGTACTTATTTCCCGTTCTTGGTGAAAGTAGATAGCGAACATTACAATAAATATTACCCTCTGAGCACTGGTCTGTCGAATCTTATCGAAGAGTCCGGATATTTCCACATACAAGCTACAAAACCAGACACGATCGGTACATTTTTCCCTTTCACGTAATGTTGCAAGATCATTGCAATTATACGACGTACATTTGTAAATATATGAAATTGTCTATATCAGGAGCGGCTCTTGCAAGCTCTCCGGATGGTCTGGCAGTATATATTTTGGAGAAATTCAGCACGTGGACGAATAAAGCCTACAGACAACGAAACGACGGTGGCTTATTAGAAAAGCACTCGCTCGACGAACTTTTGGACAACATAATGGTATACTGGGTGACAAACAGCATTACCACCAGCATGCGTTTTTACGCGGAGACTTTAAGTTCAGCGAGCAGAACCCTGAAAATTGAAAAGTAAGTTTTATAATTTACGTGATACGAATATATAATAATCATGTCACCGATCAACGTTCCGAATATTATTTTTAGGTATCCGATAAAGGTACCTACAGCTTGTGCCGCTTTCCCTAACGAGCTTCTCCTGACGCCTGAGAGTCTGCTCAAAGAACGATACGCTAATATAATTCAATACAATCACATAGCGCGCGGAGGACACTTCGCGGCTTTCGAGGAGCCCCAACTTTTAGCCAACGACATTTTCACTTTTGTAAAGAAAATCAGAAGCATCAAGGACAGCACATAAAAAACAAACAACTGTGATCGTTATTGATACAAAATATAAATCATCATTTACATTTTAATTACGTGTACATTTCCTATACAGTTTAACATGCATCTCTCTTATTTATTTCATACGACGAAGTATATAGAAACTTCGTCACCCTTTATATACAGTCTTCTTGCTAGCGATAACGCGATCCACTGTGCGATAACATGTTTAACGTTAAGCGCTGCTAGCACCAGATTTTTCCACGCTCTCTAACAACGTTTGCAAATTCGTCTCGAACAATTCGCACCTGATCGGCATCTCCAACGAATAGAACGGATTTTTCAGAGCATAGTCTGCGTACAATTCGAATACTCTTTTCAGTAGAATTTCTATTCCGCTTTGCGTGGACTCCGCCACAACGATAAACTTAATACCGGTTAACGTCTGATAACAGTGAAGCCTAAACGTATCTCCTTCTAAAATTTCGATCCCAGAACAACGCGGCTCGGGACTGAGTTGACTAGCGATTGCAAATAGAGGATAGAACATCGACGCTAAGAAAATCTTCTCGTTCGTAGTCATCCTAGCACGACTGAATCTAAGTGATAAAGGATAACACTCTGGATGCTCCAATAAATCGAACACGTCTTTCCCATTTTCTAGTTCCCTTCCTACTACCGGGCTGCCGTTCACTGCTGTCAGAACGTGACCCACTGAAATAAGTTGATTGTTATTTACCGTGTTAACATCAGACCTGGGCAAAGCTGGCTCATGAAACAAACTGTACTATTTGTCGAAGTTCTAATAGAGAGTACTTATAGAGAGTTCTTATAGAGAGTTCAAATTGAATTGTTCACAGTTTGAACCTGTTAGTAAGTCTTAGAACACCTCTGGTTTTTAGTAAAACTATGATATGTCGTATATGTATTATGAACCTTTAACTATATTTTAACTACACAATATAATTATTTTTTTGTCATAAATGCACAGAATCTCCTGTCTAATGATCACTGTCCTTTTTTTCCCCCTACAGTTCCTTCAAAGGCAGTTGAGGGGAAGAGTGAGTGATTCAACTCTGCCTAAGATTACATGTGGCGGATTAGGCTGATCAGGGGCTAATCTTGGTCCCTGTTTGGCTTATTAGAGTGCCGAAGATGAAACGCATGCGATACGTTTCTGATGTACAACAATGCATTCCCTCTTCGATCCTCTACCACTTCTGTTCTTTGCTCAGTAACGATCATTGTCCTAATACTTATGAGCTGGAGTGTACAAAAGAACACCTTGCTCGATCCGGCACCAATGACATTTATTGATTCCTTTAATTTTTATGATAGCAATGATTCGGGTACAGGTTTAAGATTTCTTAGAGCCTAAAGAATGACTTGAAATCGAGTAACCTGCTGGCACAGCATCGTCGAAGTAAGAACATATTGCCCAGGCCTGTATATCGTTACAACAATTTTACGTAAAATTTCTTACCATTAATTCCGTCCCTCTGACCGAACGATACCACGATCTTTTTGTTCTCGTAACTCAATTTTAGGTCCAACGGGTAATTGAAGACCTTCTCGTTTTCAATTCGTGGAACATTGTGGTCGTGATTGAAAATCAAACCGCCCGATTTTGACACAATATAAACACCGTATATGACCATTGCTTAAACGATTTCTGATGAAACTTCAATATTCTATTTGATTACGAACTAATGCATTTAGTTCATTACTGTGAATTTAAAATAAACTATGACAGTGCTTTCGTTCACACGAGCTGTCAACTTTCTTTAAGGTTATGTTGTGATCACAGTTGACGTGTTCTCTCTGGTTCATGCAACGGAACTGTACTGCCAGAGTACTACTGTATCACTGTAGTAGTGTTCTAGTGTCGAACAAACGGAACTTTGTATTTAATACATTTAGTTCATTGTTGTAAATTTAAATTAACGTCAACTTTCGTTAAGGTTATGTTGTGATCACAGTTCAATGTATTCTCTCTGGTTCAAGCAACGAAACTGCACTACTGTAATAGTAGCGCTCTAGTTCATTATGTTTGTGTTTTTCAATCGCGTATAGGTATAATAAGTCCTTTTTTCTTTAATTCTATCTTTATACTTGTACAATATTAATTATGTCAGTAGCCATCTCCCAGAATATGAAAAACATACAAAAATCTTTGTATGGAACTGTGTAGCACCTCCACTAATTTCAGCCACGAGCCGCCACTGTTTTTGACAATATCATAACAAAAAGTTAATACTTCGCGCCATGGAAGGAAGTCTAGATTTTTCCCATACTATCTATAAAAATGATCCTTTATTGTTTAAGAGCTACGTTGGTAAAGAAGTAAGGATTTTACATAAAGATGATTCTACGGTTTCTGGAATTGTTTATACCGTTGATCCTGTATCGGAAAGGTTAGTATTCTACGTAAATGTGGCTAAATAGGTGTGCGAGAAATGGGAAAGTTCAAGTATCAAGACCAGAGTTGTAAATATTTAGAAAATAATCTATTTTATCCGAAATTATACGTGCACTTTTCAAAATAAGATGTTCTACTTGTTAGAGAAAGATTTAAAAAATTATTTCTCAAAATTTATTTCTAAGAAAAGTCTCTACAAAAAATGACCTTGAACTTGATTTTCATGGTCAACATTTTTTCCATTGGAACAACCATACAGGAATGAACCGAAAACTTAAAAATTTTATACAATCCAATATTTTCTGGTTCTCCTATACTTCTAATATCTGCGTGTAGTACTGGTACTTTTTTTGCTACCTTTTTAATAGTTTGCGATCTACTTTCAGCATTGTCCTGTTACAAGGTTGTCTACGAAACGATATAAAACTCGTCTTTGGACATGTTATAAAGAGCATAGAAGTTTGTTCGGATGAACTACACGAATTACCAGAATTATTTACGAACCCACAAACATGTCTACTCCAATCGACTCTGGACGAACGGAAAAATGCAGTGATTAAAATGCTCCACGAAAACAGGTTCCCTATCAAGGAAAAAGAAAATATTTTAATGATCGAAGATGTTCTCTCCATAAAGCCACCTTACAGGCCTGACGATTGTATATCCGCAAACAGTATTATTTTAGGAAGAATACAGAGTCTATTATCATCTGTAGAAACTTAATATTTTAAATACAATATATTAAATATAAGCAATTGAAAAGGTTGTATTTGGTGAAAACTGAAGAAAAATTGCCGAAAATTCCCAATGAACGGAATGAATGATAGGAAATATCCACGTCATTGAATTTAGACAGTGCATATTCGGTTAAGAAAATAATTTCAATTTAGATTTGTATTGTTCATTAAAATAAGTTCAAATACAATGTCGTATATTATTGTAATTATTTCGGAATAAAATACTTTCTCTCGTGAAGCATTCCGTTAATGTAAAAAAATATTTTCGCGTGTGTACATGTAATAATTCTTAAATTAGGAAACGATGACTTTCACAATAAATGAAATACATTGGTTGTTTTCAGTTGCATTGTTAATTCAATAAAAAAATACACGAAGTTACCTCTATAAATGTCTACACGCGCTTGGATATTTCTTTTTAAATAAATTACGGGTTCTGAAAATGCTAATCGATAAAGAATCATTTTATACTTGGATCTCCTGCTGTGGCAACCATAGTTATATCTGAAAATTTCTTTTCGGCGCCGTATGTATTCAAAAAGTCAGTTTAAATAGCAAATGCTTTTCTCTAACTGATTCAAGTACTAATCTGTAACTATTCACACTATGATCAAAGTTTTTAATCGTTTTATTCAGAAATGCTATCTACATAAAATAGAAATTTCTGCAAAGTTTTCGTTATTCTTTAACACGTTATTCACCAAGTCGTTTCAAAGAATATTTGAAATATAGAAATGGCGTTTAACGTGTTAATGTTTTTATCACACGAAAGACCGCATTGATATAGGGAGCAGAGTACGACATAAATGCAATTGTGGTATTGTATCAATGGAGTAAAACATAGTTAGGGACAAAATTAATTCGAGACCTTTGCTCTCGAAAATATTTGTTACATTATTCAATTGGTATTCAATAAATTACTGCAAGTATTGTACGAGGTATTAGATCCATCAGTTTTATATCGATAAAATTAATTCAAGCTCTGAGTACAAAGGGTTGAAAACTTATAGTTTTTACACAATTGTACATAGAATATAAATCTTCGAGGTTGAAAGATGTCTCTAGATTTCGGAATTAAATTTACTTCGAATCCAGAGTAATCCTTCTAATATCTGAAAAAACTCTCAATTTAAAAAAAGAGTGATTAGTTTTCAAAGGGCGTCCATTGAATTTTGTCCCCGACTTTGTGCGAAAGAGCCTCGAACATTCGCTTCTTCCGGCATCTTTATGTATTTCCGTTTAATGTAATTCGTTGTATACGGTTGAAGAAGTCATGGAAAACTACAAATCTGCAAACTTCTAGCATTGTTGCATGTACATACTAAACAAAGTAAAAGCAGCAATGGTAGTAGTAATGGTAGCGGTAATCGTACCCTTAGTAACAGCAGCATTTCTAGTAGTAGGTTTCCTAACGGTTGTACGTACCAACAGTAGCGGCTTTATTAAAAATAACTACTCTAGAATAAAATAAGAATATCTAATTCCCTGATTCTATATTCGACGAGGTACTCCCTTTGGAAATGTTTATCAAAGACTTTTGAACATGCCGATCTTGTGGATCGTTGGAAAAGCAGAGAAAAGAATGCGTGTAGAATTCTTCGAAGGCAGTGTTTGTCCGCAGAAGTGCAAGGCACTTTTCTGCGAAGTGAAGTATACGTCCTATGGAACTTATAAGTTAAGTGATAGGTCATTCATTCTCTCCGTCGGAGTAATATTCTATCGGTGCTGGATCGCGTACTTTGCGAGAATATCTCAGACCCAAAGAGTCTGCAAGACTCTCGATATGTGACAATACCTAGAGCAATGAAAATTGTAATTAGAATGTTACAATGCTACCCCCTTAACCCTCATCCGTCTCTCATTTCACAAACTGAATCTGCCCTTCAAACTGATGTAAAAGTTATTTTTCGATGCTTTCTTATTCGAATTGACGAGTTAAAATTTATACCGTGGGTTTTCGATTGAGTTTCATATCAAAAGAATCAAAGTCGCAAAGTTCCGGTAAATTTACCTACAAATACCAGAACGGTATAACTTATTTCGAGAAAACTGCGTGAAACGGACGAGAATTAAAAGTATTCTAGCCAGAAATAAAAGATGCACGACTTCGTTTGCTTACGTAATCCAACTGTTGCTTAGTGTGAGCAGCAGAAAGACAAAACCGTATTCTACCTTCCATTAGGGGAGTTGCTGGGAATCCAACACCTACCGATGCTATGTTAAACTTTGTTAACGTTCGTATAACCGCACTGTCAATCAAAATCAGAATTTCAATTCTGTGTTTCGACGTATCTAAGAATTTCTGACCGCCTCTACGTACCTAATTTTTGAATACAGATAGACTAACATCGGTACAACCGGCGAATCTTCGTTACCGTAAATGATAACTCCGATCTGATTCAATCTACGCCGGAAATACCTAGTGTTCCTCGCCAGCTGTTTCGTTCTCTTTTGTCCGTCATTGGTGCCGTCTTCGCCGGCGATTATTCTCATAGACGTGATAATTTGCTGCGCTACAGGCGGGGACATCGCCATTGCATATGTATGCGCGTGACTGTTTATCCTTAAATGATTGATCAATGTCTAAAATTATACAATCAGCGTTGTTAATATTATGTTCGAAATTACCAGATGATTTAATATTATTGTAACTTTCCTACAGTGTAAGCAGTGTAGCTCGCTAAGTCTTAAACGATTGATTAATGTCTAAAACTATACAGTCTTTATCAACTCTTACCTTTGTCCCAGCAATATATCCGCCAGCGGATCCAAAGCTTTTCGTAAATGTTCCCATAAGTATGTCCACGTCTCGCGGATCAATCCCATAGTAATCGCAAACACCTCTTCCACGTTTGCCCAACGCGCCTGTACTATGAGCTTCATCCAGATAAACGTATGCCTGAATCATTGTAAATCACACACATTTTAAATCAGAATAACTCTTCTATGAATGAAACCAATCGACTTCAATCTTTTAGCCAAACTAGAAGGATTATCTTTTCAGCACCACTAAGCTAATCCTTCTATCTTGGCAGAATAACTAAAGACATTCGATTGGATTTTAAAAGAGTGAGTTCTGTTTAAAATGTGTGACTAGCTCTACTTGCTTTGTACTTCTTCTTCAGCTCCAGAATCTGGGGTAAATTTACTATGGAACCCTCCATAGAATAAACACCCTCGACCACAATTACTATCTTCTTCCAGGGTTCTCCAGTTTCTGGCTGACCAAAAACTATTGCACTTTTCAATCGACTCTCCAAATGTTTTACACCTACGACGAAGAAAGAATATTTTTAAAATAATTCAATTTCACGATTTCTTTTTCAATTCAATCCACTTCGAACTTACTATTATGATTAAACACTCTGGTAGTGGCACCGGACAATCTTAATCCAAGTATCAAGGAAGCATGATTTTTCTCGTCGCTAAGCACCAAGCAACCTTTACTCAACAACGACGGTAAATTTAGGGCGTTCGTAGCGAATCCCATTCCAAAAACGATCGCATCCTCTACCCCGAGAAATCTGGCCGTCAGCTGTTCGAGCTCTTCGTGAATCGGCATGTTCCCTTAAACAATAAAATTTTAGAATCATTATACCACCAGAAATGGTTATTACTAATCCTGGAAAAGCTTCAGTTTTACTGAAACGTTATAAGGATTAGTTTACCAGCTAATGTGCAAATAATGTTTATGCAATTTTCAATTTTTGTGGACGAACTTTATAAAAGTGATACCAAAAGAAATGCTATTTACATTGGTAATTACATTCGTAGGTCCAAAATAAATAAAAATTATACTAAATTCTGTCGAATTTGATACTCCAGCATTTTCTGAAAATTTTTATTAACCATCAATGCTCGATTGAAATTAATTAAACTCATAAAGTAACAATTTTCTGGCCTATTGGATCATAGCTATCCCTTAAGCGGAACTCTAATAGCATGCAAATAGACGGAAATTACATAGAGCATATTTAGCAAAATGATTATGTATGTCCTTGAATTGTTTTCCTTCCGAGATACGCCGTTACACTCTTTTCTCAAGTTGACCTAGACTAATCCTGTGCACGTTTCACTCGACGAACATAATTACTACGAGCACATGATTTAGCATAAAAATCATCTACTCCATACTCTGATTAATTTCTAAAATAATTTTTCGTACACTCTGCATTACGTTTTTCGACGTAAAAAAAATCGTATGGCATAATACGTCCTAGCTTTCTACGACCTTATTTTTTTGTGGATGCACCGATGTACCCGTCAGCTGGAATTGCACTGTATCCTTGAATGCAACCCAATTTTGTTTGTCGAACCAATCGATCCTCTTTATTATCCTTCGCATAAAAGTACTGACCCAAGGTCATCGCAATCTCAATACTTCGCGAGATATTTCTGTCAGGAACGGTACTTTACTTTAACAAATATCCAAACTCTCGATCTATGAATTGTAGGAATTAATGCCGTTTAGTTTGAAAAAAAAAAAAATAAAGAGATTGATCGGTTTAGCAAAAGATCGTGTTGGATTAAAGAATAAAGTTCAGTTGTAGCCGACAGGTGATAAATCCTCGTGAAAAATAAGGTCGCAGGAAGCTAGGACGTATTATGACATAGGATTTTTTCCCCTATCACTTTTGAAGTCCCAGTTCCCAGAATCACTCTGTAGATATTGAAGAATCATTTTGAAATGGCTATGTTACGTTCCAGAGTTGTTCGTGTAGTTTTCATACAGCTGAATACGAAACGTACGATACAATGAAAGGCTTTTTGAAATTACAGGTCGACTGTAGAGAATGGTACGAAGGGTTTTGCAACTGTAGGCGCAGGATCGAATTTCTGCGTACACATCGTCATTCTAAAAGCGACTTCCACGCCCTGTTGCTGTTCTTGTTGGTCTTTCTAGGGCGAAGACAACACGTCAGGAAAGGTAAGGGGAAACGCAAACAATTAATTACCAAGTTCGAGGCGAGCACTGCAGCTGGCGCAGCCAAATTCCTTTAGGGTCTCGATACTCTGATCAGCGCATTTCCCATCCGCCTCGGCAAAGCCCAAGTAGTTGTACGATCCCAGATTTATACATTCGGTGGTTGTCCCGGTAAACCTGAAATAAGATGAACCGAATGAGCGCGGACACATTTTTTCAACGAACTGCCGGGGCTAATTTGATCGTAAAACGGAATTCGGAGAACGATACGAGTATCAACACGATTAGACAGTAACGAACCATTAACCGGTCGCGATGCACCGAATTTGAATCTCGATTCAGGAGGTAACCTAGTGTACCAGCGTTGCACGGCTGCGGGATGCGCGCCTTCTCATTTGGCGATAATGCAAAGATTGGGCAATTCGGTAGTCTAATACGCTTGATAAAAGATCAATCTCGACGCAGTCGCCCTCAAAAGTTCTACTTTTACGTTTACGAAGCGCAATATGCATTGTCATCCCACACCGTTGTTATTCTGGAAACTAGTCTACCCATTTGAAATTAAACCAACACGTTAAAACGACCAGTTTTACATCTTCTAATTATAGAATCGATAAACGTCCAACGTCACCCATTTGCAAATCAAATTCAATCTTTCGCAGATAAACTATTTTCAAGTAAGCTCTTGTAGAAGAAAATCAAACCAAATGTCAATTAATCGTTAAAAAATCTAAAATGTATTCACATTATATTCCAAAATAAATGTTTTATCTTTGATAATTTATTTCCCTTCGTAATATAATCATGTTTAAACGCATATTTGTTTGTAATCGTGGTCCTATTGTACTTATTTCAAAGCAATTATCGATTGCGGTATTTTAATCCCTAAATTCCATCCCGCGGGAATGAAAATAGCACTTCTTCCGAAAGATGCTTTCAGGTGTAATTAATTGAAAATGTTCCTAATTAACAGGTGACATTGATTTGCATACAAGGTTGAGTTTGACTTGCAAAATGGTGAATTTCGAATGCACAACCTATAAAAGCGAATGTACGCTCGGTGGCAGCAAAATCTCTTGATATACATAATATACTTCATTACATTTAATCAAGACAAATGTCTGGCTTCCTGTATCTCCAATTGGCTCGTTACGATTTTCGAATCTGTGCAGTTCTCTCTCGTTTTCGAAATGACCGGCGGGAATCTTTAACGATGAAAATCTCGACTGATACCGTTTCGATCCCGTTCCAATGAATGGAATATGTGCTGTGAAGATGCTCGTGACAATCGTGACCGATCAACGGCGACGCTGCATCGAGCAATTTACAATGATAGGAATAATCGCTTGCGCGATAACACGATTAATTTTTCTCGGTGAAATTCTTACTATGTTCATTGTAGACGACTTACTGGAACGACCATCCGTAATCTGGCGTTACTCTATCTTTAAGCGTAACGGTCGCACCTGGAACAGAGCATATCGGCCTGTTCCAGCAATCTCTCACTCTTCTGTATACGTATCGAAGATAAAACCTTTCGAAATTTTCGTAAAGCGGCGCGTAACCCTGCAACAAATATTTTCGCCTTTATTGCCGCCTCACCCACGCTCGCAGAACAATTATTCGGCCTGTGTAACCCGTTAAGCAAAATCTCCAATAGTTCATCCTTTATTTAATAGAGAGACTCTACGCGTGAAAATGCTTTTTCAACTTTTTACATTGTGTAACGAAACTAACTTTTTTTTTATAAAAATGCTATTCAAATTTTATCATTTTCATTTTGATGGCAATCCCTACCGGTTTTTAGTAGGGTTATTACTTTCCTTTAGAGGTGGGTGGGAACCCTTTCGACTTCAAAAACTTCGAAGGTTTCAAAGATTTGAAGTTTTTTATTTGACACAGTTATTGACTTTTCAAGGATGTCTATAAAATTTGAATACCACATTCATTTTAAAAGAAAAGCCAGCTTCGTTTCAGAATGTAAAATGTTCAAACAACATTTTGACAAATTAGAGACTACAATCAAACAAATTCTATTGTGATACAATATACATATGTACAGATATTTCGAATAACTGTGACGTTGCGAGAATTGCTATCGCTATTGTCGTAAAACAATTATCCGGCAATTTGCTTTGTAACTAGGATAATCGGGTATTTTCTTACAGAATTGTGGAAGTATTGATATAACACTAATCCATCAAATCCACATATTTACATGTTATCTTTATGAATATTGTCTTCCTCGACGCGGTTAGATATGACTGTGACTCGGCCCGAGATAACTATTTTCTTCGTGTGTCAATGAGAAACTAATTGACCTGTTAGCAATTATGCAATATGGGCACGCGAATAAATAACTTTATCTAAAAACTTCCACGAACCACCTTTACGAAATCGCCAGTTGTAAACACGTTCGAGCAATTTATCGTTTCTAGTGTTAATTACAGTTGTTCTCACCGTTTTTTCGAACTGAACCATCAAAATCAATTCCACGGTGCCCATTCGTCGGACTCGGTTACAATCAATTTTAGCTCGTGGTCGCATTCGTACTTAATATGTAGAACATTCATCGCCATGAATTGTTTCGTTTAACCCACTATGTTCTGAATTATGTCATTCTTATTTCCCCCTGTTGCCTTCGCTTTAGGAACTTCAAGACACTTCGAATAACGCGTACGCTAAGTGTAGATACATCTTGTACAATCACGCACACACTACTCTTAATTTAATATCACATTGAATTTAATTGAAAATAAAATCTGGCCCGTGGTAATATTCTAATCGAAGTGGTAATGTAACCTGCTGTTCATCATCTTGATCTAAATTCTTTATATTAGTGACAATTAATATTTACGTATGGTGTATAATTATGCAAGTGGTCTAACTAAGTATTTCTTGTTTCGAGATATTCAAAGAGAATTGTTGAAATAACAAACATTATACCTAACGGTTCATTTTTTCACAATATCGTAAAAATTCCTTTGAATTCGTTCAGTTTCAAATAATGTGATGTAAAATAACTGGTAAACTGAGTTCTTTTTAATTTTGAGTTACGAGGGAGAGGTTAGCCAATCGTAACACGTCGATTTTAATAATCTTTTGGTTTGATTTGAATCTTTTAGTATAAATCGACCTATCAAAAATATGTTAAAGTTCACTTTATCGCGAAATTTTTATATAGAACATTCCAATCTTTTTCGATTGGAACTTTCGAATTTTACTGAATTGGACCGGTTCGAAAGGTAAAAACTGTACTTCGCACGAGAAAGGAAAACACGTGCGAGACCGTTGAAATTAAGGTAAAAAAATATCAGTTAAAACGTTAAAACTTGTTTGAGAAAATAATTAGTGCAAAGGTTGTGCGCTTTAATGGGCATCATTGAAACGAGATTTAATAAACAACGAGTGCTAGAACGTTTAAATTTGTTCGAATAATTACGAGTAGACAGCTGATCTTCATGCAAAATAAAAACTTTGTGATAATGATTGTGATAATAATGCAACAGTATATCTAAATTTTTCGGATGGTTGTACGTTCTTAAATTACACCTACTCCGCTGTCTAACTGTGAGCTATATACTATATTGTATACACGTGCAATTATGATCGTCTAAGCTAGTCCTAAGGAAGTCTTAACATAAAATCGAGGAACAAAATAATACGGTTGAGGCATTGTGTAGTATCTTACCTCCCTGTTGTACTCTTTCGCGACTTTCGGCGTGAAAAACAATTGGTTTATAAAACCCAGGAACATAAGAATATAGAAGCCGAGATGGGTCAATGCCGATGTAATGAATGGTTCCCTCTCGAACGACTCCTTCGATCTTGTGTCCGTCCACTCTGCTTTTTTCCCTTTCTCTGGAAACTGAGGGCATAGTAAACCTCGATCAAATTTCTTGTATGATAAGTTTTCTTCTTTGTCTAACCTCCGATACCATTCACTTCATTTATTTATTACCACGTTTTTATTAGCTCGCTTTCTTGTTTGTCTGTCTGTGTGTTCGGTGGCAAATTTTGCAATTGATTTTAAACTAATTTCCTGATGAGCTAGAAACTTGAAATTGCACACATGGCTCAGAACTGGATGACAATGCATTATTCAAAAAAAAATTTTTGACCCTCATGTAGCCAACCGAAATGTGTAGATTATTCAAAACAAATAACAAAAACAGGGTCTGTCTAAATTTTTAGCAATTTTTCAAAGAATATACAATGAAATAGCTTTGTCGAATAATTTCTCGTGGATGCATCTTCACAATCTCAACGTTCGTAAATTAAAAACATTAGAATCCGTCCTACACTTCAAAACAAAATTTTTTTATTGCCTGTACACACAGAAACTTTTGTTCTTTTTTACCTCCGACCCAGTTTCTTTTTATTCCATTTTCAGCATAATATTTACAACAGAAGTAATAAAATATTTCGATAGATGAAAGCCAAATATTTCTAATATTCTTCAAATGAAATATTACTTTAAAAACTTATTACATGAAGTAACATATATATGTATTACACTTTTAAAGTTGTACGCATACTTTTAAATAAATGCGACTATTAATATTTACTATTTAGGATACTATTTTACCCAACTCTGCCTGTCAATTATCAAATATAGAACATAAAATAAACAGGTACGAAGATTCCAATCTCCATACATGAATATTCTTTGTTCTCATCCTACACGGTAACTAATCAAAGATAAAACGTTTTACATTATTTCAACGCGGATTTGAGAGTCAATTATTCATTATACAATAGTATGCGAATAAGATATACATGATAAAATGTTTTAGCTTGTAAGAAAGACAAGGCTTTATCTATGTACATATTCTGCAAGGTTTGTTACAACTGTGCTCTTGGACAAAGAAATTTTAATGAAAATAATTTTCGATCGTGTTTCATGTGAATCACAATATTTTAAAACAACCATTCAATGCTGATGTAACTAGAATACGATAAGAAATAGAAGTATTCCCTGCGACTAGTTTTCTGCATTAAAAAACAGCGCGAGTACCAAAATCGATAACCTCGACCTCTCGCCGCGTAATAGTAACACAGACTCAATTGTAGTAAGCATTGTTCGAAAAAGAATGTGTCACGAGTATGTACATAAATTGCGTGTATGTGCATAGTATTCGTACACCTTTCAAAAACGTAATAACTTTTCTAAAATTTTCCTTCGCAATTGCGACCAATAACAATTTTACAAAAGTATTATTTATACATTAGCTGGTAAACTAAACCTTCTAACGTTTCAAAAAAACTGAAGCTGTTGAGCACAATTATGAAAAAGCTATTCGTTTCTAAAACGCACAAACACGATGAACAAGTGTTGCCGGTAAATTCGAAAATCGAATTTTTTTAGATAGGCAACATGTGCGAATAATACGGAAATATCACGAGCAGATAACCTCATCAGTTACATGATTCATCAGAGCTCGATAAGAATACTTTATCAGAGAAAATCGTTTATAAAATTTATGCGACAGACTGATAATTTAATATAGCCAATATATAAACTACTGCGCGGAAGAAAGAAGCACCTAGTATAATTATAAGATATAATGACAAACAATATCTTTACACAGAAATTATATTATACAATGATATTAACTTATTGCATTTAAAGTGTTAGATAATCCACAGTAATACACATATTCTCAGAACTATTCAGATAAACAGTGGAATCCTTTTTTAAAATTGAATGTGTTCTTATTTGATTATTTACACTTTTCTATTAAATATGACTGGTGCTTCTTTCTGTCGCACAACGGCGTACAATGTCGAAATGAATTTCTAATAGGATAATTGAAATAAATAAAAAACGAAACTGTCGCGGAAGATGTACCATTGTAACATACAGTATGCGGTATGGACATCGAAGCCCCGGTATATATCTACAATTATTATACTAAACTATGATAATATTATTCCCCAATGTTCCAAAGCAAATGTCCGACGAAGACAAAGTACATTTCCCCGAAGTTACAGTCACGTGTTGACATCGAATGTGTTCGATAGTTGATAAGTATCGTCACATGTATGTACTTCGAGAGTTTCGAGGACAGGTTAGAATCGCTTGGGTGCAGTGGTATCGGCACATAAGTCAGTTACATGTTAAATGAATTGAATACTTGTTATAGTTGACAAGATTATATAACAATCTTAGGGTGCTTGACTCAAACTAAATATTTCACTGGAACAGCGAAGTAGCGGACATGGTTTTTTCTAAGTCAACGACTTCGGTAACTCGAGCGTGATGGCGTGGATGGCCATCGTTCGCTCAATTAATGATAACTCCACCTTGAAATTAGTTCTGTTCATCCCACTTCTGCGTAATTCGTTTAACAATGTTATGAAAGCCAGAAGACAGCTAACCGTGATTTAATTCCAAGCGAATGTTATTTCCAATTATTATTGTTACAGGGAATTCAGATTAAAAAAGAGAATCATTCCTAAGATTTCCGATAGAACTATTTAACCCTATCTCATTGGGTACATATATGTAAATTGTTTTCCAAACGACAATCCAATGTTCATTTTCTGCATCAGATTGTTCAATGGAAATATTCGATATTATCATCGAAATTCTTGAAACATAAATATTCTACTTCATGTAATAAGTTTTTAAAGTTGTATCTCAAAATGCATAATTTTTTATTTGAAGTATAGAAGAAATACTTTGTAGACTGTTTCCCAAATTAAAGTATTTCATTTCATGGCAGATCATGCTAATAAAACATTTGATTTTCTGTATCGGAAATTAGAAATATTTAACATCGTGGTTTAGGCAGTCGTAGTATTTAAAATATTATTCTTTCAAGCTAAATAAAATCTAAGACACTAAATATTGCCCACCACTGACCAAGTATCAATGATAACGAGATTTTACCGTGAGTAATGAGACACATTATTCAGTATACAACTAAGAGATTCGAACAAATAATTGAATATACAAAACGGTCATTTAATTTTTATCTGTTGCTTCTCGAACGTTAACATGTCTCTAAACATTCGAAACCTCGCTATCATTACTAGTACCTTGACTTAGTAAACGTTACGGACATTCGTGTTATTTTATAGACACAGTAAACTTTCTGAGAATAGTTGAAAAGAACAATTTAAAAGGAAATGTGCGTGACAGTTTACGACGATCTAACCTGTAAACGTCCGTTGCTCTGTGAACCGGCATGGCCATTAGATGTGATGCCTCCGCGCAAGGTTAATCCGTTAGTGTTGTTAGGTTTCTCCTCGTGTTCGTTCAGTCTTCTCCTGGTGGTAGCTTGTGCCGCCATGTTGCGAAGGGCAATCAAATCTTTCACCACGCCGTAGGTCCGGAAAGAGAAAAGGAGAGAAAGAGAAAAAGAGAGCGCGAAAAGGGAGGGAATGCACGCGTCCTCGCAGCACGACGAACAAACAAAGACTGATGCTCAAACGGCTCGAAGCCACGCGTCGTAATATTAGCCGCGCATGCGCCATCGTACCCCTGACTTTATGACCGCGATTTACGCAGAAACGTGGGGATAACGCAGGAACACAGCGGCACACGCATGCGCACATTCCACGGATTAGTACGATTACTCTCAGGATTAGTATACATTTGAAAATAACGATAATTAAACAATTGCGGGCACTGAAAGGGTCGTCTCATAACTGACCTCTTTTCACATTCTTTCTACAAACAAAAGAATCGACCTATTGTCAAGTAACTAACCATTTTTTCAACGAATTCCAAACGAAATTGTACGGTCACGAGAAGTACGTGCGCGACACTTCAAAATAAACATAAGATGCGATCAAACATGGGCACTATTTATTACTATTTAATATTTTAGGTTTCATGGTTTGCTTAAAGGTATACAATTTGGAAAATAAAATATTTAACTGCTTTCATAGTTATTAGTCATTTATTTTATAGTTTGTAAGACCATCTCTGGACTGTGAGGCCGACAATAAATAAATTATAATACTCTGAGAAATCACATTACTTATGGATGTTGGAAATAACTTCATATAAGAAACTATATCGGTAAATTCGAACGTTCAGCAAAACATCTCCATAGGTTTCTGTACAAGTATCGACGACACTGAGGTCACACAGTTTTTATACTTACTTTCAAACAGCTGTCGAGCCTTCACTAAACGTTATTAGGTTGTTAGAAATACTATATGGTCACGATACCGTCACGATCTCGTTAACGGTGTTCAATTCAATCACGTTTTATTGAAATAGAGATCCTTCTTATTTTCCAGGTACATAATCGCGACTACGCTATGCGGCCGCAATTTTAACGCAGGATGCCGGCTCGGCACATGCGCGTTCAGCTCCTCGTGTGCGCATTCCATGTGTTCGTAGGTGTAAACCCGCAACCACTTATAGTCGACAAATCACACATTTCTGAGAAATTGCGATAAAAAAAATCTATATGTATATCAGCATAATAACTAAACAGATAGAGAATACGCGAGCATCTGTAAATTAGAAAATAAATGGCTATTTTACTCGAGTCTGTTGTAAACGAGACAAAATATTTTGTTATTAAAGTGCATTGTCTAATTTAACAAATATGAATGTAGTCTCTTTTCGATGAAGTCTGTTCCAACTACTCAACATTGCAACGTGTAATAAGCTCTCCGTGTTCTATAATTATACATATTTGTTGCTCAATGGAATATATTTTTGGACCGCAATAGCAATAGCTCAACTCTATTAAATACTTTAGAAAATCGGGTACGCACAGGAATCGTTGCAGTCGGAAATAAAATAAATGTTATTTAATATTTATTACTTATAAAAATCCAATATAATATATTTGCGTATCCAAGCTGCCGAATGTGTGTGACTCATTGTCTTAAACTCCCACGCCTCCCTCTATCTTCGAAACTAAGAAGAGGGAGAACGCAGTTCAGCTCTGATTGGTTCGATCTCAGTGGCGAACGTATCTCACAGGATCCCAATACAAAGATGGAAAATTGGGTATACTTACGTTAGAACTCTTTCTCAAAAGTAGAAATAATTTCGCGATATATTCTGTTCAAGACTCGTTCGAACAATAACATATAATAACTGGAAAAATGTATTTCTGACAATTTCAGTCGACATTTACCCGAGCCGCTGTGGTACCCGCAACGTGTACGGCCCTGGAAGAAACCGTTGATAGTGGGGCGAGAACCCTCTTACGCACACCCTGCGAAGTATTCTGTCATGGAACGTGTTTCAGAATTGAATCCACCCGTTGACGAGTGAACGTTCTCTGTTTCGTGAAAGTATCGCGCAACATCCGACAACAAGTGACGGGAGATACAGTGGAAACGGAATAGTTGAGCTTTTAATTTTGAATAATTTGACAAAGTGGATTCGCGAGGAGGAAAGTGTTTGAAAGTGAACGCGACACGACGATCAGATTACTGCACCGGAATAAGTTTTTATAAATCGCGCTAAGCATCGAGCATAAAAGGGAAACGAAAGGTTTCGAGCTTGCTTTCGCGATAACTTGCAAACATTCGGAGATATTAGAAACACCATAAGAAAAGCTAAATTCTATGACAGGATAATCGACTCCTCGCGTGTAGCAAAGATGGCCGAGTTGAAGGAGCAACCAATCAGAAGAGAGCACGATTCGATGGACGACTTTGAGCATCTCGAGCACGTCCAGGATGGAGAACCAGCTCATATGGACTTGGATTATCTCGATTCTTTGAAAAAATCTCGTGTAGAGCAGGTCGGTAATTTTCAAGACGATTTGCTAATCTTCTCCCCTACCCCTCCTCCATCGTCGAGTAAAACTCGCGATTTGAAGAACGCGACAGCGTTGCTATTAGATGTAGAAAAAGGTAGATCGGCTGAGGAGAGTGAATTTGAGGTTAGATCGAAGGAGCCGGAGGAAGATCTCTTGACGGGTATCAGCACTCGCGAGCCAGGCCAATCTGAAGCGACGATTATTCAGCCGGTGCTCAGTAAAAAGGAAGATGAAATACTTAACGAAGAGATGAAACATCCAATCGATACTATTCCGAGTGCTTCCTACGATACAGAAATCGTTTCCATCCTAGAGAAAAAGTCCGATGATTCTTGGAACATCGTAGAAAAGCCTGAACTTGTTCCGGAGAAACCTGAACCCGTTTTAACGAAACCTGACCCCGTTCCCGAGAAGCTGCAACCTCTTTCGAACGAGGGGAAAAAGGTAGACAGTGCGGAGGTATGTCAATTTATTCACGCGGATAAAAAGGAACGTACCAGTGCGCCAGAAACTGGCGAGTCCGAATTCGAATCGGAAGTTGAAGCGTCGCCGATCAAAACTTTCAAACCAGTGAAGCAGGAACCTAGACGGGAAGTAATCGGAGAAATGAAAACCGCGCCAAAAGAAAAATTCCCCAGGATCGGTATCGGTAAGTTTGTTTTTCTAATTGTCTCTTCAAATACAGATTCGAAATGAAATGAATCAAATTTATATTGGCTGTTTCATCCGTTACAAGATGAGAAATCTTTCCCCGTGATATTGGTCCGGTTACATCCTTGTTGTCGACCTCTAAAATCTCGAAAGCAGAAACGATTAGCGCGAAATGTTAATTAATTTACCATCTTCGCACGAAGTGAACCACACTTCCGCTTGACTACAACGTCATCGCTTTTCTGAGCCGTAACGATTCAACTATTTATTCCAGACACGCCGTACTCCCCTCCGCGACGGTTCGCTCTTTCATAGAGCCGGTCTCATGAGTAATTGATTCGCGAAAAAGAGACATCATTTCTGTTCGTAGTCTCTTATAGACCTTATAGATAGTTTTATAGTTTACAATTGTTAAATTTATCAAATTTCATATTTAGAAGTTGCACGTAACACTATTCACGATCTTTCAAGTGCTTGCGATAATCAGAAGCATATTTGAAACAAAAGTTGATCAGATTTCGATTGGCTGTACATTGCAATAAAAAAAGTTCGACATTTTTTTTTTGACTGAACGGTATTTAGTTGATATCAAGACGAATTCAACTACCTAGTATACTATGACCTTCGTTGTTGACCTTGAAGTACCATTTCAAAACATAAAGGTGGCCTTGACAAAAATAAATAGAAATTTTACGAATCTTTATTGCAATGTAAATCGAAATCTGATCAACTTTTGTTTAAAATATCTTTTTGCCAGATTATCACAAGTAGTTGGAAAATCACCCTGTATATTGAACATTTCGGACTATCCCGATAAATTTAGGGTTGCCGTTTTCACAAGGCTACATTTACCAGATACTGTTAATGCTTGATAGGTTTAGTGTTAATCTAATCGAGATGCGCAATTAAAATCAATATTGTATTGGAAAAATCGCGTAAAATTGTACGCGGACAAACCGCGATACGTCTGCGACGATAAAACGGAAAGCAAACGCTGATTCTTTATATTTCATTGATATTCGCGGTTAGCACATTACCGAGCGGTGATTATTGCATAATTTTGAAAAATCTATAGTACATGGCTAAACATTTTTAATTGGAATCTTCAATGGTAACAGAAATTTTCATTGTGAGCTAACAAGTCACCCTCAATAACGTCATCTAATAGTTTCATTTAACTCCTTGCCCTACGATTTATTTTACGGTTTCAGTGACTAGAACTTTTTTGAAATTTATATCCACTGTATGCCTACATGTTCTCCAATTACTATACTATATTTCATTTCGATTTAAAGGAAATTAATAACATAACATATTTCTTAGACTCTGTTGTAACGTAATGTAACAGAAAATTTCTGTGTTTCCTTTTGGTACAGTATAATCGTTGAACATTCTATTAATCTTTCGGTAGGTAAAGTGTTAACAACGAATCTTTTGTTACGACACTTCGGTATGCCACACACGAGGTTTTGGTTACCGCGTAATTAAGTAGGTAGAAGTCATTGTTCTCTCATCGGTAATAACGCCATTACCGTTACGCACAAACAGGCGGTGTGTAACGGTAACTAAGGAACTTGTTTTCAAAGTCCCGTCTCTACTAGCTTGCATATATTCATATTTCTTCCTCGTTAACATTCGAACATTTGTAGAAGCCTAAAGACCCGCAGTCTATTTATCAATTAAAATGAATGATTACTAGACAGCGGATCTCTGCAAAATAAAAATTGTCCAGCTGAATTGCAACAAACCAGAGTGATGTAGAAATTGATTTTCTCTCGTAATATGTCGAATAGTTCGAAGATAGAATACAAGTATTTTTAAACTCGTATAATGTCTTTAATTGCAACTACTTATTTTTGTCATAAATCCATAAAATCCGCTGTCTAATAATTAGTTTCTCGTATCCCAGTTTCGAATGGGGCGTAGTATGTTATTATTGATTTTGCACATGTCCATCGCCGAACCTATAAATTCGTCTGACCTTCCGCTCACGCCGCGCCGACTATGTGCTTTGACAAATTGAGCGCAACATGTCCAAATCGTTTTCCGAATCGTAGCTACGTATTATTTCATTTACACTTAACTTAATGATTAAAGCAAAAATAATGATGTAGAAGTAAATACAGATAAATAATGATGGTAGCCAGCGACGGGCACACGGTGAACGGAAAGTTCGCTCTTGTTTATCAGTGATGATACGGTGGCGAATGTGTTATGGTTAACCGCGCTGCTAGGCCGTTACGTTAATCTATCTATTCATCTCCAACCATACCGTGTACATCACGTGACATTTATACGCGTTCTTTGTCTTTGCCGCGATGATAAAAATAAAAATTCATCCTAGAATTATCGTTGACATTCGTCGGGCTAGCTTCGTCGAAAAACTTTTTACGCTTCGGTAAGCAGGAATCGTGGGTAATGTGATCGCAATTTCATGGAATATATATTACACCATACAAGGAGGGAACATGGGTTCTTAGTATATAGTTTTTATGGTTACACTAAAGCACGTATGTATTCTTTCTGTCTCTCTCTCTCTCTCTCGATATTGATCCGCTACGGGGATACCTTACGACCTCTTTTGGTCGAATCAGTGAGTGCATCCAGATCATTGGAAAATTCACTAACCAGATAGACATCTTTTGACGATCCGTGATTGCTCGGTTTAATTTTACGACTCCTCCAATACGGTAAACGTGTCCCTATCATTGCGGATGTACGTTCTACTGCGGTGTACTTTACTGCAAAATTGAGAAGATAAAATTCAAAATTGTTGGAAAATTTGAAGGAGTCAATGTACAAATTTTTCGTGTATTAAAATCATTATAGGACGAAACAACATTAAATTGAGTTTGTATTCCTTGCAATCGATACAGACAGTTTTTATGCATAAAGATTCGCAGTCTATTCACGATAAGTGAGGAATATGTAATATTAAAATGAAGTTCGATCGAAGCATGGTACCGCAGTAATTGGTACAGGTACTATACTCCTAGCTGAACCACGTGACACAAGAGTTTGAGAATTGAAAGAAACTTTTCGAAAAACCATCGTTTTCCGAACAATTCGGGAATGCTGTTTCAATTCAGGGATATTTTTATACATGATTCGAGAAGGAAAAACTTCGCGTCTGACTCATGAATTATTTCTGACAGTGGATTGCGTCATGTCACACCTTCCAAGTTTTTTTTTCGTATGACACACGTTCGGTATCAAACGTAGTTTTTCCACCAATTATGCTTGTGATTTAGCGCTCGATCATCAGTGACGTACGATATAAAAACGTTTAACAGTCAGCTTAATTCTTCCATCGCAGTTCGCTTATTCCGTTATTTATTAGTCGAATAAGCATTCTTTCGATTATCGGCGTGCAGATACACTCGAGACTGACGAGACAAAACGTGAACGATCGTTCAACTTTAAATCCGCTAACTACAGTGTCCACGTATTTCGCAATGCAGGTATTACCGCAGCATACCGGCTGTTACTATGGCGACACCTCTTTCCTTTAAAACATTTGCTATTTCACCCGCAACGTCTGAAGGGTCTTTGAATTTTGACGGAGCACCTTGTGTGATTTGAAGGGTAGATAATGACCAGACTGTGGATTTTATGAATGTACGGTACGAACGGTTGCGCACAATTTAAAGCAGTGTCCATGTTAAAAAGATTTGAGGACCGTAATCAATAAATATTCATACGTAAAATTAGTATAGTCAAAATGTAGAAAAAAGCTTTGTCATGATATCTTTTTGGAGCATAGTTTGGGGAACCTTGTAATTCAAAGATGAAATCAAGCTATCTAAAAAATGGCAAAAGTAATAGAGAATAGAGTGGAAAGTATGTTATAGAACAAATCTATGTAAATATAAATATTCTGATTTTATCTTTGAGTTTTAATTGAGAAACGCTACGAACTTTCGTTCCAAGCCAATAATATTTTCGAGTAAATCGGGGGTGTTACATATAATTTTGCAACACCCTGTAAAGTTAGGGGGGAGGAGTTATGTCAGGAACCCTCTGGCGGTGGTTGCGGTAAGATTCGCCGATCGCATCTACACAGGGCGGCATCTAGCGGTGCGCGTACGAATCGATTATGGCATCGCGATCGAGCATCGCGCCACCTGTTCCCCGCACTAGCAACTGTGTATCCGATTCGGGTGGAAGCCCTGTCAGCTTTCGCAGCGTACCAATGACAGCGCAAAGTGGTGGGGGATATCTGGAACTGTCCACGGGTCGATAATAGTCGAGTCAGTCTTCTTCTCACCTCGAGCCGTGGTAGGTCGTGTTCGAGTTATAGGTATATCGGTCTCGAATCTCGCGATACAACAATTTCGTTTCTTCCCGAGCGGAATCGAACCGAACGCTCTAGTGCGAACGAGCTTTAATTCGATACCTGTGAAGTAAGACAAAAGTGAGAGAGAGAGAAAGAGGAGGAGGAGAGGAGGTCACTGACAGAAAAAGGGGTAGTGCTCGAATGCGATTCGTCGTCCTTGGTTCGATCGAGACGCAAGGTTAGGCGAAAAATGGAAGCGGAACCGGTATGCCCTATGAATTTTCCAGCCAAGGAAAAGGACGACACCGGCGCGGTTTGTAAGAAACCGTGTCAATCTAGCGGCAGTCCCTGCATCTGGAATATTCTTGATCCGCGTACGTTCAACAATTTACTTAATCATCATCGCGAACCGCGAACGTTTATGATAAATCGTACACATCTGTATCTACCGGTATCGCTGTAACATCTAACTGATCATCTAACCGAGCATTCTAGGTTAGGACAGAGACGCATAAACGTCCGCGGTCCATTTCTCGCACTGGTTAGGCGAGTCTAAACTGACAACCTGCCACATACGTCACCGGACATGTTCCGCTCTGCAAAGTGCTGATTTTCAATTAGCGGACGCCAATTGTTTTGTCACGCATCTACGTGTCCGGAACAAATCGTTGAATATTGAACGGTTCGTGTACCGACGAGTTTGCGGATCAACTTGGACTCGCTAGAATCGATTGTTATTTCGAGAAACGTGGGATCGCTCGTCGCCCCTTTAACGTCACAAAAGAAACTCGCTCTTCCTCCCTTGCCGCGAACCGTTGCATAACGATCGTAAAGCGATTTTACTTTGGCGGTAGACATTGTGTTCGAACAGCTCCTCGCGTGCTGCTGGCATTAAAAGCGCGATAGGGAAATAGGAACTTTGACATTTGCGGATTGACGTTTCGTTAGGGGTTGCTTTCTACACGCCCAGATGTCGATGTGAACGGTCGTGTACGTTCTCCACCGGATTTATAAGATATTTCTCATTTCTAGATAATGCAAAGATGGTTTTTCAGTAATCAAAAGCGCTAGCTGAAAGATCTAGTCCTATTTTTACGGTTGCCAGGCGTAATTTGCATTATTCGACAGCATGCACTTAGCTGTTGCAGCTTTATGCTTCCGAATAATGCAAATTATTCTATTTAAATCTTGTGCTTTTCACTACTGAGAAACCTCATTGTTTGCATTATCGAGTATTAAGGCGGGTCCGCGTGTAAATCGGTGCTGCTGGTGTTGTCAAATTCCATCCGGAATTGTTTAAAAACATTTGCGTCGGATTATTAAATATTGTCCGGTCGTGTATCCAGTAACATGTTGTACAGTTGTACACACCGTGTAAAAATATATTCGTAACCGCGTTATCAATCGTCGTAATCGACTCACCCGTAGATTAACGGAGCGAACGGAAAAAAAATAAAACGGATAATTATATATGGGTCTGGGTGCATCGACTGGCTGACATGCGCAGTGGAAACACGATTTCCAAGTGGGTTATTGATCGCGCAGTATCGGTTTTTCTAAATATATTGCACGCCTGGTAATGTAAATAGCAATTTTTTAGACAGAATCAGACTAATTGAGTACCGATCGAGACGCTAATTATCGTCTTTTCTCCGAGTTGTTATTATCGAGCGTTGTTGGCTCGCCTTTTGGACGTTGAACGTCGATTGTATTACCAGCCGAAATCTTTTCGACTTCTAATATCCTTGGGGCAAAGACCGATAGGGAATTCTCGAACGCTTTGCAAAATGTTATCTGCTATCGTGCTTAGTATTAGGCGCTGTGATTATTCCTGAGACACATGTTTGTTTAGAATTTTTAGATTTATCTTTCAACCCTTGGCACTCGAGTGGTGATTCAGAGTCACCACAAACGTTTGCTGTACCATTGTTCGAAATGTTGTTTGCATTATTAGATAAGTTGGTATATAATCAATTACTAAACGTTCTTGTATCGTAAATAAAAAGAAAGTTACTCACATAACTGAGCACACACTTTACATCGGGATTACTGAATGGACCAAACGACTATGATTTTTTTGTAAGGTTTTGTTATCTGTTGTATTCGGGGTATAACGATGGGGTGGATAATGACGTGAAGTTTTTTCGGCTAATTTTCAAGGAAATCGACTTTGAATATTTGCCAAGTATTCTCGCTCCATTAAATAGAGACGGAGTATGTTCAAATTCCTTCTTTTCATTAGAGCACAGCCATGACCAGTGGTGGATTTATTTAGCAGTGAAATATATTTTGGAAAAATAGCAAAGGCACAAGTCACAATGTTCTAATGACAATGCTTTGAATAGTCTACAGTAAGTGAGTACTTACTCGGCAATCGAAGGAGCAGATAGTGATTTTATTTTCTGCTTCGAGTGCTCTCTGTAGATAAAATCAATGCTCCTGCGAGAAAAATAGTTGTACGCAACAAGGGCGTGACTCGAACTTTTCATTCCGCCTGATATCGCATTATTGTGATATTGTTATCGAAATTAAAATTCAATTCAACTTCATAAATTGCGGTCCTGAAACGTTTAAATTACAGTTTCCTTCTTCCTATTCAATCTATGACGCACATCACCAATGTTTTGTCTTCTTTTTTCCTTTACAATTTTCACTCCGACATTCAAACATCTAGACTTTATTTAGAATTTAGTATTATTCCAAATTGATTCAGATGTTTAAAGACAGAAAAAATCTTCTATGTGGCTTCTGTTTCTCGCAATTGGTGTGTAAACAGTTTTCATTTTGCATAAAGATCTAATTGCAACCGTCGCTGTTAAACTACGGTTCTTTGTGTCTTTACTTTCAAGGATGCATACTATCAAATTTAATAGTCTCGTTCCGTTTACAATTTATGCGGAAGTATTAGCCGAACAATTTTTTATTTAACCCTTTAGGCGTCTAACGATCGGACTCTATAGTCCGCGATAATGAGCCGCCGTGACTCGCTTATGTCATATTCACGCAGTTATGTGTGGCGTCGTAGATGTTCTAAACTTAGTTACTCCATTGTCTCCAATGAAGGAAAGCTTGTTGTTTATTTATTGTTGCTTCTTTCGCCTTAGCACGGACTATCTACGCGAAATATCAGGAGAATGGGCGTTTTTAAAATTCATTCGTTGCGCAAGGGGCTAATCTTACTTTTTAAAATCGTTGTCGTTGGCGATATAAATATTTCCAATGGTACGTCAAATGCTATCAAATAGAACATGCATATAATTTCAAAATTAAAATATTTTATCTCGACAAACTAAATCACCAAATAAAATACTTGTATTCAAACAATTTCAATCGTAGAATAAAATAAAGAATTAGTTAAATTTATATACAATTTATAACATTAAATCGTCAATTTAAAATTATTTTAAATTAAATACTTTTTCATTAGATGTCTGGTATTTCCATGTCACAAATTTCGAAAGATTGAAGTCTGGCATTTGAAACAAATATCCTTGACATAATGTTCGAGTCTTCGAAAAATCAAAGCTTCGGAAAAGTAACAGCCGTAGTCTAAAATCGACCGATTCGATCCTGTTCGATTCTTTCGTTCGGCAAGACGATCCGAGCAGAGTCGGAGCACGTGTGTAGATTTTTAGGTAGTAGATTGGTCTGGTCGAAGTACGAGGTGTATACATACAGCCGTAGAGATAGATGTCGAGGTCAGCCAGGCATTGCGTAACACGACGCGACGCGACGCAACGTGACGCTACAGGACGCTACCGTGAGCTAATTACATCAGGTCGAACGGTGAACATCGATAACTGACGATTTATCAAAAAAGTATTTGAACTAATAAAAATCGGAAACACACCGTGACTAGCACATTTGTTCACGTGCCACTTTTCTCACGGTAATCTCCTTTAAAATCTGTTACGTGACACCTTCTCGTTTATCTACGTTATCTGAACATTCCTTAACGAAGTTTGCAATTTTATACGCAATCCGAACAAACCCGCGAGTCAGCTTCCCATGATCAAGTGAGTCATTGCAGAACGGACACTGATGAATGCAGTGTCAGGGACACACGCATTGGTCTGGGATCGATGCATCTGAAAAACGTTGTTATTGAACATCCATGTCACCACTCGTATTGGTTCTAACGCTTGTACATTGTTATTCTGAATATAAAAATGTTCAATATTATGCAATAAGCCTACATAAATGCAAAGAGACCTCAGAAAAATGAATAGCAGCGATTCCAGCAATATCTCATTATTTTCAACACGAAATACGTATATTTTTCCAATTTTTTACATCTGTTCGCGTAGACTGAGAACTCTGGAAAAAAATGCACATTAACAATCACGACGAGACACAACTAAGAGGATAATTAAATCGTGATACTCTGGAAACTTTAATACAAAATCGGCATTTGTTGCTTCCAGATTTTCTACAAAATTGATTTTTTCAACTGAATATTCGAAAATAATTTACGGTTGTTTGCTATAGGATAGAATGTTCAAAAGATTTAGAATGAACAAAAGTCGTGAAATCGTAGTTACTCTATAACTACCCTCGTCTTCAGCATCTTTATCCAACAAGAATGCTACTTTCACGTAGAACAATGCGCACATCATTTTCAGCTTATTGGCTCCGATTTCTTGAATAGCCTTTCCAGTAGCTGTCGGGTTATAATGAAGAAACTCTGATTTTTGTGGACACAGCGATTTGATAAATTGGATAAGAATTCGCAGTGACGCAATGCCCCCTCGAGGTAGATAGAAGATTAAAAATACTTCCAACCGATAAGTCGGAAACGATCGTTCGGTAGCTGTTCGCGAGAAACTCATTCAGAGATTGATTCATCTGAATCGGGGCGTTTCTCCGAGCGAACTTCCGGAAAAATTGAACGAATTAAACGGGTGTAACAATTGACAACTGGCAGCACCGATCAGCTTTGCTCATTAGATTTCTCGGTGTAATCGCGCATCGGGTCATTCCGGCCGGAAACTATGGTGGTTTCAGACATCCTCGTTCATTTTCATGGGTCATCGTAGCGTAGAAACGAATATCGACAAAAACAAGCCATTGAAACTAATGATTCTGTTGTTTACAGACGCATGGTTTAACCCAGAGAGACTGAATCCGAAAGGTAAGAGAAAACAATTCTCGATGTCGATGTTTCGTTCGTTTCTTTATGTGCTCGACCTTCTGTGTTGTCTGTTTTCTGTTTACCACGCCCCGTTCATAGTGTGCTTCGTATTATTTTCTGTTATTGTATGTTTACTACAGATATACCCGTTCCACGTGTATTGAAAACACACGTATACACGTTTAATTAAAATAATCCGTGCAGAGTCCGGATATTATTTCATTCAAGGACACACGTGTACTAAAATACACGGAAATATAATCTTTAATTTTTACCGTAGCGGTAGAAGTAGTAGTAGTAGTCGTCCAGGGACGATAAATTAACGTTTCTCGAACCTGTCTGACGAATTCCATAAAGCTAGTCGATCAATTGCCGTGCTAATTAGTGTCCCACAAATCAAGCGAAGAGAAAGAACGACAAAAATTGCTGGTTTTGAGATGAGTTCGATTGTACTGATTATAGTAATGAAGCTATCATAATAAGCTATTCGATGTCTCGGAGATCTTTAGAACTATCGGGTTCTAAATATCGGCTAATATGTTCGTTCGGTTTTTTACAGTGGAATAAATCATAAAAACCGTACAAACTTGTTTGCCAACCTTTGCGAGCGCAGAATTTACGTTGTTGCGTTGATACTTTGATATCAGTAGACGGTGAAAATTTATGCATTTATACGAAAAAAGTATAGATGGAATTGAAACTTGTAGGAAAATTTACAAAATTGAAGACACAGACAAATGTTTATTCTACATGAAGTTCCGCAGGCTAGATATCAGTATCGCGCGCTGTGATTATTCCTGAGACACATGTTTGAATTGTCTATTGAGAATTTCAGTCGTTCTACGCTGAAACAAGAGTGTCTTTCCAAAGTTTTACAATTAGACTGAAGATTTTCATGCAAAATAAAAAAATGATTGATTGCAAGACAGAGGATCGAAATAAACAATTCTTTTCTTGTTTTAATTATCTGATTCAGCTGAAACCAATACACTGGTGCCTTTAAATCTATTTAATGTGTCCGCCGCTTTAAATGGTGCTTACCAATTCGCGTCATAAATGCATCAAATCCGCAGTCTAGATCCTTATCCAGCCGCGACTTTCTCGGAGCACGGAAGTCGCCCAACTCGAGGATCCCTTCGAAATCGGTCAGACGAGCTACCCGCGACTTCTTTTCCGCACGCTCTGGCTGAACACGTCGCCTCGGACCCGTTTAGATTGTCATTCGATCTTTTGCGGTGACAGTAGCAGCACGCGGTTGCATAATATAAGTTTCCGTGCGCGCACGATTTCCAACCACCTTCTCGATCCATTGAATCATAACTCGTTTACGCGAGTGTCTCTCTGGCTAACTACCCCGGCAGACTCGCTAGACGCGGTTATTTATACCGTAATGTTCGATTCACGTCGGAGGCATGCGATTCTTTGATCACCAAGTGGACGAACGCTCGCTCGAAACGGTCTAGCAAGATAAAGCATCCTGTGCGAAACAATGCTTTAAGGTTGAAGGATAATCCCTGAAAATTTGGTAAAGTCTCGAAACAACGTGGTGACGAGTATGTAAAACATTTTTGGGGTACTCTGTATAATATAAAGCAAACTTGCAGAATTATAACGATCAAGTTTTCATCACACGCGTAAAATCCATTGATCGCAGAGATCTAACTTGTATTGTGTTACGTTAGGCATCCCTTAAAATCAAGCTGATATTTCTTGGAAGAGATAATGCAGGCATTTAATTTGTTGTTCAATTATTTATACTAGGGTCCACCCATCCAATTATCTTGAAACTTTCAGCTGTATTAAATAGGTAACATAGCATTGTTCTTGAATCTTTTGGTAGGTGTCACTGAAAGAGTTGCTTGCAACCCCGATTCCTAAAAAATTCTTACCTTCATTGCTCGCAATTGTGAAAAATATATATGATACGCAGTAGGTAAGTTCGAGTATTTTTGTTTCTCATCCACCCTAAAAGCATTGTTTCACACACGATATCAATAAAAAATGTCGTGGAAGCCGCTGGACCATGCTGATTCAATTAGACCTTTTGCAATCTAACTAAATCCATCCACAAACGCGACACACAGCTTTCGAACGTTGAACCCCCTGCCCCTGACATCAGTATTGACTCTGAGAAACATTTAAAAATTGATTACATAAGGACTGATTATAGAATTCGAACACTTGCGTGTCTGCTGAGATTAGTATGCGCAAATGATGTGTTATTGTCGAGCTCTTACATTCCAGAACGCAATTCCAACAATATTTCTTGCATTGTTAAACTTCTATTCAATAAATTGCTGTACGTATTTGATATTTTAATAACCTACTGACAGTATAGTGCAGGGTATACCAGTTTTATATCGATAAAATTAAGTAAATCATATAGAATGGAAATATATCAGGCCGGAATAAGAATTCGTTAAGAAAAAAAAATGGCAGTGCATTTTCGTATTTGACCAATTCATTCTCATTGTAAATTGTTAAAAAATAAACCATTAAATACCGAGTCGAGTAATCTGCTAGATCGTTGGCCCGGCTTGGTTATGATAACGCGGCTGAGTCGGACCAAAGTTAGCTCGGGCTGGTATTCGCGATAGCTGTTAGGGGTTAAAAGGGAATGAAAGTTCTCGCGGTGGAAGCTCTCGGCGAGCGTGTCGGCGGTCGAATGCTCGAAATCCGCGTCTCGGCAGAATCCAAAAAAGCCGGAGACGATTGGCGACGGCCCGTTGCGGACTAAATATAGCATTCAGCCGGTTCGGGGTTGGTTCGCTGCCAGAAAACTCGATGGAAACTCTCGCTTATCCCGAGCGATTCGCCGCAGTCCTCGCCGTGCTCGAGAGTGCTAGAGCGTCTTCGCTCGATCTCGCCGTCCGCGTTTCCTTCCTCGTTCCCTTCGGATCTCTTCCCCCGGGGTGTCGGGGAACGAAGAACCGGAAGTAGAATCGCGTGAACATGGCCGTTACGAGGGAGGACCGTGAGTACAAGGGAAAAAGTGTGTAAGGGTTAATTGGGTAGCTTGAGGGAGTTGCTGAGGAAGAAGCTGAAGAGGACCCCCGATGCTCGCCGGGCATTGACAGATTGCCAGATAACGGCGAGCCGCTCAGACGCGCAGACGCGTTGCATCAGAGCCCGGGTGGGGGCTTTTCGAAAAAGTCAATGATTTTAGCGTCGAGCTCGAGAACCGGGCTACCATCTCGCAACGAGAGTTGCACGACCTTCGGCTCTGCGATTTATGTACTTGACACCTTGAATATCTACAGTCGGTAGCATAATTGATGGCATACGCTTTAAATCAGAATCGCTTTTAAGCAGTGTCAGCGTAGCGCGTCGATTTAGAATACAGCCCTTGCCTCTCAGAGAGCGTTCTTTTAGTTTCTCGGTTTCAATTTAAAATTAGAGCTCTTACTTAGTAATGCTTGGATCGCAGCGTCTGCCAAGGCGATAAGTGCGTGTTCCGAAGTCTCGTGTTCGATTGTGGCCAAATTGAACGGCAACGAGAGGGTGAACGCGTACCCCCGGCACCAGAAGCAACCATAGAAGTATAGTTGCTCGAAGTAAACCGATAGTTGGACGCGGTGTTGGTTTTCGAGGTGGTGGCTGCTTAGGGCCGAAACTCCCCTGGGTATAATTTGCCAGCGGAGGGCTACCACGGGGATGAAGAGGGTAGAGTGGACACGTGTCGAGGGTTAGAACCTTTGGCAGGTGTATTTCTGAGAATCGTATTGGAAACACGGAGGCAACGGCCGCCACTGCGACGCCGGGCGTCGCACCACCGGAGACGCCTTATTGATTTTCCACCGGGAAACCGTACCGCACAGGACCGGACCGTAGTTCGCCGGTTCTCCCTATCGGAGAGAGTCTATCCTTTCCAGACCCCTCTTTGGTTCAGCGGTCTAGCGGCTGTCATTACATCCGCGTTCAAAGTTCGCGCCTCTTTCAACATCGATTTACCCACAGAAATCTTTAGTGGTTCTCCATTGTCCAAAGTTTCCATTTGCTCAGGGTCTGGCCGGCTCGCGTGCACATACTTACCCAAGATGACTCATGCTCCAAAGCGCTATATCGCGTGGACTCTAGACCCCAGACGTTGCTCGATATCGATCGACAAGACAGCTTTCCAACGTCGCGTCGTGTGATGTTCTACCAATCTAGCTGGACAACATTATTTTGCCTTGAAAATACTGATTGAGCAATCAAAATTTAGCTTTTTACAAATAAAATTCAAAGGTTCATCATGTACTCGAAAGAGAAATAACTGTATGCGAATCGACCTCTACTCTAAAGATAGTCATTTAGAATATTAGAGTTGAGGGGGATTACATTGTAATTTTAAAAGTATTTCTTTGCGAATTTCTTAAGAGAATGCAACAATTGAGAGTCTCTGTTTAACACATTTTATTATTTCTACGACCACGATGATCTTGATGATAAACCCTGTCGAAGACGTTCTTTCTGATCCTACAAATCATGAACGTTGGATGTTACATATTAATCGTTAGACTTGTGCATTAATTGCAAGATGCAGGAGCTAAATATCAATTAATATTCCTCAAATTCCTAAAAATCTTTGAATATTTTCACTGTTTTAAATTGTACATGTTCATTTCTGTTATAAATGCATGAAATCTAGAGTCTATTAATCATTCTGTTGCAACGATTACTCTCATAGGTTGTCCTATAATAATGACAGACAGATCGTCGTTATGACAATGATGACAGACTAATTCGACCAATTTAAAAAAAAATAAAGGTGTACACAAATTTATTCATTTGGACTATTTTCGAAACTTTGTCGAATTATGTAGATGGGTGAAATACCATACTGCGAATCGGAGATACCCGGTCGAGAGCCACGTGTCTCACTCGAATAATACAAAAGTGTGTAGCTCGCAATTAGGGTCCTCCTGATTGCGCCTCTTTCGCTCGGTTCAATCGGGAATTGCAACAGACGGTATAAATCCATTTGGCAGAATTAGATGAGAACGGTGCGTGCGTTCCGGTTGACTATGACGAGGCCTTGGGGATGGTTTAATAGGTCGTCCTTTTTGGATTAGAGACAAAGCCGTCGTTCGCTGATACAAAATTCGAGGATCCACCTGCTCTTTCTATTATTAGGACTCTTTCGAGGCCGTCGCATCAGCTGCTGCCATTGATCGCTTCTCCGCCGATACATAATCGCTCTGTAATGTCTCTGTTGCATTCGGAGCCATCGTTTCTTTTTCCCTGCCAGCTGAAGAATGCGTTTACGCACGTCCTGGATAAGATACCGTGCGATCAGATACAGCTTTCGTGTTTCAGCCTCATCCTTTTGCAAATCAATTTCACCCTCTTGCAAATCAAAATTCTAGCCTGTACAAATAAAGCATTTCCAGGTAGATCTTTGTAGGAAAACGTTAAATTAAATACCAATTGATTGTTAAATTAAAAATCTTCATTAAATGTACTCGTATGAATTTCCTTAAAACGTTTGATGTTCCATAAGACAGTAATAAAGATCGATTTTAGACGCTATTTTCGCTACGCTCAACCCTTATTCGTTCCTCCGGGTTGAAAAATCACCCACTTACCTAATTCGCATATTGTAAAACGATTGTTCTCTTTTTGTCCTTGTTACGAAATGTATTTCTTTGAAATGACACGCTAAGATCGAAGCCATAATTCGTAGATTTGAAATGTGAAGTAAGAAAGGGTGAAACATTATTCTTGGATGCAACTATGTCTGAGGAGCGTATGAGGGTTACTTTCGTGCGCTGCTGTTACTCGTTTTGCAAGTGTCCGGATACTTTTGAGCGGTAGTGTAGTTGGTGGCTCGTAAGCACCGGTGATAGTCGTCCCTCTTTCACCGGCCTGAGGTCTTGTCTTTCTTCTTTTCGATTATCCCGCTGGTTCTCCCTTCTCCGCTCGTTCTCTTTCTGTTCCTTTCCTTTTCCAATTCCAGTTAGCCCCCGACCCCGCCCCTCGGCGTTCTCCCACTTGGCCTGGGTGTTCTGTGTACACGTATGCTACACGTAGCGAACCGCCTGGCATCTCGCAATGCTCAAAGCTAGTCCCATGTGCGAGAGAAACTAGACGCGGCAGTGTCCCCGGAACTTTCTTCAATCCCAACGGTCGTCAAAGCTTCTCACAAGGATGTCGCGACGAAATAAAACGAAAGGCTCCGCGGCGGACCTTCCGGAGAACAACGAGTTTACCTGTAAGTTTACGAGCCTTTTACCCGGATCGACACGGAAATCGATTGCTATCGAGCCGACATATGGCGCGAGACCAGTGAAGCACGTGTTCCACGCTGTTCTTGTACTAGAACGTGAAGTTTTACGTTTAAATCCTGAAGATTTATCCCGCTCAGAACAGTGGTCCGGGTTCGTTAAATTTACCCTTGTATAGTTAATCAAAATGTATAGTAAAAACCTGTCTGTGTTTAACATGTTTGCAGAAATTCTCATTATAAGACTATAAATTAATATATTAGTAAGTAAACAATGTTTTTTTACAGGAATGTTCACAAATTGTTGAGAGAAATACAGTAAATGTGTGACTATACAAGGGTTGAATCGTCGCTAAAGATCGAAGAATTCTTCCAATTCGGTTGAAAATATATCGGTTGCCGAATATAAATTTAATGCCAGAAAACAGTATGGTGGATCGAATATGCCTGATTTCTAACTCGAAAATATTAGGACCTCCTCGAAATTAATGTTTCTGTCTTTTTTGGGTCACTGAATACGAATCGTATTCAGTATTCGATTTTAACAATCGGGTTGTTAAAATTACAAGAAACCAAATTGGGGTTGCGTAACTCAAAAATACGTAGGCCTTCCACCAAAGTCTTCCTGTATTCTTCGGGTCGTCGAATTTGACGTTAACAAAAAACGAAATGGAGTTGTGTACCTTAAAAATACGTAGGGCTTGCACCAAAGTAAGCGTTGCCATATTTTTCGGGTCGCTGAATTTAATATAATAATGGCAAAAAATGGTGGATATGCAATTGAAAAAAGGTGGACGTGCCAAAGGTAATCAGGGAGTGGCTTCTGCGAACTGGTCTTCGACATCCGACGAATAAACCGAGAGGGTTACAATTTCCGTGCAGGTTTGAACATAGGCGAACCAGTGGCGCTTATCCCAGTTCGATCGCTTCGGTTTGAGGGCACTTGGATACTTGGTGTAGGGTGCGCGGCTATTGTAACTCTCCTCTTGCGAGAAAATGGATCAAAGTGTCTAGCACTAGTGGAGTTTAAAGATTCAGTAGTATTAATGTTGTTTCATTGGATATTAAACATGCTTGAAACACCGCTACATCATGTTTAGGAAAAGTTAGGAACTTACTAGTATTTATGTTAACAGTTCCAATTTCGAAGGTAATACGAATAGTCATACACTTGTCAAAAGACTACATGTTGAAGGAACAACACCTCGATACGATGGACAAGACTTCGAGGATAAAGTCTGTGACTTAGACAGTAAACTTGCCTGTTCAGTAGACACATTTTTCCCTGCTTGATGTTCGTAAACCCTAGTTGTGTATCAATAATGTTCACGCTGACTGCACTAGATCAGGGGTTCTTAAATTTATGTGGTCCGAGGCACCCCTCTTGAACAACATTTTTTTTGCGAACCCCATATCCCAATCATTTTATTTATTTTAGTTGTTTGAATAAAAGCGAAAAGTTGGGGATGTAAAGTTAATGTCAAAATTTTTTTTACAATCGAACTGTAGCGCCGAGATCATTTAACAATTATTATTAGCAGTGATACGATCGATATAAGAAGTTTATTTATTTAATGTCAAAATTGTTTTACGGACCCCAGTTTAAGTACCTCTGCACTAGATTGTAGTTATACCTATGAAAAAGCGTACTAACGTGTTCTTTCCGTTTTCAGTCGCAGATTTAATCTATTGGCGCGATCCAAAGAAGACGGGCCCCGTTTTCGCTGTGATCCTCGGCGTGCTCCTATCGCTGGCCTCATGCAGCCTCATAAGTGTCCTCGCTTATGTTTCTCTCCTCGCGCTCACCGGCACTGTCGCGTTTAGGATCTACAGGACAGTGTCTCAAGCTATACAGAAGACATCCGACGGACATCCGTTCAAGTAAGCGTTCCTATTTCGATTTAATAAACGTTAATAAAATGTAATGTAACGTCATCTTCGAAATTTCAGGGACATCTTGGAGCTGGACTTGACTGTTCCAGCGGAGAAGGTGCACGAAGTCGCGGATGTAGCTGTAGCGCATGCAAACGCGGCGGTCAACGAACTTCGCAGGCTCTTCCTCGTTGAGGATTTCGTCGACTCGCTGAAATTCGGCGTCTTCCTTTGGTGCCTCACCTACGTAGGTTCTTGGTTCAATGGCTTGACTCTGCTAATCCTCCGTAAGTAACGCCACCTGACTTTTCACCGATCAACGCTAATTAGCTGGACAAAACTAGCAACGTAATTTTGTAAAATATACAGGGTGGGGCGCCACATTTTATCATCTAGATTTACGTCTCTATCTCGATAGGAAATATCACATTGAATTCATATTATTGACCAGAGAGTCGAGATTTCCTAACAAATTATAATTAAAATATCTCCTAAACTAATGATTTTTTTACACAAATAGATTAATACTTTTTTTGTAAAGAATATGATGGAGCATCAGCTGATACAATAAAAAATATAGGAATTAATGTCTATACTCTAGACAGTAAGAATATTAGACAATAAATAACTGACAGAACTGTGTAAGCAAAATATATGAAGATCATTGAACCATTGATCACTTCGATTGAAAAGCGTTTACAGAATATTTGAGTAACTAGCGCGTCGTAATAGTTGCGTGCCAATTACAGAATTTCAAACAACACTTCGATGCCTTATAGTTTTCGATTGAAACTTTGAATGACATAACATCAGCTCATATATTATTTTCAGGTAGTAGAGTTGAGTGACTCACTGTTAGGAACTATATAGTATTTTGTCGCTCTATACAAGACTCGTGTAACGCGCATTAGGTAGTCGAACGTTAATGTTATTAATACATGCGTCATTATACGTTTTATCTTCTCTGAAAGTATAAATACCCACGTGTTAACGTATACGGTACAATTTGTAATGTCGTATACATACATAAAGCAGAAAAAATCATCGAATAATTCGTAGTTAATTCGAAAAAACTGATTTCATACATTTAGTATTCAACTGTATGCTGATTTCACTTGTCGCGGTATACACTGTTGCTTCTACTGCCATTTTGTATTTATAAACATGCCACTCGGGATTAACATTAAAAAGTTTCTTTCGTCTTATTGTCGATCCAATCGTGTCGCAGCGTTTTATTAGCAGCGTATGCTAATTACGTGTATACCAATATAATTATCATAGTTAAAAGTCACTGCAGTAATTAGATAGGTGTCTTCTCTACACGAAGAACGATATGCAAGAGATTAAGATAGGCGAATTATTTAAAAATATAGAACGAAGGTCTTTTCCAACCGAGGTTCTTTCCACTCTGAAAAATTTAGAAGCTTATCTTCTACGTTTCTATTTACTGTATGCAACGCCGTGTGCGTCTTTCTGCGATCCGCCAATCAGTGAAACTATTACAAACAACGGAGACATTCGACGTGGAGAAACCTATTGGCTCACCCTGTATACATACGTTCACAAAGATATTAATAGGACACAGAGAATTTGGACACAGAGAATCTGAATCTACGATTTACCTCGTCGGAACGAATAACGAGGTCGTTGTTCTCGTTGGGTAACCAAGTTCTAAATATGGTTCGATTCCTTCCGCTCTAATTACACAAAATGCTAATTACTGGAGATCCCTCTTCCACGTGTACACGTGCATTTAAATACACCTGTACACGTGTACCGTCTCACGCGCATTCAAATATATCCTTGTTTTATTAGAATTTGCATAATTTTTCGAACATTGATAATATATACTTTATTTCGCCCCCGCGGCTAAGATATTCATCCATTCGCTCTTCTTTTTCCGCTATCTCAATATTCTTAAGCAAGCATCTACCATCTTATTGCTCTTGTTCTTATTCCTCTGCCCTTTAAAAACTTAAAACGTAAATATTTGATGGACGCAAGGGTCTCGGGGAAGTTCGTTTGCATAGTTCGTGGAGAGACACTATCTTTTCGCGCTTGTAAGATCGAGCCAATTATTAATACTCGTTCAAAAAAGTAAGATGCGGAAATATAAAAGAAGGGAATAAATAATGGAGAAAAAAGGAAGAGAAATGTGCACGATATTCGAGAGACACCTGGGGAAGATAAAGCATCTGACAGAAGACCATGAGGGTGTAGAGAGAATAAATATAAGTATAGAAAAGATATTACAACATAAAAGAGTAAAAGAAACAGTAGTATCAGTTCAGGAGTGTCGAAAAAGAAAGGAAAGAAATAATCAAAAGGATAGATTAGATTAGATTAACAGAGTTTACAGACAATAAGGCATAGAATTATATATTATATATATATATATATATATATATATATATATATTATTATATATATGACATGGGATATGGATGGATGGATAGAGAGATGGGCGACATAGAATAATTGTACACCAAGTCCAATTTCTTGGTGGCAAGGCCGAAATAAATAAATTACTCGTTCAAAACCACGATCTCTACTAATTACATGAAATGCAGAATATTGAACAGTCTCTCGACGATTCCTGTTACAGAAGTGGTTGGCCTCTTCACGCTACCGAAGGTGTACGAGACGAACAAGGCACAAATCGATCAAAATTTGGCCTTGGTGTATGGCAACATCAACGAACTCACCGCTAGGTAAGCAGAACCGTGCAAAGACTTTTGCTCGACGAGATACGAAAGCAGAGTTCGCGAGCGAGGGCATCAGACCGGACAGTGATGTTCCCCTTGCGTTCCGTGTGATACGAGCCAATTATCGTGCCGGTCACGAGTGTCCGTCGCAGAGCGGGTTAAACCGCACAATATCTTAAATTGGTATCGTATCAACGTCGAACGGGGCAGCAGGATGGCGGTTGCTGCTCTTGCGAGACGCTGCGCCATCGAGCTTGCACCGATCGATAGAAACGGAGACAGCCCGTGTGTGTACGTGTGTGCAGCAACCTCGTGCAAATTCAAATGTCTAAACTAGTTCGCAGTTTGAATCGAGTACTATTTTTTACAACTATCGGAAGGTCATCTTTTCACTTATCAGTTTAACGTTTCTAATATTATTTTATCATATAGAGGATATACACTACTGCTCAAAAGTATGTGGACACTTGTTCAATTCTCGTCCTCGAAGAAAAAAAATCTTCAGGGGATTTAATCAAACTTCATTATCAATGAATTAATTACCAGCATAATGAACTCATTGTTCGTTGTCGAAAGTCAATCAACGATCTCGGAATCGTATTAGTGAACAGAGATTGAAAAAATTTGTTCGCATCCTTCAACGATTATTTCATTTGTACATTGTTGAATAGAAATATGATCAGTGATCATTGTTCTAAGACTTATTTACGAGCGGGAGTGTATGTAAAGGCACCGAAACTTATTCGTTGACCTAATACATGTCTGTTTCTATTATTGTTTCAGGGTGAAAGCCGTGATACCGCTAGGGAAGAAAGAGCCAGTGAAGGAAGAATAAATTAGGAGAATAATAATGCTGTACCACCACGCGGGGGCAAACAATTTCAGCGACTTTGTCGGGCAACTGAAAGATCCACTGTTGGAAAGATGACACGGAAAATCAATCGAAACGCTGTGGGAACGTGTCTAGTTTGATGATTTGTTCACTGTATAGGTTGGTCTGCGTCGACGCGCGAGAGTGTCTCGCATTGATACTTTCAAAAATAAAAGCATTTCAGGAGGCTACAGTTTATTAAGAAACTTCTGATCTCCATTTAATCGCTGTTCGCAGTACAAACGAATAAGAAACGTACGCGATTCGCATGTACACATCTGGAGCGATAGGTGAGCAGTGTGTATGAAATCCAGGAAACTGATTTAACCTTCGAAGAATCAGGAAAAGATTTTACGTTCGTAAAAGCGATTACACGAAGTGCAGTCTCGTAAAATTACATACAAGAGACGTGAATCTAATTTGAGATATTAAACCAGTTTCCTGCAGAAAAGTTCATTTCTTTTTTAAAGATAGAAGAGATGAAGAAACATTGATCGTCTTCTCGATAAAGCAAAAACATTACATAACTCACACATAGGCGTGGCGTTCGACGGGTCTTTCTTGCACGAACACGCACGAATATCCTTCCAGCGAGTTTATCGAAACGAGGAGAGAAAGAAAAACAAAGAGAAAATATAGGAGGGCACCTATCGTCATCTTTCCAACGGAGAACTGTTCGTGCGATTCTCGTGGAGCGCATCGATTAAATGTAAGCCAACAACTGCAGAGTGTTTAATGGAGTCGCATATCATCCTAGATCTCAAAAAAAATGGAAAATCGGTTTGAGCCAGTGTGGGGGAACGGAAGGGAAAAAGAAAATCGAGAAAATAGAAATAAACAGGAGAAGAAAATACGTGGTTGGATAAACTGTTAGGACATAGACGTGTACGCAGGCACGCACGTACGCACAGACACACACACGCGCACACGCTACACTGTTCATATGGTTTTTAGAGAATTGTGGTGCTGAGTGCGAAGAATTCTACCGCTTTGCTCGTGCGAATTCACGTAATCGGGATCTCTTACTGCTTTCTGTTTCTTTTTTATTTTCATCAATGGACGAGACATCGTCGGACAATGAAGTCCAGCTGCCGCTGTTTAATCGTTAACACATTACCTACCGGTGATCACTCCATAATTGTTGGAAGTCCATATGGTTGAGTATTTTTCAAGAGAATCCTTCAACAGCAATTTTAATCATAAACCAACGACTCTCCCACGATAACAAAATCCAATAATTTCCTTTAGGATTATTGGGTAATAGAAGATTTTTAAGCTCCCTTTTGGTACTGCGCAATTATTGAAAAGTCTATTAGGCTACCGGTAGATAACGTGTTACGAGAAGACCGGTTTCTATCTTTCCGTTTCTCTTCTCTTCTCTCACTCTCCCTCCATCCTTCTCTGTTCCACGATGAACTCGTGTTCGTCGTAGAGTAAACGTAGCAGTTGCTGGATATTTCTGCATTATTTCTGATAAACGGTCATCTACCTTTTTTCTGGATAATTTTGTTAGAAAGCATAAGAAATGTCACATGATTGCACAAGTTCGTGTCCGATTTTTATCGATTTTGCAAACTGTACTTCACGGCAAAGTATAATTTTTTACAATTTTGTAATAGTAGAAAAGAATTCTCTTCTCTAATTGTAGAAATGAATTCACATTAAAATTTTAACCATTGAATTTTATTCTTAAATCGCGCACGAACTTATGCGATCATCTAACATTAACGAAGTTCTGGTCCTATTTGCCAGACACAAGTATAATCGGAATTTTCGACTAATGTTTTCTATATCTTGAACGAAGATTATTGTAATACTTTTGATGGGAGTACATCAGTTCTATTTTTAAGAATAAGGTAATACTTCATTTCTAAAAAGTTCGTTTTGTAACTGCTACCTTTTCCCCCCCCCCCCCCCAGTCTTTTGGGATTACCCTAATTACCCAAGTCTTTAGCCTTTGCGGATTGTTTTGTATTCCTCGACTCTTGGCTGCTCTACGTGTAAACAATTCTCTCCATCGAAATCGTATGAAATATTAAAGTTTAGAAATATAGATTTGTATATGGTTTTTTATCGACCGTCGAACCAAGCCTGTTTTTCGTTAACATTCAATTACTCGCAGTCCACATTGCTATTTATTCGCTCGAACTTTACTTAACGAAGTAAATATTTGCTAGGGTGGTCAACACCTTTGTTTTCAGATTGTAAATACTATATGCGAGTAATTCAAAGTTAATAACCAGTACTGGCTGGTAGCCAAACTGATTGATAGACTGCGGATCTTTATGCACTTCTAAAGAAATTGTTTGGGCGAAATATAAAACACTAAAAAAGATTTGAACAACTCAAGTACGTTATGATGTTGCTTTTATTGTAACAAACTCATTGAGGGGTGAAATCAATTTTTATGTTACTTATACTTCTCACGATCAAAATAATTTTAATTTTCATAAAGATCCGCGGTCGGCGAGTGAGACAAGTAATGAAACGCGATAATCTATCCGTTGTCGGTGGTAATCATGAAACTTTAATTGTGAATTTATTTATTTTTTTCTATTGGGCAAGGTGGTTGTGTGCGTTGTTGGAGCGCTTGTGTGTACAGGTGTGCGCGTGTGTGTTCAACAACAATGATAGGGACACAGTGATTGACGAAGGGAATGGAACAGAAAAGAGTTTGTTATCGATTATTGATGTTGTCGCGACTATTGCACATTTACCTTAAATATTATTTGTTTCATCGATGTTATAAACATCTATGACACGGAGAACATTTAATTGAATTTCGATTGACCGTCGACAGATTTGAAACACACCAGTTTTTTATGGAGCTTACCGACGGAGGTATTCGTTCGATGTTAATCAAAGTTTCACGATAACAAATACTTCGTTTGCATTAAATTTTATATGTTGCATTCTATGATGAATTAAAATTGTTTCTATTACGTTACGTTGTTAATTGTTAATATAGCGTTGCAAACGATACTGTAATATTGTTATTTCGTTAGGATTTGTGTTGCGCACGAAGAAAATGCGACGTCGAGGAACAAAAATGAACGCCGACGAGATCATCATTCTATTATCACATATATTTGTTTAATCAGCGCATATTGTAGCTAGTTTTTCTTTCTTTTTTTTTTGTCCACCGACCGGTGAATTTTTGATTGATCGAATTTGTACGCGATCGCTTGGATTCTTACCGAGAGGTGAATGGTTTTGATCGATCATCTCGAAAAACGTGATCATTTCTCTTCTAATAAAAAGTGACACACGACTGTATCTATATATGTCTGTATTTGTTAATTCGATTCTCTTCCTGTTTAACAATTCATTCATTGCATCGATTCATCAGCGATTTCCTTGCGGGATCAAGACAACATACAACGAGCAGACCGATAAACAAGTTTTTTAAAAAAGAAATGATAAATCATCAAGCCGGCTATAGCGGGTTCGTGTATCAAACGATTCCCCTCGATCATCGATCATCGACAAATGTTCAGAGAGAATGATTCTGCGAACGAAGTGTGTACGCGCGAGCATGTGAACAAAAGAACAGCGCCGTCAATTATCGCTATCACAGTACTAATTGTCACTAAACATGGTTGAAACGGTACGACGGAGAGTTGTTGGCTGAATTTGCGAGTTTTTATTAACGATGTAACGTCGTTTCGAGTAAATCGATGTTGGTACGGAGAATTTCCTCAGATTTTTTAAGATCGCGTTACACCGATTCTATTCGAGATTATGGTCTAGTGCAATCCGAGAGTTATTGTTCGATCCAAGCCTCTTATTGTTCAGAGTGGTGCGACACCGAGCTACTGTTACAACTTCGAAATACATATATTTCCCGCTCTCTTCGGAACAGTAACTTCGCTTTAAAGATCCACGATTGTAAACAGGGCCGGCCGGCCGCTATGTTGCGCGAGGTCCTGTGCGAAATAACGAAGCAGGGCCTTCGGATCGACTCAACTTTCCGAACGTGTGCGGGGCCCCGTGCCGTTGCACAGTTCGCCGTACCCATCACGCCGGCCCTGATTGTAAGTACGTAAGTACTCGCAATACGTTGCGGATCACTCTAAACAATATTACTCTGATGTACAGAGTGAGTTTCGTAACGCGACGACTTCAAATCACTTTTAAGGGGATGTTAATTATGTATCCAATCAATTACTAAACATTTAGGTATTGTATGAGATATACTAATTTCATATCCATAAGAATAACGAATAATGCAAATGAAACGAAAATTGAATTTCGATTTAAATTTAATGATTAAAAATTGAATTTCAATCTAAATTGGGCTGCTAAGAGTTGAATTTGAATTTAGGTTTAAATATAGTGATTGACAGTTGAATTTCAATCAAAATCGGGTTGCTGAGAGTTGAGTTTGTATTTAGATGTCGTTGCATACAGTGATTGAAAGAGTAGAATTTGAATTTAGATTGAAATATAATGATTGAAAGTTGAATTCCGATTTGAATTTGTATTATTCGTTCCCCTGGAAAGCATGCAACATTTGTTTGAAAAAGTCGTGGATGTTACGAGATCCGCTCTGTACAGCAGAACGATTCGATAGAATCTCTTTGAAATTTTGTCGGGTACCATCGTCGTTCTTAACTTGAGAATACAATAGTCTCTCTCCGAAAAGATGACTATATATTACGAAGGGAAAGGAATGCGAGATAGATGGATACAAAGTAACGAAGAGAGAGAAAGAGAATCTTTTTTCAGAATGCGAATTGTAATACGCGTATCGCTTATTGACGTTTTCATTATTGCATCTGCATCCGCACGATTAATTTATAAGTAAATTATATTAAATAATACACTGAACCGAGGTCTCCTTTCATTGGATCAGTCCTCCTTGTCACTTGTCCTGAAAGAACCAATCGCGACCATTTATTCAGAAATTACAGATCATTTATATCTGCAAATGTGATCATACACGATGTCCGATGGATTTTCATCTACGGCGCATGCGTGCTGACGCTTATGCAACATTCATTCTGCAGCTGAGTTCACAGGACTCGACAAGCGCCGTGCACATGCGCGTCGCAAAGTAGGTCCTGGAAAACGCCGGAATTTCGCATCTAGTCGAGTAACGATCTATGCTTCGCGATCATTGTGGGCCACGGACCTAAAGGATTGACAAGAGCGTAAAATACTCTAGATTTATGGGTGGGGGGATGGTTGACTGGCGCCATGTTGAGTGGCTAAACTAGTGCTGCCATCTATATAACGTCGCGGCAACATTTAAAATGTACAATTGAATTTGTACATTTGAATTGTATAACAATATTGTTTCTACGTATTTGTTATAGTAAAGGATGTGTTTTGAGAAATGACCAGTGCTTTTATAAGGAATGTATAAAGTTTCGATGTGCAGGATCAACACGACACATTTAATGACCAGGAAACAATACGAGTTTATTAAAATATATTCTCTTGCTGTTGTCAGAGCTGTTGTTGCTTTTACATAATAATTATACAATTACATTATACAATTATATACATTTGATGAGGTGTAATCTATGGTCATACGGTGGTATTTGATCATTCAATGTTTAATTAAATTTACGAATAAAATTTGTACGTTAATTTCTCGCAGGATTGTATTATATATTTCCGATGCTGCTGGCATTTATATCCTGCAGTGTTTAAAATCTTATAATACCGTCAACGAACGTTAATTAGTGATTATTACCGAAGTAATAATGTAAGTAATAATTACATTATATATATTCAATATATATATAAATATATTTAATATACTTGATATATATATTAAATATATTTAATAAATTGTATGCTGTTTGGATCATTAATTTCAGTGTTCCGCAAATTTGCCACACAATCAAAAGTGTTTCCTGAGTTGAAAAAATTTAAAAACCACTTACCGAGCGTGTACCAACGAGTTGTATAGGATTGTAACTCTAGGAACTGGTTTTCGCGCCGATGATTCAAATTCATACTGTCGGAAAGAACGGCGCATGTCCGGGAAAGCGCGTGCGCGGCGTCGCCGGCACGCGTTCGTCTTTGCGATGGTCGGCCAGTGCGTTTCGTGTCGCCGTGAGGGGAGTGTTGCACCGGATCGTATCTCATCGCGTTGCATCCCCATTGCACGGATAACGGCAGTTCCTTCTATTTAAATCAGCCCCCTCACGTCTCACGGACATCATCGTGGCGCGGTTCGTCTCGAATCGTGAGAAGCTCTCGCCGAGCCGTTCGGTGACCCGAAACAGTCCGGTTTGCCGCGAATGTTTAGACGCGAGCGTCGCGTATCACGTATCGGTCCTCGTGAAAGTTGGTGACTGTGTCGCGTGTGAACCCCACGAAAATGATGACGAGTGGCGTGTCCTCGATGTTGTGCGTTATCCTGCTCCTTAGCGTTGCCACGGGCACGGTGCACGCCGGATTAAAATGCGAACCTGTCAGGCCGTACTTCGAGGCCCAGGGCTTCCCTGCCAGCGACATTCCCAAGGAGGCGATCTCATGTGAGTGCCATACTTCCTTTTCTTTTTGTTCTTGAAAGACGCGCGGAAAAAATACCTTTACGTTCAAACTTCTCGAAAGAGGGTAGTACGCGGCTTGGGGGTATTTCTAGGACTGAGAGAGCAGTAAATATTTCTCTTCACTGTCTTCGTTTTAGGACTCATGTTCTTGACTGAAACGTGACTTACTGTATTGGATTGGCAAAAAAGTAATTTCGGTATTTTAAGGTGTAATAGAGCCGAATTTTTTTATTCAAACAATGAATTTTAATGAATAAGATATTTTCCCTTTCGTTTGATGATCTTTTGCTAAAAAGAATAATCAAGAAAATGTTTTATTGATTATAGTTCATCGTTAGTATAAAGAAATTCGGTTTTTCTTCCATCTTGAAATGGAAGAACCCAATACATACATACTATTACAGGGACGAGGAACTTTCGGGTTCCGGTATTTTTAGGGCCGGGCCGAAAAATTCTTGAAACATACTTGGGTACTTCGGAATTTTGTGTTCGGGTCGAGTATTTTCCCTGAAGTCGGGTCGGAACCCGAGTACTTATTCGTGACACTCGGGTTGTGTGTATTCGGAATTTCGTTTCGAGTTTGGGTCGGGCTAAATTAAGTCTGGGTATATCAGGTTAATTGTTAAGCAACTGAAAATGTTATTTATTGCAAACATGGAAATGAAATACTTATTGAAAAGTAATAATAAATTCATTCACTTTGTAATGTATGAAAATAGTGCGCAGAGTGATACTTGTAGTCATTGTAACAGTCTTCTGATAAACCAATTCGAAAAATGAAAGTAGATATGTGTCACGCCGCTGAGTATGAAACTTGACAAGGAAATCGCAAACCTATTGACATTTGTGAAGTGGGCACTTGAAAATTCGTGATACTAAAAAACAAATGTTAGGGAATTGGGAAGGATGCAATAGTTGGTAATAATTAGGATACTGAAAGAGTAGGTCAGGTTAGGAATGAATGAGAGAAGTTATGGACCAAATGCGTGAATTAAGATAGATTTGTACAATTAGGTTAATGTAAACCAAGTCACATTTCTAAGGCTGAAATAAAGTAAATACATTACAGATACACGAAAATGTTGGGTATCTGAAGTCGAAACCGGGTCGGGTAACCTAAAAGTTTATAACGTTCGAATATCCAAATGTCAGATTTTTGGGTCCTGGCCCAATCAGAATCGTCGTAAACTGATTGAGAGCTGGGAAAGGTTAGGTCGAACTTGGGGGTAAGATGAGCGAAAGAAACATCTGGGAAGCTGTCTCGTTGCGTCGGAATCCGACGCGCGAACAGCCGGTCAAAATGCAACAGATGAGGAATACATAAACACTTTCGAGTGCGCTCTAGACATTTTGTTTTTCTCGTCGCGTCGGTTGCCCCCCGGCGACGCCGCGCGGGAAAATGGATCGACAAACATCGGATTTGTTCAAACACGTGTTTACCACTTCTAGTGGAAGCACACAGCTTGGTTAGATCAGTGCCGGATTAAGCCCCGTAGCAGGAGTAGCAAATGCTACGGGCCCCGCGCTCCTAGGGGCAGGGCCGGCGTGACCTTTTGCGGGGGCAGAAAACACATTCATATCCCATACTTAAATTTTACAATGAGGAATTACTATTATTTTGCGATTTCATTTTGTACACACACTCGAATATTCAATCTACTATAGAGGGGGTCCTGAAAATGTCTTGGTGTGCTGCCCCTTTACCGCTGGGGCTACACACTATTACTATAATCGAATACTTCGTTAGCGGTACATTAACTATACTAAAAACCGAATTTTTAAAAGTAAAAAAAATTTGATATTAGAACTGTAAAGATTAGGGTGCTAGTTAGACTAGGGTATTTTCTATTGTTAGACGTGAGAGAGGCAATTTTGGGAATTTATATTGACGCATCTAATTGTACATAGACGGGATAACGACGAGGTTACTTTAATAAAGGTCCTGAAAATGTCTGACGAGTTTGCGTAGACCGTGGGCCCTTTCAAAACGCGAGGCTGGGTTCCGGCGAACGCGTTTGAACCTGCCTCGCGCCGGCTGTGTCTGGGGGCCCTGCGCTTGCTGCAGAAAATTGACCTAAAGTTAGTCAACACCGTTTTAAGATATTTTTGCTAAAAAAAAGGTCATTCATCGTGTTTTATTATATTATCGTGCAAAACCTAGGACCCTCCTGGTAACATTTATTACGGGCTCCGCGCTGACTTCATCCGACACTGGGATAGATACATATTTTGTTTATAGAACTCCACACGAAAGTATATTTTTCTACTGCTATTTTTAACGCTGAACCTTCCAACCGTTAAAAGTAACTGGTACGTGTTCCCTTATAAAAATGACGAGATTCATTTCATGTAGACTTTTACTTATACAATCATTTTTATTGTTTCAACAGTTGCGTAATTAAAAATCTAGAACCCGTCACAGTGACCGGTGGATGGTAGGTTTAATGGTGAAATGCAAGTTAGATTTCTTATTTTGCAATTATATGAATTATTAAATATTTAAAAGAAATTATTGTTTAATAAATATATTTTGAAGAAATTATTAAATAAATTTATATAGTAAATACATTTTGAGGAAATTATTAGATAAGTTCATTTGTCGAATAGATTATGAGGTAATTATTGGATAAATTCATTTTATGGTATACATTTAAGGAAATGATTGGATAAATTCATTTGTGGACTACGTTCAAAGAAAATATCGAATAAATTCATCGAAATAATCTAGAACAGGTGAAAATGCGTTTTTAAACTGGAAGACATTAAAAGCAACATTTCCATCGTTCCAAAGGTGTACAAAAGAGAACAATGGATCGTTACTTCTATAGTCCCTTAAACCGTTCGCGCTCGTTTCAAGCGGGAACATTTCACGTATCATCAAAGAGAAACTAAAAATGTTTTGTAGGTGTTAGACAGTCGCGTCGCGGTGATGCAATCCGTAAGCTTCTGTCGGTTTGTTAACGACACACAGATTTCGTTGGAGCGCCGACGGTGAAGAGTTTGTGCGTTGTTATCGGTTAGCGCAATCAAATATCCGTGTCGTTTCGAAACTGTTTATTCGCCCTGAATCGATAAGGAAGAATTACACGTTGCCTTTTTCACTCGACGGATCGTGTTCCTTCGAACGTACAATGGCGTCACGATTCTCAGAAAACCAATCACATTTTATTCTCATTACATCGTTAATTAGTCACCCACCAATTAGCGTTTAACCCTTCGGTGGTCGGTGACGTTTTTATTTTAAAAACATTTAAACTGTTAGAGGAATCAGGCCCGTGATGAAGATTTCGAATCGAAATGAACTTCTATTTTTCCCACAAAAAGTATTATGAATGTTCATATAATTAACATGGCCGGCGTAGAATAGGCTTCGAAGCTTTTGTGGGGTCGATCCGACGAAAATATGTTCTCGCCTGCTGTCGGGGTTTTTTTAATTAAAAGTTTCTCCAGCTTTTTAATTTGAAACAGTTATTCTCATACGTACACACTGGCGTTGCCGTTACGGAAAAAGAAACTCGACGAGGATTTTTCACCGACTCGATGCAATTATTCACTGCATCGAGCCGGACCCTTTCACGTCGTGATCTCTGTTATCCGATCGGCCGGGAAACATCTGTGTCATTTACCTGATCCGATGTCAGGTTTCTCTACCTAAACATGGAACTCTTCTCGACTTCCGATTTAACACTAAACGTACCACCACTCGTAAGACGACCAATCCCAGATTTTTCAATTCCAAATTATTGAAACAACAAAGATGTTTTCGTGGTGAACGAATTCGATCAATTTATCGAATGTAATGATACGACTTCTAAGAGGAGAGAAGAATAGAAAAGTGATACAACCTTTTTCAATTGGATTATTGAATGAGTAGACTGCGGAGAGAGAGATTCGAAATGCATTTATGAAAAAAATGGGTATGCACCATGTCAAACATTGTAGGTATTAAAAAGATTTATGGCCGCGCCAGTGTATTGGTAGTTTCACCTTGACAAGATAACCTAAAGAAATATGAAATATTTTATTCGGCTGCTATGTCTTACAATTGATGCAAACAATTTTTATTTTACATAAAGTTTCGCAGTCTAGAAATGAGTATATGTCTAATGCAGTGGTTCATAAATGTTCCGCGAATTATATTAAATATATTTAATATATATATTATAATACAATATTTAATATAATATAAATATTAAATATATTTAATATAATAATAATTTAATAAATTGTTTGCTGTTTGGGGATAATTAATTGGAACGTCAGAAAAATGGAAAGAACGAAAGTCCGCTTGAACGGTAGAAATACTATTTTGAGAGATCGATAGCCTTTTTCAATTTGATTACAGAATTCTCGTTGAAAAATATTCTAGAAAATATTCTCGGTAAGAAGCATGTAAATTTTCTATCGAAGGCTCAGGGGCACGAGAGCAGGCCTTGCCGGAACAAAGGGATGCTAAATGTCTCGAAAAAGATGGCCGTTAAGCCGGTTCGAAAATTCTGAAAGACTTCGTCCAAGAGAGATATATCCGTGCACGCGTAAAAGAAGGCAGCCTGGCGTAATGGTAAGCTGTTCAGAGCGGATCAGAGCGGAGCGGAGAGTGGCGTCGACGACGGAAGCGAGAGGGGCACACGGGACACCGCGTAAAGAGAATTTTCCATGCATGTTGATTAAAAGCACGTCGCCCCTGTGCACCACTATTTATACTCCGTCGTCGTTCGCCGTGAAAAGTCTTTCGCGTCCTCGGAGAGCGGCGCGGCCGCCGTGTGTGCTCAATGATAACTGATAATGACTACAAGAAATACGTAAAACCGTTATGAAAGTTCAAAAGTCGGTCCCCAAGAGCGGTCTGGACCGACGGAGACGTCGCGTGCAAGGGCCAACGTTATTTCAGAATCGCGCTGAAAAATTCATTGCCGTCGGAAAGGTACAGCTTTCCTGTAAAGCTGGCCAAAACAGTCGATCCTTTTGATTTGTTCGAAACGAATAAAACTCTTTTCTTGTGTTCCTGAATATACTGGATGAAATTCCCAGCTTGATCGTCTCGAATAAGAATTGTAAAGTGATTGCGGATCTGATGCATTTGTGACAAAAAAATGAGTAGGTGCAATTTAATATTAAACCTACTACGGATCAAAATCGACTAGCATGAACAAGATCGAGGTTGTTTAGACTTTTTGTTATTTTTATTATGGTATATGTTCGATTTTAAAAAATTCGATCATTTTGTATAATAAATATTCTGGGACTTGTCTATTTGACCGGCACTGTAGTTTCAGTGTTAACACAGTGGGATCATTAGAAGAATTTAAAAATACTTTGATTTTTATCACTATTAATCATATCGCGGAAGGAACTAAATCTCTGTTTCACTCCAATTTGATGCAATTCAAGTGTAGAATTTTTATTTTGCTTAAAGGATCCGCTGTCTGATGATAATCATTTTTACAAATTGTATGTTTCAGAGTATTGTTGAAATGTCAATATAGAAGGAGTGTCATACTTCTATATATATGTACAATTCTTATCATAGTGGAAAGTAATTAAAATAAGATCTTTATGCTTAACGAAATTTTTCATTCGATTTGTGATAAACTCGAGTGAAATGAAAATGTATTTTCTTTCTTAATATGTTTAATATCTTGACAATAATGCAACAGTTTCAATGATTCAAATTGAAACTACTTTGACGTTCATGGTTTCCTAGAAGACAAAAAAACTGATTCTCCAATTAATGAAAATCAATGAAAATTAATAATCTACATATTTAGTTAATTCTGAAAATGTTCTGATTCTCATGCGATAAAATATGAATTTGCAAGATTGGCACGATCAAATTAATTTTATCTAGCAAGTTTACCTCGAATCGATTCCGTCAACAATTACTTTAGTAAATTGGTCTCTATACATTCTTTAACACCTTTGGCAATGTTTTGTGATTGTTGGCTGACCAAGCTTTCGCTCGAACGGAAACAGAATCGTTTCAAATTTCGGCAAACGCACGAAAATGGAGTGTCGTGAATTCAAGTACGTATGTCGCGGACGAGAAATTTTATCTGGCGCTCGAAACAGGTGGTCGCTCCGTGGAGACGGAGACGGAGACAGAGAAACAGGGAGACGGGGCCGATTCCACAGGTGTCTGTAAAAGTTTGTCAAACACGGTGGATTACCGCGACTATAGGCGTCGCTTTTTTTAACAACTTTTAACTTACCTCCGATACGACAAAACTTCGATTCAATCCTTGCCTGGTGTACCACTTTGCGCACTAGAATTTGAGCACCATTTCGATACCAACAATTTTAGAAGAGTATTCAGTAAGAGATTTCAACATAAAATGAAAACATAAAATGCTCTTAGTTATTATATTTATTATGTCTATTATATCTATTATATTTATTTTTTAATTTATTATATTTACTCATTATTTTTTAACCTTCCTTTAACTGCTCATATACTACGTTTGTTATGGTAATTGTTTAATTAATTACTAGCTAGAAGGTTAAAAAACGTTCGTACCATAATCTCCCTATTTTCCCCATATTCTGCAAAGTTACAGCTGTAATTAAAAAATTTTTCAGCGCTCTATCTCATTTCTATAGGAAGTTGTTTGATTGTGTCTCCGATTTAAACGAAAGGTCCCACTGCGCGACGCATCGACAAGCGTGTTTAGCTCTATTTAAAAAATCATCGATGCTAACTAGCCACTCGAGTAACACATGGCATAGGCATGCGGTGCGACGAAGGCTGTGCACTTGAGGTGCATAGGCAGCGTTACGCACGTTGCGGCGTCCGAGGAATGTGTCGCAGCATGCATTCAACCCTCTCTAATTCCGTTTCTCCTCCTTATCTCTGTCGAGATAAACGCGCCAACGAGACACCGAACTGGAGTAAACCGAGAAGCAACGGCCGACTGTGTAACGCGCAGGATGATGAGGATAGGAACGTGGATAAGTTGAACAGGACCATCCCCCAGAATTCCACGCGAGATTCCCTCGGTCATTTTGCGGAAATTCTAGGGATATTTACGGTTTAGATACTATACTGTCGGTGTACAAGCATATTACACTGCATTTGCAATACTTCTTTCAAAATAAATAAAAATTGTACTGACAAGGGGGTTTACCTCATCACAAGAGAGGTAACACGCCGACTTTAATGAAATTTTGGTATAATATAGAACTCGAAAAAATATTATATAAATTATTTGGTCTCCACAGGATTTTAAATCTAATACTTCCGGAGATATTCAATAAAATAGGATTCTCCACCACAACTTTGAAAGGTATTTTCGCCCCGTCAACATGAATCTCAGACGCTATAAAAAAATACGTGTCAAATATATTTTTGTGTTCTATATCATACTAAAGTTCCATTAAAATCGGCGTGTTACGATTGGGTAACCTCCATTGTGAGTTCTGTTGAATTTAATGCCCCAGCGTTTTCTCGACATTTTCATAAGTCATACATGCATAAAGATCTAATCCGGGACTATATATATATATATATTCTTAAGGGAATAACATTCATGTAGACGAATGAATAAAATTTTTTCCGTTACTTTCCTTTTTAACACATCTCGTATGTTTCAAGATCGTTCGGTTTATTTGGCGTAGAAAAGAACCGTTCACGCATGTAGGTCCACACAAGATTATACGGTGTCGAACTGGAGAAGAAAAACGACCCTTGGGGTCATATATTTTCACAGAACGTGGAATCTGATCCGTGGTTCAAGCTATATTTAACCGAGGCGCGAGTTTAACATGTTCACTGCCAAACCACCACATGGAAATATCTCGTCGAATGAAACTTATTTCGTTAATAACACCGGAGTTACAGAGTTCAAGGTTACAAAGGATTTTTAGCCTTTTAGATCGTACAAATTCTAATAAAATTCGATTTAAAAAAAACAGAGATTATACGTATTCTGCTGTATTTGATGCAATACATTGTATTTAATAACTAAATAGCGGGGACGCGTGTACATTTTCACCGGAGTCGACAGATCAACAAGAAAAATGTTCTTCCTCGGCGAATGTTACAGCGTCGACACTCTCACGCGATAAAATATGAATTCGGCCCACGCATTTTAATTTAATCTAATCTAGCAAAGTTTACCAACAACTTAGTAAACTGACATGCATATTATATTTAATTTCGTGTTCCCATTAATACAGTCCACCCTGTGTAAGTCCAGCGGCCTAAAATGGAAAATAAAAATGATTTTACTGTACTAAAGACAATATCACATTATTTTTCAAGTGTTTGAATCGTTTACTGTTTTACAACTCACTCAGCCAATTTCATCATTAATCCATCCAAATCCGCAGTCTAAGAATAACAACGACTATTAAGCCATTAGTGATCCAAATCGTTTTGTTCGTTGTTTCCCGCGTACGCTGTCGAGTTTTGAATTTGCATTGCGATCACGATCGTATAAAATCGAGTTTAAACCAGGCGATAACAATGAGAGCAAGGTGTGCGGGATGGTGGAGTGGTGCAACGTTCGCGAGGTTCGCTGAAAAATAATGAAATGAGCATAAAGCAAATGCGACGACCTTCCATTAAATTTGCAAACAAACCGGGGGTGGTGGACGCGGGGGTTGACCAGTGGCTAGCGGGGGGATCGCAGGCGAGGTTGGAGGAGCTGTCGCAACAGCCGGGCATGCGTTTGACGCGTGTCATGTGCACGCGTCAACTCAGACCGCACCGCGTCGTTCAATCTCGCTCTTTCCACCAACTAGCAATCCCGTCGACGAGCTTCCCGTCAAGTTCGTTGCTCCCTGCCATCGATTTCCTTGCCGACGTCGCTCGTCGATCGTCGCTCGTTAGCAACAGCCAGAGAGAAGAACCTTCTTCCATCGGCGCCTCGCCTCGCAATTCCAATCGCAAGCCGCGAATCAACGTCTTACCTTCCTCTGTTGTTCGTTCACCACGGGCCGAGGAAGCCCCCGGAGATATTTAATCGCACCAACCCGTTCCGTCACGCATGGGAATCGCCGACCGGAACGGGAACGGCCGCGACAGTCGCGAAAATGAAATTCGCTTCGTTGAAATGTCGCGCCTCTGCGTCGGACGTCCAACTGTCGCGTCGTTCAAACCTACCACAAGTTTCCGCTGCTGCGATCAACGCTCGTACGGTCTTCATTTAAGTAGTCCCTCTCTCTGTGTGTGTATTTTATATACAGTGACGAGCAAAAGTGTAAACATACTTCGCTAGTTTTATATAAAACGCGATAATACAACCTATTTTTTCAATTGAACCTTAATAAACCTTAGGCAATAATAATTATATGGTGAATATGATAAACGTAATGTCACAGTTTATTTTAGAATAAGGATTTGCGGCAATGGGTAATTATTTACATTAGGGGCTTCCTCATTTACATATGTTGTCAAGGTCATCATTCTAAACAACTTCTTTCTATACATGTTACCGCCTCTTGGTTTTGGTTTTCGAGATATTCGAAAAAAACTGTCGCTAATACTGTATTGAATTTTTCGTATTCTAGCACGCTCCGTGGTAACGTAAGGCTGCTCAGGTTCGGCGTCTGTTTACTTTTTTTCCTAAACACGTTGTGATCCTGTTAATTTCCTCGGGCCGGACCTCGCCGCCCCATCCACAACTTAACCACAACTCATTCTGATATTATAACTTTTGCATTGCAGCTGTCATCTGGAATTTGAACTAGTAATGGCAAAATTATACGAATATAGTTGTGGGTAGGTCAAAAATCCTTTTATATATATGTTACATATTGCATACCGGTGTTATTCATTTTGTGTTTGGTCAGAAACGCCATTAAGCTATCGCCTATGCTGATATACGAAAATCCAAGCGATAAACTCAGTATTAGCAATAGCTTTTTTCTGAAAAGTTGTTCAGAATGATGACCTTGACAACATATTTCAAGGTCATCAGAATCGGTGAGGAAGACCACAAGGTAAATAATTACCAGAAATAGTTTCCTGATGATAAGATACACTGTATGTTTATCAACAAACCTCAGTAGACGCAAAAAATACAATATTCTATTACGTGTTCAATTTCTATTAAAATAGAAATATTTTATTTTGTGATTCCCATTGTTAAAATAGAAATATTACATTTTCGAAATTCTATGTCTTATTTAAAATACTATTTTCTTTAGGTAAAAGAAACTTGAAAATATTAAATAGTATTTGAAACATTTGTTTCGCCAAATAATGCCCATCTCTGTCTTCGAATAAATATTGTTCATCAGGATTTGCTGGAAGCATATAAACGAACTTGATTAGCACAGTGGTTCGGTTGCATGGAAGCGGCATTTGTGCGAAGGAAGCGTTGTTGGCCAGCTGTGCAGCTATGTATCTAGCGAATGTCTAGTAAATACGGAGGAAGCTGTCGCGCGCCAGTTCACATGCCCAAACAAACTGAATGTTAGTTTTCGATAGCTTATCTGCTAACTGCCCGGGAATTGGTTTGGTTCGGTGGGAAGGGGAAAGGGCCCAGGGGATGGAGAAGCTTCCTGTGCGTCGGAATCATAGCGAAACCACCAAACCCCCGTTGCAACCCCTCGCCGACCATGGGAACCGAAACCATCCAAGTTCCAGACACCACCATCGAAACGGTCTCGCGAAATTCACGCGTCCTCACGGGTGCGTTGTTCACAGCCTCGTGAATGCTGACCGCAGAATGCACGTCCTCTCCCGAAGGAAACCGGATATTCCCGAGGCTCTTGGCGACGCTGTTGCCACCCTTAGCATCGCCAAGCATTGTCCCCTCAGAATTTCTTCCTACCGTGCGGTTTATCGCGTCCTTTGTGTCGCGACGACTACGACGAACGTGCACGCATCCACGCGTCGCTGTCTCTACAGAAAAACGCGTGTTCGTGCTTTGCATAGTGGGCCATTTTCCCTGCAAAGCTGGCCGAATGTCGACTCTTGTAATTGGTATATATTATATAGTTATTAATATATATATATATAGTTTATATATATTAATTATATATAAACAATTATATTATATTGTATAATAATTATATATAAAAATTACAATTATATATAGTATAATATATATAGTAAGTACTAACCAATAAATGCTAACCCTACCGAGCACTAAAAGCGATTGGAATGATTCAGTTTTCCAAAACGACAAGGCTCTAAATATTTCGAGCTTGGGCAATTTTTTTATCCCAATACATGTTTACATAAAAAGTATATCGAATGAATTTCCAGGTGAAAAACTTCATAATTTTGAAAATTGTGAAATGAAAAATATAAAACCGGTTATTCGAGCAGCAGTGGTAAATTTTAATTAATATTTTGTAAAACTGAAAAATCATAATTTCATTCGCGAAATAATTCTCACATGAGAATTCAAAAAGCGACGTTAAATAATAATAATAATAAAATAATAATTTCATTCGAAGAACTGTTTAGCAAAGCCACGATCTTCTTTCCAGGAATAGATAATTGGTGACCGAAAGAGTTGAAGTTAATAATCGACTAGATACCGTCGGACGATCGACCGATCGAATCGATCGATCAGCTGCGGTGTTCCTTCCTTTGAGACTGTCACGCGCGCGACAAGGCGACAGACGCTCTGTTACCGCCTTCGGGAACCGAGTAGGTTTTGTGGAGGAGTTCGAGGAACGCGTTCGAAATCGTAAGAAACGAAACCTAGGATTCCCGCGGCTCGCTTTCGTAGCCCGTAGAAATTATACGAGCCACCGGCTATTCATTCTCAATTATCCCAATTATATCGGGGCTGTTTCTTTCGAGACGGTGGCGTGAGAATTCGTTTGCACGCGCACGTTAAGGGAACCAAGAACGGAGCCGCGTTTATGTTAATCAGTCCGAAATAGATGTAGACACGAAGAAAGAGAGAGAGAGAGAGAGAGAAAGAGGGAGAAGGGGAGCGTGGAGGAGAGGGAATCACGATGTGAAAAAAAGCGAGTGTTTCGGAATGCGGTGAGTTGTTCGCTTCGCAGGGTCCGGGGCCACCCGACGATTCATTCGCTGACACGATTCTTTTGATGGATGGAGCCCGGACCGGATCGATGCGCTGGCTCCAGACCGACAGAACATCGGCATTTCGTACTCCCACGTTTTCACGCGATGCTTACCAGCACGGAGATCCGACGATACCACCGCAGCACGATCGATGACCGGATGTTGCGCGATCCTCGACTCCCTGACAAACGATTCGTCAACTTCGCCTCGTCTGCTCTCGTCTCGTCTCCGAGTTAAAGGCAGTGGCGCACCATTTAATCGGTGGAAGGGGCGAGTTGAACAAAATGACCGTTTTTTTTTATAGCAAAAATATGTGTCAATGGTAGTCACACAAAAGTTGTTTCCAAATTTTTAGTTTTACATATAACATATTCAAAAATCATCGAAATCGGAGAGGAAGTTAATTTTCCAGTCTTTTCTTTCCTTTTTTGGGAGGAAGGGGACTTGGCGCCCTGGCTCCTCCTTGGGTGCACCACTGGGTATTCTCGTTTTCGCGATTATGGTACTATTATTTGTATTTTGTAATTGTAAATTATTTTATGTTTACGGATGTGTTATTCTTTAGACGACTTTAATCCTATACATATATTTTTTAAAATCACTGAAAGCAATCGGTAAGAGGAATACTCCGTCGGTCACTTCCGGCGGTGTAAGGTCTAGCGACGGCAGTTCGAGGAAAGAGGGAAATAAAAAGCAAACGCGGGAGGAAGGAGAGGATGAATGCGTGGCCGACCTTCTGGACCTCGATTCGAAGCGAGGAACTGCATTCTTCGATAGGGGCCCGCGAAGGAAGGAAGGTGGACAGCTACAGTGGATGTACAAAGTATTCGTACAGCTTCCAAAACGAAGAAATTTTTCAAAATTGAAGTTGAAGATTTAACTTAACTAACCACTCTTTAGAATTTAACCATTGAATTTTATTTTCAAATCGGCCACGATTTTATGCAATCATCTGATAAAAATCGTGACCTTCGCAATTGAGACCAATAACAATTTTAAAGGAATGTTATGCATACACGTGAGCTAGTAAAAACTAATCATCTTTTATTATTATTATTATTATTATTATTATTATTTATTGTAGACGGACTGAAGCCCTTTTACAGAAGTGTTTACAAAAAAGAGAAAGATGCAAGACTACTCGTATAATAACAAAGGGACATGCATAAAAAGAAAAAAAATATAATAATGGTACAATCGATATGGTATTAGCATATAATCGTGCGTAGTTGCATTTAAAATTTAGTAAAAAATCAACACGCTTATAAAAAGTGCATGAATTTGCAATAATCCGATTCATTGGATTAATTAATCCATAAGTCGATTTTGCTTTAAATCTTTGAAAACATGCTCTTGTTCTCAATTCACGTTCCGGTACATAAAAATTGATTTGCGCAAGTAGAGAGGAACGATCAGTATGATTATTAATTAAATTAAGAAACTGAAGGTGTTGGATCGAATTTTTACGACATTATTCGTTTTCAAAAGGTGTACGAATACTTTGTACACCCACTGTAGCTAGCCAAGCAGGCGCAGGCAAGCAACTAACCGAGCAACCAACGAAGCAGGCGGTCTGGCCAGGTTAGGGGAGGAAGGATCGTGAGGAGGGCTTCTACCTTCGAGAAGGTCCCTCGGACAGCTATAAATTACCGGCTAATATCTCATAATTACCGAGCGAACCAGACTTTAGGAATGCCACGGCAACGAGTCAGCGTGCAGGTACGCGAACAACCCATGGACAAGCATCTATTGCGAGGAGATCGCCACACAGGCTGTCAGGACTCTTTCTTCCGTCGGAGAAAACGCTCGGGAACCGTTGTGTTCCCCCGTCGGGATTTTCCTTCTTCCTGCGACTCGCCAATTATTTCGCATTTTTCCATCCTCTTTCCCGCGCCGTTCCCCCGGAACTCGTTATCCCCAGGCATTTGCATACTTTCGATGAACTTAGTCCGCGACCCTGCGAAAGAATGCCTGATATTCTCCTCCCCTTCTCCTCTCTCGTTCGCTTTCGCAGCCACCGAGGATTATGTTCGATTGATTTGAATTTCAACCGTCTCGCCACGATTCCGTTCCCGGAACTTGAGGCGAACTGCTAAGGGATTCTTTTACCCGATCAAGACAAAGCTTAATGGTCAGTGTTGGGTTTTATACGATCCACTTGTAAGCTCGATTGTTCGATAAAAATGTTTCAAGACTATTGAAACTGTCATTTATTCAGAGCATTTTTTAAACGAATGTATGTCGGCGATTAATATTACAGGTTTCAGATCACAACTGTAATAATTGGATCGCGAATTTTTATAGAATATAAACATGTTCTACAATTCTACATTGATTGCGGGAAGCAGCAGTAGAATAAAAATTGATTTCATCCCTTAATGCATTGAAGACAATATCACAATATATTTCAATTTATCTAATTGTTTACCGGTTTATAGAAAATAAAAATGTTCTACAATTCTACATTGATTGCGGGAAGCAGGGGTATAATAAAAATGGATTTCATCCCTTAATGATTTTACTGTACTAAAGACAATATCACATTATTCTTCAATTGTTAGAATCGTTTACTGTTTTACATTTCACCCCGCCGATTTCATTATTAATTCGTACAAATCCGCAGTCTAATAATAACAATTATTAAACGAGGCATTAAACCATTAGTGATCCGAATCTTTTTGTTTGTTTCAGGTAAGTAGAAGCTGAGCGCCGATGATCGGCAACTGTCCGGGAGAATTCTCGTCAAGCTGTACCAGAACGTTTACGGTAAAAACAAGAGATCCGTTCGTTTCCGTTTATATTTGTCCAACGGTTTCAAACCTGCGGAGACCTTGATACCCACATGTCCCGATAACAACGGAAATCGCATTAGCAAACACGATCATCCCTCCTCGGGTTTCGTGCTGTCGTTTCTCCCGCGGTTTACGAAAACCCGGAAAATTCTCGAGCTTATCTTGCGGTCGCTCTAATGGCTGATAAGTATCGATTTCGTCGCGATAACAGCCAATAAGACTATCTGCTTCGTTGTATCTACATCGTAAAAGAGATTAGATACTTTTTTTCTTGCCTCGTGAGATTTGAGGAAAGTCTTGTAAACATAATTTCGTAAATAGAAAATTTTGTTTACTCATTCCCTAGCATATCAGTCGGTTTACCATCTTTCAAATATTCAAGTGGTTTGGACAAATTTTAAAACAGTTATGCGAACTTTAAAAATGTCATCTATATAATATTATATAAAATGTACAGTACATGTACAAAACATTGATTAAGACAATTTTTTCATCGCTCGCGTTAAACAATTTTTTCATCGCTTTATATTATTTCGAAGTAGCAGAGAAAGTGTTAAGAAAATTCGTTCGGACGTCCCCGCAAGCACGAAAAAAGTAGAATAAACCTGAACAGATGGCGACCCTAATCACACGAAAAAACTGAAAGACACGCCTTTGTCGTCGAGATTTTTGTTTTTGTCGATTTCACCTCACTTCTCGCGGAGTGAATAAAATCTGCACACGCCCACCAATCGCTTACATTTTAAATGTCGACCAAGCACTTATACACACTGGGTGTCCGAAAAATGTTGTACTTCCTTGTTAGAGGTGAAGTGGTGGTCCTTTTAAAGGTACTTTTAAATATTTGACTGTGCTTTATACAAACGGTGAGAAATGTTCGGGATGTGTATAATTAACATAGATCGGCGAAATGTATATTTGAAATATTCATTAAGGACACCAACAAAAAAGTTTTAGAAAATGCTTATTTTATTTTCACCATGCTTATCTAATCTTGTAATCGAATTTTAAAACACGTTCCGGTGATACAGAGACTTGAAACTTTGAACATAGCTCAGAACTGGATGATAATGCAATCTTAAAAAAAAATTTTTAACTGTGCGTTTAACAGACTAAAAAGTAGAAAAAAAACTTTTCAAAAACCATGCTTATATTAAAATGTACTAAAAAGGAGAAAATAATTGGTTTTAGATATTAGTAACTATAGTAATACATTAATATAGTTTAGCGCTCCACGCTTTTATTTATAGTCGCTAATATCTAACAAAAATTATTTTTTCCTTTTTAGTGCGTTTTAATGTAAGCGTGGTTTTCAAACAGTTTTTTTTATATATTTTTTTTATTGTATGTAACCTTGTGAATTATAAATTCGGGACTGAAGATTGAATAGATTGAAAGAAATCAGGTGGTTTGGTAGAATAATAAAAAAGTTATTCTGTTTTAAATTTCGTGGCTAGTTGTATCTCTCTCTCTCTCTCTCTCTCTCTCTGTATATGCATATACTATAATACATAGTCGTTCGATTTTCCGGTTCTCGAGATATGGGATCAGAGAAAGTGGAGAGTAGCTTCTCCGCTTGGAAGCTTGCTGTTTGTCCAGTAGTAAATTTGATAAGAACCGTTAAACGGTCGCGAGTGTTCACTGCAAACGTTTATCTAAGGTGACACGGGTCGAGGGAAATGTCTCTGGAACAAGCTAAGAGCCGTTGCCCGATAGCTTGAAGGGTCTCTATCTTTCACCGAAAAAGAAAACGCGACTCGACGTTTCGCGGAACGCGCGATATCGTTTCGCCGCGATTCGGAAACGCTATCCGCTTGTTAATGGGGGTTAGACTTGCATTTGCAATATTGCAATTCTCTACCTCCCCTAAACGTAAGGTTTACCACAAGTACCAATTAATATCCTAGTTTGGTCGTTAATTGCGGTTAACAATTAAAATTCTTATTAATTGGGAACAACGGTTAAATTTCTACGTTAATCTAAATCGCAATTGACGATTACATTCCTTTGAATTGTAATCGTCAATTTGATAATTGTTTAACGATCAACTGCTGAAACTTCAAAATGAAATACGGAATCAAAACTGTATGAATACTGAAGAAAAATATAAACTGTGTTTAGGTACATTGTCATTTGTTGTATAATACAAACTCAGATTTTTCAATGATTTCTTCTTTTAATCCTCCGACAACTCTTGACAAACTTATACCTAAAGCAAATAGAATTTACTTAGACTTAAACCATGATCCGAACTTAAATATCTTACACGTTTGCCTAACCGTTCTATAATTTATACAAAATAATATCTTTGATTAATTCTTACAGACGCAATAATGAAATTTTCTATTCTTCAAAATGGTCTAGATTGAGACCGAAACGTTGAATTAAATTTCATGTGATATTTTTGCAAATTTGCTTATGTTCCGATGGATCGAACCAGTGCGCCGATAACATTAATTGCAGTCTAAGTAGCTTACGTTCGATTTCTTCTTTTAATCAAAGATTCACGATTGACCTGAAAATGTGTGAAGGGGTACTCGTTTTTCGTAGATCGTACGGTTCCCATTTTCTTAGATCGAGACTCGTAAAGAATGTGAAAGGATCGGGGGAGGCTGGCTGGAATTGTTCGGCTCGATTAGGTCGCGTAAACCGAGACTCGCCTCGTCTCGCGAGCCCTTCGATTGAGCGATAAGGTTGCGATGCATTGGTAGCGAACGGGTTTCGACAGGCCAACGATAGCTATTGCCGAGGACGACATTGCTCGTCGGCCACTAAATTCGCTAATTACCTGGCGGTTCGCCGCGGCAGCTAATCTCCTTCGTTAACGTCCACGGGCCGTGTTCGCGTTCGGGATCATCGGGATCGGATTAAGCTTCGATTACGCGTGGAATTCGACGCGCTTTAATTAGGTGGCGCCGGACTATGCGCCGATAGACGTAACGGGACACCCCTGTCAAATTCTGCGACGAAACTTTCGTAATTATTTCCACGGAAACCCTATTAACGCGAGGGATCCCGAATAAGCGTCCCCGGTCATTTTCGTTGAGTCACGGCGATCCCGTACGGATCATTGGAATTTAATCGCGATCGCAATTTCCTTGAAATACGCGCCACGCCAGAGCTCTGCTTTCCGGATGAATCTTCCGACAAAAGAAAAGGGTTCCAACGAAATTGTTCAAATAGCAGTGAGGCATTTCCACGACTAATTTTTTTCTTTATTTTTTTAAGTTTTACTTTTATTGTGATTGCGTAAGCTCGTGCCAGATTTGAAAATAAAATTCAATGATTTATTTTTTAAAGAATGCAACTTTACTAATCGATTAAACATATAATCACTATTATTTTGTAATTATATAAAATTCAATTATCGTTTTAATTTTCATTTAATGTAATCTCTAACAAATCTTTAATATTTAATTTTACTGTTTCACATTTCACCTAATCGAAGCAGAGAAATATCAGTAGTTGAGTGATATAATATAATTAGTCTGCGAATCTTTACGCAAAATGGAAATTATCTGGACCGATTATGGAAAGTAGAAGTAAAACAAAAAATTGATTTCATGTCTTAATGCCTTTAGTGCATTTATTTCTATACATCGTTACCCACATAGATTTTTTCACGCTGATTTCGAATTTGCTCTCAAAATTGATCTATGACCTCCGGATTTTGAAAAAAGTCGAATTATTGTTAATAATTTATAGTTTCATTTTTTCAAGGTTCGTATCATAATCTCCATAATTATCCCATATACTGGAAAGTCTCAGGTGTAATTTATAAAAAAAATTCATCGCTCTGTCTAATTTCTATCGAAAGTTTTTTTTATTTCTACACAAAATTCATCGGTTTGTCCCGTTGGCCAGCAAAAATCGAACGACCTACGGAAAAATTTGATATCGACTTTTCTCCGACTTTTCGGGCGAGATAGCTGAATAATAAAACAATTTCATACAGCGTTGCGTGTCGATGAATGAACCGACGACAATCGAGCAAGCTCGTCTCGGTGGTTCGATCAGGAAAGAATCGACTGGGAGTGTAGACAAGTGAAAAGGGCGAGAGGAGAGAAAGAGAAATATATAATAGAGAGAGAGAGAGAGAGAGAGAGAGAGAGAGAGAGAGAGAGAGAGTGGGCGAGAGAACGGAAGGAAGGAACAACGCGTTCTTTCTGCTCCGCCGGCGAAATGAATTTCGCTGGTGTAAGCTCGCGCCTACCTCCGGGATCAATTTAAATGGCTATTCGGAGCCGGCTGAATTACATTAATTACGGTGCCGGAGGAAGTGCATTCGTTGGTCTCATTGTTATTCCAGGCCGACAAAACTGGCTGATGCCCCGTGGAAAAACAACGAGCGCGCGGCTCGCTTCCGTCGCGTCGGTTTACCGGACTCTCCGCGTTGTTCCCAGCGTTCGCGGAGAGAAGGAAAATCAGCTCGCGCCACGGGACACCCCTCCGGAGGAAAAGAATCGTTTTTTCAAAGCCACGGTGATCTTTGTAGACAGAGTTCGATAATAATCGATTACAAGTTTAACCAAGATTGATTGATTAATTATTAATTTATCCATGCATATAAAATTAGTAAATATATAAAAAAATATATAAAAATAATGATTGAGTAATTGAAGTAATTGAAGAGTGGCCTTTCAAGCAGGAAGATCAACACAAATCGAAGAATGCGTGAAGGATCGAACTTTGATGTGCTTGACCCTGGATGTTCGACGATATCCGACCTTTATGGCGCGAGTGTGAGGGAACAATGGCCGAGGAACGTCTCGCAGCCATTTCCTCCCAACGATTTTTACTCAGCAATTTTCGGCCATTGTTCCGCCCGCGAGCTATCTTCCTCGTTCTTCCGCTTCTCTTCTCGCTCCCCTCGGTAGTCGGACCCTTTTCTACACCCCGCGATGAAACTCTAAGATACAGTCCCTGGTCGCCCGCAACCCAGGAGTCTGCCCGGGGTGCCAAAATTTAGGGGCGCCATTTTGGTTGTAATTGTAAGAAAAATATTGATGTGTTAAATGTCTAATTAATAGAAAATTTTACACATCTATGTTTTTCGTTCGCTAAAAATTTACAGTGCGTAACGTATTTATATTGCTAATGTCTAAAAGCTAAATATATGCTTCTATTAAAATTTAAATAAAACGATTTAATATATATAAATATATATTATATGTATATATTACATGTATGTATATTATATAAATACATTATATAATTTTATATAATATATTATAGAAAATTTGTCTTTTAGTCCACAACATTGACGGTTAACAAGAATTTTGTGCAACTTTGTAATGACACGGGATGAAGCAAATTTTTTTACTCGATTCTTCTATAAGTGCATATAGTGTGTACATTAAATTCGATAAAATACGAAGGAAAACGAGCGGAGGGATTGAACGAAACGGTAGGAAATTGCTTTCGCCGGTTAATCGTCAATTTTTAACAATTGACGCGGTTCGAGGGAAGTCGAGGAAACGACTGGGGAAACGCAAAGGCCAAGTTCGCGCGAGTTTTCACGGCCGGTTGGTTCGAGGCAGAGGCGAAAATACGGAAAACGGCGCGCGCCCAGTCCAATTCGATTCGATACGATTCGATTCGGAATTTCTTCCGGCTGTTGCGCCCGACGCGCATCACACACGGTCGCATTTTCACCGGGTTGTCGCGTCTCGTCGGGTCGGTCGAATCGTTTCAATTAGTCGTCGCACAGTGGGGTGTTTGACTCGAAAAGTTGAAAAAAACCAGCGTTATCATTCGTAATATATTTAGCAGGTTGTTGAACTCGTCTCAACATCAGCTATAACATCAAGTGAAAAATGAATCTTAACTTTGTCTTTCCATGAAGTAGAGTACTTCGCGTGTATATAAAGTTTATAAAAAAGTTTTTTTTTCAGTTTATACTATAAACAAAATGAAAACAATACTGAAACCTGAGTCTGAGACCTTCAACTATGTCGGACAGCAAAGCTTGTACGACTCGTGGAAAAATTTGAAATTGTCTTTTTTCATATTCGTTATTTTACAATTACTGATCTGATAAAAATGATTTCATTCGACATGATTCGATACATCTCTTTAGTACAGCATGTATTACAATAAGAGCCTCGCAAAGTCTAAATAAATTTAATCTTGCTATTTTTATAAGGGAACATGTTAACTTCAAGATTCGGCTTTCCTGGTAACGCCGTCGAAAGTGCGATCTAGTATGACTATATCTAACAATTTATTTCAGAGACACTTTAAACAATTACATTTTTACATATGTCTTTAAAGAAGAGAAATAAGATCGCAAAGTTTTGTGGCTCTTCTGGTCAGATACGGTATTGTGCGTCGGGTCGATTTTTTCCTCGGTTTTTCGAATCGTTCGGTGGCGGATGCAGCCGACGTGCCGCGCCGCTAATAAGTGATAAGTAATACGAAAACCATCCTATCTCGCAGCCGTTTAATCTTCGCTGTCGGTGTCGGATAGCCGTGTTTGCATCCCGCGGGACAAGGTACACAAGCCGGTCCATGCTGTTGCTCGTTCTACCTCGCTATCAAGCGGGAATCGTTGGCGTCTGATAAATTTTTTATTGCTCGATCCGCACTAGGGAAGATTCCGCTCCGTTCCACTTTGTTCCTCGCGCATCCCCACCCGAAGAAGGTATGTACATACCGGTCGCGCTTTGTGCAAATGCGGGAGACGCGAACACTCTCAAATATTTAAGCGATTTTAAGGGAAAGAATTTATATTCGGTGCCGGAGCCCGTGACTCTTTAACGTCGGACCGGCCGCAATGGGGGGATTCAACCCTTACGGGGACCACCGAAATTCTCGTACAGGTTCAGCGAGTTAGGTAGAGCCGCTTCTCCCATACTTCTTCCTGCACACACAGAGCGCATTCTGAAAAACCGGGATGTTCAAGAGAACGTTTCAAGAATCAATTGATTTTTACCACGTTTTTATACGCTCGCTTTCTTGTCTGTTTGTTGCAATGTTGAAAAAATTTATTGTTTATTTTTTAAATACTTTTAAATAATACTAATAGTTAATAATAATATACTTTTAAATAAACTGTGTTTATTTCAATTGCAGCTGATCGGACCAGCTAGTCTATCCATCTTCTTTTTCTATCTTCTTTATAAATAAAAATTAAATGCTGTTGGTAAGCACATGGCTTGAGAATGGCTGGACCGATTTGACAAATTAAAAAAAAACAGGTGTTCCATTTTCGCAAAATGGAAAGTTAGGGAAAAAATGAAAGTGCTTAATATATGGGATTTTTCTATGAACTCAAAACCATAACTCACGATTCGAACGATGGATACGCGTAATACTTTTTTGTTTTATTCGTTATGATCCTGGAAAAGCTTTTAGACAATTACAAAGGAAAATCGGAAAATTCGGAGAAACTGAAAAAATCATAATTTCTGAAACGGTGCAAGTAGCAGGATGACATGTTTGGCTGCATATTATTGCTTCTCAATGAGTTCGTTGTCGAGTTCAGTGTCGAATTTTTAGCTTTGAATTTTTATTAGAGAATCGAATACAGAACGACCACAAACAAATTTATCGATAGGGAAGGACAACGTCTGTCGGGTTAGCTAGTATCATAATGAAAGAAAGTTTGTATTCTTAATTACCAGTTTGTCCATGATAGGTAAGTGATTTCGGGCTGATATTTTGTGTGTACGAGGTGTTACCACATCGCACGTTCCAGCCT